>JAWWEX010000017.1:25215506-25240384 GCA_035583215.1 Arremon brunneinucha
CAATGTCCCCTCCCGAGGGAGGTGTGAATGTGGTCACTCAAAGAGAGAGATAAGGCAAACTGCCCACTTGACAAAGGGAATCTGCCATACAGATGGTAATGGAAAACATCTTGCATTGCAATCTTCAACAATCACACATAACAGGTATAACCCAGTTGTATTCATTAGCTGCCACTTTCTGAATTTAACATTTGGTTTTCTAAAGTTAGTTGTTATCTAGTTAACTTTTTTAACCCTTTACAGCTCTATTAAATGTCAGTTAAACATTAAGATATTATGCTGATAGTCACCTTAGAAAGACTGAGTTTGTCCCCCAGGATGAGCATCTGTGAAGGTGGGAAGGGAGGGGAGGGCCAGAGCTGGGTACCTGAGGATGAACTGGACTGAGCTGAGAGCCACGAGCTGGGCTTGGGGCATTGCCAGTGCCACACTCCTCTGATGTGCAATGTGTTACATGCACTTAATGACTGATGTGTCTTTTCAGATGTTTTGGTGAAGATGTCTGCATTAGTATCCCAGATATAGATGCCTATGTAATGGTATTTCAGGCCAATGAGCCCAAGATTACCATAACTGGCATGGACCACTTTGCTAGACCAGCTGCACAGTTTGAAAGTGAAAGAGGTGTTATTTTGTTCCCTGACATCAGGATTGTCAGCACAGTCACTAAAATGGAGCATCCACTGGACTTAAGAGAACATGACAGAGGTTTGTGTCTTTCTTTTGAATATTATTACTCATTTTGTAATGTCTCCTCATATTTTTTAAAGGATGGTGCAAACAAGTAATGCAAAGGAAGTCACTTCACCCAGATTAATTAGGCCACAGTAATGCTGTACTGAAGAAATTCAATTCAACACATTGAAAAATGTGTTAAATGGTGGCAGATCAGGAGGTGTTTCAAAAAAAAGCAGATTTTTCATGTAGTATTCATTTAGTATACTTTAGAATTATTCCTTTCTACTCTTCCTTTCATATTCTGTTATGTAGGGTATTTTCATTAGAATGCCTCCACTTGTAACAGAATTTTGTTAATTGTGCTGATAAGGTGAAAAGCAGTAAATGAACAGAAGTTGAAGTTTTAGTCTGCTCTTATATTTCCAGCTCTGGTACTAGCTTGTGAGTGATACTTGAAAAAGTAATCTCATGCCTCAGTTTCCCACCTATAAAATGTATATATAATCCTTTAAAAATATTTATTTTGAATGATGACTGTTTATTCTAATGCTAAGCAATGTGTGTATTATTATTCAACACTGTGTGAATGTTCAAAAGTATAAATCAAGTTTAAAATCATTGTCTATAAAGGAATCTCCTGAATGTTTGTGTGCAAGGCAGATGAAATGTCTAGTGATTTGAGGAATCATTCCAAACACAGTTTGTTGGACTAGAATAAGCAGCAACTAGATGGATGTCTCTGAAGAAGAGAAAATGGGTAATGGTGTGCAAGTTTACAGGCACAGATTGCCTGAAGCCTACAAATTTGACTTGGGCTGCATTTTTGGATATGTTACAGCTGTAACTTAGGGCTAAGGTACACAGATTCACTGCACCAGGAGCTGGCAATCTAGGGCATAATGCTTTCCTGGCTGTGCCCTCCTTCCCCAATCCTCCCTTCCCAAACTCCTGCCCTCTAACATCAAGTTTGCAAAATGGGCAGGAAGTTCCAGACTTGCAGTGTCTGTGCCCTCAGGGAGCTGCTTAAGCAGTTTTGCCACACGCTCTGTGCTAAGTTGATCAGAGAATTTAAATATTAATTTGATATGCTACCCTTTTTCCAGTAACAGGATTATTTTTTTACTTGTACATGTTGAAGGACAGTCGGTTTATAACTGAATTTCTTTAAGTCACGCAGCACAGGATCTTGCTATTTATAATAATGCCTTGCTCTTGGATAGATGGCCAGGTCTTTGTAATGTAAATTGTTTATGGGGCATAGAGTAACTGAGAGAATCATCCAAGCATAGATATATTGGATGTGCATTTTTCCAGTTTGGTTTTCCTTAAGAAAGCTGGTATCAATTCAGCACTCAAACGTGGAAATTTTTACATGAATTTATTTCCAAGAGCAAATTTCAGTTTTCTACTTCCAGTGATGTTCTTGGGTGCTTTGTACTACAGAGCAGTATATTTTCTATTTATCTCACTGGGTGTTTGTAAGGCCTTCATGATGACAGCACCTGTGCAGCCTGGACACTTCTCTTGATTTGCTTTAAGTGTGCTGGATTTAATATCAGTAAAAACAGTTCAGCCATCCTGGCAAAAATTGAAAGCCCTGATGCAAAGCACATAAAATGACTGAGCTGTTCTGTGATAATTTATCTTCATTTCTGTCCTTTTTTTCATGCCCCATGCCATGGGATCACAGTCAATAAACAAGTGGTAGTAGAGGAAATGCTCCACAACTTGGATTTCTGTGATGTTTTGGTCATTGGTGCAGAGCTAGACCCTGAGCAAGAGTGTTTAGAACTAGATCATGGGGAGCTTCAAGGAAAACATCTAGATGCCACAAATTCCACTGCAGGATATTCAATCTATGGTAAGTTCAGGAAATTTGTTTTCCCTTATTTTGTCACATCAATTATATATTGGAATGAAAGCTCAAATATATAAGAAATTGGATAGAAATCTGTGATTTTCTAGCCATGAAAATACCCCAAGGGTGACTGTATCTTAAAAAACACAGCTGCTTCTTGATCTCTGGATGTGCTGTGTTTGCCCTTTGGATTCTCAGCACCCCTCCTGCTACTCCCCAAGTAAGGAAAATGACATCCCTGCTTTCTTTAAATGTGGGGTTCTTGTGGACCATCACAGTGGAACAAACACACAGTGCTGTGTTTGCCCTTTGGATTCTCAGCATCCGTCCTGCTACTCCCCAAGTAAGGAAAACGACATCCCTGCTTTCTTTAAATGTGGGGTTCTTGTGGACCATCACAGTGGAACATGGGAGTGAGGGGGTTCCTGTACAATGCTGGGACATTGGCCATCTTTTTCTCATCAATAAGTAATTTATTCTGTACCACTGTTGTATTTTCCCCTCTCCATCAGGGACCTACATTCAGTTCCAAAAACTTACCCTCACAGAACCGAGTGTCGGGGAACATTTGACGCCCTATCATTTCCAGACCTTTCTGCCGAGTTCTGTGTGTTCTGTGAGCAGTTGATTTGTTGTTTATTGCCAGAGCAGCGTTCCCTTGCCTGTCCCAGAGCTGTCCCTGCCCTCCCACCCCACAGGTGTGGACAGCATGTTCAGCTACGAGCAGGTGCTGCGGCAGCTCCGCTACCGCAACTGGGGCACCTCGGCCACCTCGGACAGGAAATTCAGGGTCAAGTGCTCCGAGCTCAACGGGCGTTACACCAGCAATGAATTCAACCTGGAGGTGAGCAAGGAGTTCAGCCTGGAGGTGAGCAGAGTGAGTTCAGCCTGGAGGTGAGCAGTGACTGAGTCATGTTTTCCAACCTAGCACCGAGGCCTAGAGCCCAGGTAACAACTCCAGGAAACTGCAGGACCTACTTAGCAATATGCTCAAAATTAATAAGTGTTTGCAAAGACAATTAACAGCTTAATAATTGTTAATAAAATTAACAGTTATTTCATGATGTTTAGGTAACACCTAAAAGCTGATTAATATAGAGAGAAGAAAAAGTCACTACTTATCCAAACAGGTAAATCAAAGGAGTCCTATTCTGTGTCACTTCAGAGTCAACAGCCAGAAAGGTTAGAATGCATTTTTCAAGCTGTGTATTTTCCACTGGCGTTAAAAAAAAAGTTAATTTGTCCTTTAGCATCTGAGAAGTAGTGTCCCTATCAGCTGATGAACTTCATAGTCCATTGTAATATATGGAACCAGCAGGCTTGAAGTATAAAACACTTTTGAGTATCTGGTCTCTTATTTTTCTCTTCTCCCAGGTTAATATTCTACACAGTTCCAACTCAAACTTCATGGACCATGTAAATCACATGATATTCCAGCCCAAATTTCTCCAATCTGTTCAGCACCGTGAGGGGAGTGTAAGTGCAGTTCCCAGCTCAGGTATGTGACACCTTCCCAGAGACTGCTCACAATGATTCCGATGTGTCAGTGTTTCCCTTGTGGGTCAGCCTGCTCCACAGACTAAAGTCCATTGTTTCAGCTCCTAAGACCTCTCAGAGATCACAGGTGTGAAAGAAGGTAACTCTGAATTCTATTCTGTCCAAGAATGTACTTTTGAATTAAAACCTGGTATCCTTTTTTAAAGTCCTCATTAATGGTTTTGTGCTCTGACCCCCACAGTTAAAAATTTATAGGATATATTTTTATTTAATTTTTAGGCTATATGAGTTAAAATATATACCCAAATCTGAAACCTTCTCAGTAAAGTTAAAGGTAGGGCAAAGATACTTGTTTGAAAGTTGTATTCTGAAATCCTTGTAGCTGAATGATACATATGTAAAGAAGTAAAGCTGATGTAAAGTGTAGGTAGTTGTAAGTAGCCATATACAGAGATGCTTAGAAAATTACTGTATTTTTTTTTACATTGTAGAGACACTTCACTAAAATGAAACTGAATGTTTAATGGATAAACTATTGCAAACTAGGTTTTTTTTGTTCCTAAATACTGTTTTGTTTACAGACTTACATTCTTATAGACAGGGCAAGGCAACAGAATGGGTTATGGACTGGGTTATCCCATGCTCCTGGAACTGCAGTGCCTCTCAGTACATAGAAAGTGGCAGCATTTCTCCACTAACCTCATTATGGAGCTGATTACATGTGGCAGTTCAGAGACTTCTTCCTGTGACTAGGTGGAGACGGGGGCCTCTCAGAGTACAACCAAACAGTGGGGGAAAATGTCTTGAGTCCTCAAGAGTCTCCCAGGAAGGTTGTAACACACACAAATAGGGTGGCAATGCATTTATTTCTGGGAGCTTGAGATTGAAATCACAAGCATTTGAAACCTTTGAAAATATAAGCTTTGAGATGTACATTTTGTCTCAAGTAAGCTTGAGGCCTCAGCTGTGATCAGAAGAGGTCAACATGCAAGTGAGATAACAGAATTTTACTGCAAAAACTATTTGATTCTGCACTTATTAACTACCTAACTACCTGTCTTCTGTAGTTAAGTGGCTCAAAAAGCAAAGGTGAGCATGCTCACTTTTCAGTTAGGGTTTATCATACTTATCATAAGATCCCTGTGAACACCATTTGTGTGTGCTCCACCTTAGTGGATGGGCACTGGCCATCCCTTTCCATCATCCCAGGCACATGGAAGGTGTCTGTCCTGATTCTCACTCCAAAGGAGGGGGTGCTGTGGGTTGAAAATGAGCAAGGTTAGTGAGGTTTAGATGACTTGTTCCACGAGTGTAACTGCATTCCCTTTGCCACCCTCTGTCCCAGTGGTTCCCAGCGTGGCCACGATGGTTATCATCATCTGTGTGAGCATCCTGGTGCTGGTGGTGACGCTGGGCGTGCTCCGGCTGCGCTCCGCGCGCCAGCACGGCTCCCTGGGGCACGAGGGACCCAAGGACAACGAGATGGACTGGGACGACTCTGCTCTCACCATCACCGTCAACCCCATGGAGGTACTGACCCCTGGCACTGCCAGGAGCCACGGGCTGGGCTGGCAGGGGGTTTGAGCATCTTTCAGGGTGCAGTTGTTCAGCTGTGTGTGTGTGTGCACGCAAGACCCCAGCCCAGTTCTCAGCTCTGCACACCTTGATCAGATACAATTGAGAACTTCAGCTTTGTTGTTGTGTATAATTGCTAAAGAAGATGGTGAAGAACTCTCAGGTACAGCATCACTTCCACTCCATCCATGTCTGTTTGTAGGTGCCTCTCAGGAGGTTGCAGTTCATTGCAGGCCCAAGACACGTGAACAGTCTCTGATTTGGCCCACACGTTCGGAGAATGAGTCAGAGCTCTTCAGTTCTCGGTCTCAGAGTTGTTTATTGTATCTTATCTATAAAAATTTTTCTCCTGCCCAGCCGAGGTCCGCTCAGCAGGACAGACAGAGGCACTCTGCCTGCCCCCGGGGCGGTGTTATCTCTCTATACTACAAACTGCATTTAACATGTTTGCAATTACTTTCCAACACCTATCACCTATGTTAGACAGTGAGCTTCTACTCTAACCCAATCCAAAAGTGCCACCATCACAGCAGAAGATGGAGGTAGAGAAGAAGAAGAAGAAAGGCTGGACATGCCCAAGTCCCTCCATCTTGTCCCCAAAACCCTTATTCTAAAAATCCCAAAATCTACCCCTTCACCTCGTGATAATTTTATTACTACACTACTTAAACTTCTGTGGCTTTCAGGTCCTCATACAGAGCTGGTAATTTGCTGCACGGGTCATAATCAAACCCACAGGTGTTCTGGGCTGTGTGCCAGGGTCTCTGAGCCCCCTGGCAGGGTCCCGGCAGCTCTGGACACCCAGGGGGATGCACTGAGTTCCAACAGGGACCCAGGATGATATAGTTGGCTTTGGTTTCAACTTTTATATGTAAGCATTTATGCACTGAAAGGAGGGGAAATCATCAGCAGTTTAAAGAAGATAATGTTGAAAGTTTAAATTTTGGTAGTGTGGCTAACAGAGAGATTGCTTATTGACATTCCATTCTTCTTGGAGTAGTTTTTGAATGCTTGCTATCAACTTGTATGAATTTGATGCTTAATAATCACATAATGATGGAAAGCAGATTTGCCCAGCATGTTAGCATTTCTAAATGCTCATTTGAGACAGCTCTGGCTGTCAAGAAGGCACCTTTCTGCTACTGTCTCATTTCCTTAAATTTATTGTAGAAATATGAAAAGCCACACCAGACAGAAGAGGAGAGTGAGGAAGAAGATATAGATGATGAAGAGGAAGATACAACCAGTGCTGAATCAGATGATAGTGAAGAGGAGGAAGAGGAGGAAGAGGAGGAGGAAGTGATTGTCCAAAAGGGAAACAAACAGAATGCCACCAGGCAAGAGCAGTTGGAGTGGGATGATTCAACACTCCCCTACTAACAAACAGCCTGCCAGCCACAGCTCTTTTGTAACAACCAATACAATGTTTTTTCAGAGTCTATGAATTCATTGACAGGATTTGAACTTCTGCTTGCCTGTAACTGTTTTGCCTAAAATGATCTTGCTGTAGTAATTGATAACGATAGAACTGACCCTTTTCTTACAAAGCCTGGAGAAAAGGTGGTCCAAACCTTCTGGCACATGCAGTAATAAAGTAATCCAGAACTTGATCTGTTAGCAAGCATAGTTCTCAATTTCCTGTTTCTGCCCTGCAGATGTGTGACAAAAGTCCTGTCACTCAATCCATACAAATTTTTGCCTTTGCTACTTTTTTCACACAGGAGAGATTTCAGCTTGTTACGTAGAATAACTTCTGTGGGTCCAAATACCAGTTGCCATATAACTTCACATTTTTACAGGTGTAAAAAAACATAATCCACCTTCAAATTGGGGCAGGGTTTTAGTGCTACAGGGGCTAAATTCCATCTATCATCTCGTCCTGCCTTTTGGATGTTTACTGTCTTCTGCAAGGGAATATCTGGGACTTGACAGGGGATGCATGTGTGCTTATTTAGATGTGGATGGTGTATTTTTTCAGGCATGCTGTCAGACCCTCAAGAGAGGGATTTTTATCCAATCTACCAATAGAAATAAAAAACAAGTTTGAGAAAAACAGCAACAAGAAAGGGCTGCTGATGGTTATCCAAAAAAAAAACCACCCAGTCTGTGTCCATAGATTGAGTAATATGGTCTTATGCAAACTGTAAATTCTAATGGGATTGATTCACTTAAAATCTGCAGAGCTGCTCATTAGTTATGGATTGAGCAATTTGCAGCAAATCGATGCTTTAAACTGTCTGTCCCATGGAACCATTAGCTTGCTGCAGCATCTTACTGAGCTAGTGGAAAATAAGTGACCCCATTATTCCATAGCTATCTATAGCTGGGATTTAAACAATTATTTTAGATGAGGAAAACGTTCCCTTTTGCTTAGTGAATGCCAGCTGGAATTCCTGTCTGACTGTATTCTATAAAAACATGATGCCCTATTTCTTCTGCACCCCTGCCTGCCCGCAGTGCACAAGAGAAAGGAACAGCACTGTGAGTCCTCTTCTGTGCTCATAATTCTCCCTTATTTCTTCTGCCTGAAGCCATTAATGTTGACAGAAGGTTTTATAAAGTAGACAAAGAAAAATAAAACCTACTTGGAACCAAAATAGTTGAAAACAGAAACTAAAATATTAAGAGGCGGAGAGAGTATTTTAGTTTGTTATGGTAACACAGCGTATTTTTCTTAAACACCGTTTAAAAAGAAAAAAAAGGGAAAAGCAGAGCTATATAAGCTACATATACAATGTGTTGATTAGTCTGTGTGGTGTGTTTCTGGTCCCCTTTTCCTTAAGCACCTTTCAACTGCTCTGCTTACCAAATGCTGCAGCACTTGCTGGGGTGGCTGCTCCAATGCACAGGAACAAAATGGCATGGAAGTGAATGCTGCTTAGTGGCTTGTCTGGGTCGTTCTCCTGAGTACTTTGTTCTCTTTGCAATTTCATCTCTGACTTTTGCTTTTTTAATCTGCTGTTTGAAATAAGCTGCTTGCTCTTCTTCACCCTCCCAGTCAGTCTGGCCACAACAGGACCTTCCTGAGCACCCTGAGTGGTGGCTGGTGCTGCAAAGGGTACTTGAAACAATCCTGAGGGTGCCCACCTCCCTCAATACTGGATTATTAACAGCTCCTGAATGTCGTGGGATATAGGGAATATGTAGGGTGCTTGGGGGTTCTTGTGATTCCAACTTCTGCATTTGGCAGCTGAAAGGAAATACTGACAGCAACTAGGCCCTTTAGTTGAATATCTAGAAAGTAAATGAAAGAAAAATCTATGATAATTTTAAAATTGGAGATATTTATGCTTTTATTTGTTGTGCCAGCAATCACGTTGTCACATGGTTGCTACGACTGGCAATACAGAAGTTTTCTTTTGTTATCAATCCTGTTTCATTTTATTCTCTCACACATATTAAACTTAGAAGAATATCTGCAGAATCAAGGCCACATAAGTACATCTTATCTGCAGGAATAACAACTGTAAAAATGTCCACAATTTCTGTTTAATACAAAATTAATATTAATATTTATGATTATCTTGAACAAAATGTTATGTTAGATCAGTTCCTACCATCCTAGTATCCTAGATAATTTCCCAGTTTTAATTTTTTAGTGACATGAAGCAGGCTCTTCATGATGCTTGTTATCAGCACGTATCAGCAAATCTTTACGCTCAGAAAAAAATATTCAAAATTAAATGTAGATATTTAAAAGTCAATTTCAGATTTAAAACTGGACTTAAATTATTTTAAAGTTTCCGTTATTCCTGATTATTATTATCATTGTTGCTGTTGTAGTTGCTGTTATCATAGCAAACATCAGGGCAACTTGAAAACAGCAATTTACAACCTTATTGACAGCCTTTAATTCTTTTATATGTTTGTGAATTCATCAGTGTATTTCTCCATCTAACAGACTTTTATCTTTTTACTGCTGGAAGCAGATCTTTTCAGGTTGCATTCGTACATTACACAAAAAGGAAACAAAGTATTTTCTCTACTATAAATAAATCTACATTTTTAAACCTAAGCAAAGTCATACAGGCATGTGTGTTATCACTAAAACTTGATTTGCAGTAAGATACTCAGCAAACTCAAATGTATCACTGTACTTATTTTAGATTACTTGTTGGAGTGCATTATGCAGCATTTTTCATTCAAATAAATAGAAACATCCTTTTCACAGAATGGCAGTGAGAATGAGGTACTTCTTCACAAAATGGGCCCTAAAATGTTTGTATAGCACTGAGAGCAGTGGTTTCCTGAGCAAAACTACTACTATAAAATCACAGAAATAAGAATTTTTCTAAAACAATTCTAACAATATTGCCTCCCCTCCAGAAATTATTTTTTTATACAATCTACTTGCTTAAAAACCAACCAGAACATATACACACATATGTACATAAAGACACACGTGTGGGGGTTTTTTTGCCCTTAATCAAAAGACAAAGTCTCCTTTTCTCCCTGAAAAAAGTGTTTAGAATTGTAAAACCATTCAGGTTGGAAAAGACCTCTAAGATCACTCGCTGCAGTCCCTCAGGGCTGGCTTGTGGTGAGGTGGCTTTTTTTACACTAGCAATAAACAAGTGTACCCAAAGAAAGCAGTTCTGAAGAGGTACCTGCAATCCATGGCACCAGGAATCCAGAGGTGACAACAGAGGTCTGAAATGACATCACATCAATGATCCCTTAAATTTGTGGAGTTCTAATCTAAGGCTGGGAAAAGCTGTAAAACCTACAAATGCAAATTGAAGATGTTACCTGAATTAATATAACTGCCTAAGTGGTTATTTGTGATTAATAGCCCCCGTTGCTCTTTCATTTCTACCCCCTCCATAGGTGCTTTATCTTTGCAAGTAAGCCTTAAAATGCACAGT
The DNA here is from genome assembly GCA_035583215.1 of Arremon brunneinucha. Taxonomy (NCBI): domain Eukaryota; kingdom Metazoa; phylum Chordata; class Aves; order Passeriformes; family Passerellidae; genus Arremon; species Arremon brunneinucha. The sequence goes on from JAWWEX010000017.1 coordinate 25,225,980, forward strand.
TGAGATTAATACCAATATTTACTGCACTGGCTGACACATCTAGAAATAGACAAAGGGTTTGTGACATCTTTAATACTAATTAAAATAAGCAGTTGCTATTTTTTCATTCCAACAGGTAACACTTTGCAGTGGTGGTGGGACTGCTTTTTACCTACCAGAGGCTAAAGGGAGGGAGCAGTTTATTTTTCCCTCTGGCATGTGGTGGTGCTGAGCTTGCTGAGCACCATCCTTACTCCATTCTGGAACAAAGTAAGGCTCAAGAAAGGATCAGAGAGTTCTAAATTCTTTCTGTGGCTGAAATCCACTGTCTCCATTGCAGGAGCTGTCCCTGCCTGACCCTAAACTGAAAATAACGCCGTGGGAAATCAGTAGACCCAGGTGAAGGATGGGCAGAGGGTAGCCCAGCAGCAGCCCTTACTTCACTGTGGCAAAGCCTTTTGAGCTTTGATAAAATAGAAATAATAAATAATTTTTGTCTCAGCTGTCCCTTTTCCTAGCTTTAATCTCTTGCCTCCATGGTAGGGGTCCTAGTGCACTGGGACCCAACACTGCCTATTCCCAAAGTTTTGGTGCCAGCACACACACCTCTCCACAGAGCAGCACCAGGAAAGACTTTACTGGGGTGACAGTAAAGGTCTGGTGGGATGGAGCTGTTCCTGGTATCCTGGAATAGAAATTATAATACCAAAATTAAGGATGTTTGCAAAAACATATGGATACTGAGAGAGGGAGAGGAGACAAAACTGAGTAAGTCTCCTCTAAGGGGTTTCCCCTTCCCTTAGTTCACACATGCTGACCAGAATAAGTATCTCAAAACTAGGATATCCCCAGTCTCAGGGGGGATATCAGGTTTTATCAGGTTCTGCCTTAAGAATTGCTTTCTGCCTTTAAGCAACCGCTTAAAGTAGTTCTACACGAAGTGAGTAAATCTAAGGAGATAGGAGAAAAAAAGCCCAAATGAGAAAACATAAATATCAAAAAGATTGCTGAAGAAATCAAACCTCCTTCTAAGTCACTAAATTAATTCCTGTTGGCTGTACATAATACTGTGCTGTGTAATCTCCCTCATGCTCTAGCATCACCAATGGCATTCAGTGTTTCCTCTCGCTGCCCCCAGAGCCTGAGCTCACAGCATTCCAGTGCCACTGCAAACAGCCATGGCAACAGCAGCCAGCCCATCCCTTGGTGTTCCCAAAGAAACCCACTCTCCCATGCACCAAACCATTACACTTTGTAATGTTTCCTACAGCATCCAGAAGCTGCAGTCCTGTACGGTCCTTGTACATTGGGGTCAAATGGGTTATTTTAAATAAAGAAAGGCATAACAAGCAATGTGGGAGAAGTGATGTAAACTGAAATGGATCAGGTTCTCTAAAGCTGCATGTCTCAGATTGTGTATCCAATGATCAGACTTCTGGTTGCTGGACTCTCTTGGAATCCAACTTCATTTTTGTTAACATGGAGAATAAAGATACAAAGAATAGAGATAACCACTAAAGCTACAGCAGAACAAAATTCATACTCTCCTAACACACCCAATCTCAAGAAATATTTCTGCTAAATATATTGAGAGTATTGCTCCAGTGATATCTCATAAAGTAATTATAATTCATCACCTTTGTAGGATTAGCAAGGTTCAAGCCTGGTATGTTCTTTTTGGTTTTGGTTTTCTCTGAAAAAGACATGGTCATAAATTAAAAATACACAAACCTGAACAGTGCAAAAACTGAAAGAGGAGCAAGGGCTTTAATTTCATAAGCCTCTGTCTAAGAGAGGGGTTTGAAGTAATAAACAACTGTAGCCCTCATTATTGAAACTTAGCAGAATAAAATGAACCCAGGAAGTTTTGTATGTTCATAACCTCATTTCTGCTGATGAAAAGGCAGGCACCAGAGCAGGTTCCCTTTTTCCCTGGAGGCATTTTGCTGCCTTTGGAGTAGGTATTGCCAGCAGTTTGCTTGTTATGGTTTCCATGTCTCTGCTGGCAACAGGAGCAGTGCTGCTAGCATCCTGTCAAAGAGCCTGGTGGTGAACCATAATTCAATAATTCTCCTGCAGCTCTGCTCTCAGCCCTCTGTGGTGGAGCACTCCAAACACATGCAGAGGGAAACACAAAATGGTTAAAGCAGAGAGCTCTGGGCTGGTGCTTCATTAGTTACTGCCTGTAAAGAAACACACTCAGCAGCGTGAGGCACTGTGAATGTGTGAAACAGAGTTCAGGAGAAGCCCTCATTCTTATTTTCAGTGCTAGCTCATGGGGAAATTTTGCATTCATCAGCTGTTGAAACTCCATGCCCATGCATTGTCACTATTTATGTCTGTGCTGAGAACAAAGAAGCAGCAGAATTTTTTTTCCCAGTTAAGTACATTGTACAATAAAAGAGTTCAGCTTTCACTGGGCAAGGTGCACAAAGCTTGCCAAATGCTGTCTTCAAGTAGGGAACAAAGATTTTACAATGGTATTCCATCCTTGTACTTCAGACACCCAGAAAATTTCATGGGAGTAAAATGCTTTCCTGCAGCCCTACCTATTCCTTTTGTATAAATCTGGATACAGTTTTGGGTTTTCAGAGGCATTTAACTTCCCATCTGGGTATAAACTTCCCAGCTTTCAGGTGTCCTTTGGTGTACTAACCCATAAAACTATTTTTGGCTGAATGTTTCAGGATATACTAAGTGGGGGGGAAAAAGCAAAAAGTTATTAAAATTACAATGTCTTTTTTTTTCTACTCCTGCCTCCCCTAAATATATAAACAGGTACAAAAGAATTGATCAGGCAACCCTGACCAAGTCTGTGACTACAATGACATTTCAAACCAGTACTGAAATTAGCAATAAATCTTTGTCTACAAACTGCTTAATGTGCAGTAGAGGAGAAGGTGGATGGTTATTTTAACTGGGCATGCTCTTTAGAATGTGGAATGGATCAACTACAGTCAGTTCCATTAGAAAATCAAATGATTATTTAAGGAAGAGTGAACAGGAAAGTAGAAGAGAATACTGCATGAATAATAGAAAGAGTTGAGGTTTACAGTGATGTGAAAAAAGTTGAAATTTGATCTTGTAGAAAAGAAAGATACATAAAAGCATCAGTGTCAAATAATAAGAAAATGGAAACATTTTGTGTTTCCATGCCAGAACTGACACTGACCAAGAAAGAGAATGAATGTAGGATATTGAAGGGTTCCAGGATAACCAGACATCGATGCAAAACACACATTTGTGTGTTGTGTACATAAACCTGTGTGTGCACAAGGAAATCCCAGAATGGTGCCCATGGGGAGGTGGTGGCTGTGGTGATGAAGGAGAACTTGCAGGTTTTTGGCCTGGTTGATGCTGAAGTTTCCTTCCTGAGTTCCAGTCCCAGCACCTCCAGCAGAGCTGGGAAGGGAGCAGGGCCATCAGAGGGGTTTGCTGCACTGTATGTGCATTAAGTAGAAAAATGTAGAGCCAAGGCCAGCCCAGGGGGCTTGGGGCAAACATTCTGTCTGCTATAACTCGAGCCTGAGGGTACAGGTACCACATACTTTATTTGAGGTAAGAAATGGAACTTTTGCCCACAGACAGTTGTTGATTAGAGATTTTCTGCGACAAACATACTCCATGGGTTGATGAGGAGTTGGAGATGCTGAAGGCAGACTATATTCCATATTGAAAAGGCCCTCAAGTAAACTTTTTGTAGTGATACAATATCCTAAGTGGCCACACAGTTAGGAAACCTGATTTTTGGAAATATACATAATAGAAAACTTTTTAAGGATAACAACCATCCCTGTGCCAATCTGAGAGCTGAATTATTGCCTCTCTTCTCAGGAAAAACTACTGGCACATTTATTTTTGACCTCTCTACAAACTGATATAAAAGTGTGAGGTACATCTGAAAAGAGATGGGGGTTTTGTATGTATTCTATTCCAAATACTGCAACACCAGTTGAGTAAATTTTTGATTGTGGTTAACAGGCAATTCTATTCAAAGGGTCACCATGACAGGGATGGGAAGACACACCAGAGTGGATTATTGCTTTGCAGGGTAATACATGCTATGGGTGGGCTTCCTGAGAACTGTTTCATCTCAACTTCAGTGTGTTTTGAAGTTTATAGTAGACTTATCAAATCCTAGAAATAAAGATTAGTAGACAAAAGGAAAAAGTAGTGCAAGTAGAGTATTATGCTAACAGTGCAGAATTAATTCCTAGAATATATTTTTTAGCGTTAGGGGTGGGGGTGCTTCAACCTACTTAAATGTTTCTAAGCCTGGGGCTTCTACTGCTTCCCTTGGGAGATTGTTCTAGAGTCTATTAGAATTCACCATTAGAAAGCTTTTCCTGAAAATGAATTTAAATAATCCTTTTTGTAATTTTTATCTCATTAGTCTTAGTTATACCCTTTTGCACCACTCTAAATAGTTCCTCTAACCATGATTTATATCCTTTGAATATTTTTAGATAGTTATCAAGTTCATTGCCTTTGGTAATTTACTAGAGAAGCTGTGAATCCCTACTCATCCCAATTCATTCCTCCAGTTTTGTATTTCTTACCTTTTCATGAAATGTCCTTAATGCACAAAGTAAATCCCCTAGTATTTCCTTAAATGAGTCACAGTCAGTTCACTCTGTTAAGGTGCTCTGTGTTGCTGGTGTCACTGCATAAGTTGTTAAAGTTTAAACAATAAATTTAAATTGAAACTTGATTTTTAAATTTTTTTTTCTGTAATCCATGGATAAGTTCTCATATGATATTAATTTGGCAGTGTCTTTTACATGGGTATGATTTAACAAAGCCAACCAATAAACACTGCAGCCAATCAAACAATAATACAAAGTAAAATTTGTTAAAACTTAGGTTGCTGTCATCAGTGGGAAAACAGACATTGTCATTCATGGCTCCATGTTTTTTCACTAAACAGCAGCTATTAACCAGTACTTTCACTTAAGACAGATAATACTGCTTCTCCTCAAATGTCAAGAGAATGTGTCTACTTTCTAAAACAAATGCTCAAGATTTCTAGATAGGCACTAACTGCTGCAAAGAAACAGAATTGTGCCAACTCTTCTGATTACTGCCATGCCCACCCTTATATTGAAAATTTGTGATCCATTTCTGCTCTCTGGCTGACATGATGACCATGGGATTTGTTTTCAAGCATGTCCCAAGCAAACCTGTGTTTGCTGGCTCAGAAGCCACACTGGCAAACAGGGAGGATGTACGAAGGCAGCTTGGGTCTTCTCATTGATGTGTTTCCTTCATCTCCTCCTGCCTCCAAACCAGAACTGAAATCCTTGTGTTTGAAGAGCCACTACCTCACTTAAGACCCAAGGGAAATAGAATTTGATTTCTTCTTCATTTGGGCTGTCTGCAAGGATTGGTGTAAAGGGGAGAGCAGGAACACTGAGGGCTCCAGGGGTGGCTTTAGGGAGCTCTCTGCTTCCCTCAGCACATCTCTGTCCCCAGTGGATGTAAATTGTGCAAACCATATTGTAGGAAATTAATTGCCAGGAGTGGGTTTAGGTCACATGAACAAACAATTACTTCCTGGGCTGTTTGCTGTCACTGCTCTGCCCACCTTCCCCAAATGAACCACAGCATAAGTACCCAAAGTCTGATGGACAGGGGGGGAGATGAATGAGTCTTGAAAGGTCAGGTTGCAACAAAAAGGAGAGGAATTCCTGAGCAATGAGCTGCTTGTGATAAGCAGAATCAGACATGCACTCTGAATATTGCTGCATTTTGGTGAAAGGGGTTGTTCTAGTTAGATTTTTTTTTTAATAACTATCTATATAGTTATTAAACATTTAAATGTTACTGAGACTGTAGGATTTTGAAGAGCTGAGAAATTATCTCACGTTGAATGTAACAGCTGTGCTCTAATTCTCTAATTGGCTGGGACAATTCTATTTCATATTTCATCATCTCTTGACAGTAAAAATGGTATTTCACCTGCCTGCAAAAATTTGCAATTTTTCCCACACAGTTCGTCATTTCCCACATTGTTTCCATGTTAGTGCATTGGTTCTTGTTGAGGAGCAGTAACTGCAGTTGGTAGCATGTATTTTGTAGCTTGGGATTGCTTCCTAGCTGTCCAAATTCTGTGTAGTTGTGGCCACTTCTATGGATAATAAAAAACTATACCAGAGAAGGGATTAAATAAATATATGCTGTATGGTTGTACATACAATGGTTGTACTCTGCAAACATGTCTCAAACCAACAGACTGTTCAGCCCAGGAAAAATGCCCTTACATGAAATATCTTGCTGTTGATGTGAAACAACCATAAACCATATCTTGAAATGTCTTGTTGCAGATGTTAAATGCATTTCTGAAAGCATGAATCTACACAATTTATGCAGTACAATGAATTAAATGACTGTATGCAATTGAGAAGATTAATATGAAATGATTTTTTTAATATAGATGAATCAGCTGTTTAAAAAAAAAAGAAAACCCAACCCTTTCTTAATGAAATGTACAGTAAATTTTGACAGACAGTATAGTACACAAGCCCTAACTTTACATAGAGTAAGAAGATGTACAAAAGCTCCTCCATGGCATAGTGGTGTATTTCATAAAAGCCATGTCAATTTGCACAGTCATTTATGAATTCAACATTGTTACTGCCCATATGTTTTCCACAGGACTGATTAAATGCATATTCCAAATAGATCTGTTATTTTAACATTTGTTCTGTACATCCATACATGTATAAAGCCAGAGTCATTTTTGTGGTCACTACAGCACTTTCTGTGAATTGGCCAATAAATATAATTTTAGAATTTCACATAAAAGGTAATGTTGTCTAATCTTTATTTCACTGATTATTGAGATGTTCTCATTTCCTGAAACATAACCCTTAAACACTAACACACCTCAGGTGGCAAAGGTTAAATATCTGGCCCACATCTGCCATCTCTCTTGCTAATTCCTAAGGAGGAAAATGCCACGTGTCAAAAGACTCAGTCCAGTTTTAGACCATTACACAGCTTTTCATCCTGCTGCTGAGAAAGGGAAGCAAAGGAAAGGGAACTTTTTCAACAGCTGCTGGTATTTATATTTAATAGCCATCTATTTTTCCCCTTCATTTTGGTGTGATAAAAGATGATAAAATATTAACAAGAAGGATGAATATACTGCATATTGCACACATAAAATGTGAAACAGTAAAAGGGGAAAAACCTAATTCTGGGTCAGCAGCCTACGAATTGCACTAGTGCATGTAAATGATGTATGTGATCTCATCACACACAGGAACGTGCCTGACTGCAGCCTGGCAGCAGAGATTGGAGCCTGTGAGTGTTGCTGCCTTTACCCCACACTCTGGCTGTGGCAATGACCAAATATTTCCCTCTTTCTTCAGCACTGTGCCCTGACCACATCAGCAGCTCTCCCTCACAGCCCTCTTGTCTCTTCTCTCACCCTCACCAAGTTAGGAGTTACAGTCTGATGTTTCTCAACAAAAGTGGGACAGACTAGTAAATAAGACCACAGGCAGTTTTTACATTTCCCTGGCTGCTTCTGCATGAAAGGGCTTTGAGGAAAGCTCACCAAGGGAATCAAAGTGTGCCTTCCAGCAGGGAAGCTCCTGAGAGACTGAATTTTTCAGTGTGACTCTTGCAAATCCCACTAACTTCTCAATCAGAAATGCCTGCTCAAATGAAAACACCACCAAAAAAAGATTCACGAACATATGTGAATGAGAAAAATTGCTGCAGGGGCTAAGACAGAAAAATAAATCTGTGTAAAAGATTTTGGTAAAATAAAATTAACACATAGCTGTCTCCCAAGACCACAGCTGTTTCCCAAGACCAAATTTCCCAAGAACATGTAAGATGCCATGTCCTGTAGAGTTAATAATGTTACAAAGAGACATTGACACCAAAATCATTAGAGACCTTGGAGTGAGGAAAAACAGGGAGTTGTTCTTCCTGTGGTTTAAATTAAAAGGTTTGAAATGTCTTTCTAGTCTGAACTTAAAAGAAATTATAACTTTCCTGAACATAATCATAGATAAAGGGAGGAAAAATTATTTAGGCACATTATTGCAAACATCATCCTTAAAACAGAGTTCACACAGAAATATAAGCAAAACCTTTAGAAATTTAGCACTTAGTGAAAGAGTTCAGCTGTGTCTCTGAGATTAGTAAAACTTTGTAAGCAGGGCTTTATTTTCTAGCCCTTTCTAGCTCTGCCAGCAGCTTTTTCAAAGGAAAAGGAAGGATTCTGTCTGCTCCTGATTCTGTCTGCTCTTTCAGTGCAGTGGTCAAGGAAGAGAGCAGAAGCTGTGGATTTGTTTGTGAAGCTTGTATCTTCACATAAGATAGGCAGGAATGAGATGTGATAACTCAAGCTCAGTTACATCTTTAGAACAAGCAAGGTATTTTTGTGTTGAAGAGATGGTCGATTTAGTTTATGGAGAGGATTGGTTGTGCTTCCTCATTTTACATCATTCCTGTATCTGAGATCTTTCTGCATTTAACTGCAGTACATTTCTGTCTCATCCCTTCAAGCAGATATCTATGACACAAGGAATCACCCTCTAAATTAGTTATACTATTAGCAGCTCCAGCAAGAACCAAATAATTAATCTCTCTGTAGATGAAATATTTGGAAGAGCTCTCAGTAGTGACATCCACTGTCTGCCTTTCTGTGGGTAAAAGAATCCTTCCAGTTTCTGAATTTTTCTTCTGTGCCACTCATGAGTAAAAATATTATTCAAGATAGAAACAGCCATTCTTTAGGGAATAACATTTCCAAAAAGGAAATGTTTGTTTCTTATCAGGCTTTGTCTCATTGTTCTCCACTGTCTGAGATTTAGCTGTTTGTTGTAGCCTGTTAAAATTTACCTTGTAAGGTTTTGGGAAGAGTCTTTTCTACTGCATGTTTTATAGAGTACAGCATGGAGGACACTTGGATTTATTACCGTGAATGATACCACACAGAAGAGATCACAGTAATAAAAATATTATTGTAATACTTGGAATGTGAGAGGGCAGAACAAGTAGAGATGAGCCTTAACTATGCCAACCTAGACTCCATTTCCTGTCTTTTTTGCTTGTCATCTTCATAAGATTCTGCATCCTCCTTTGTATTGCAGTTTTTCCACCTAAGAAGTGGAGCTAAAGAAACTTTTCTGGTTATCTTTTCTCATGTATGACATGAACTCTGTCCATGCCCCACCCAACATAACACCTTAAAGGGCAAGATGACCAAATACAATTACTGCAGATCATAAATATTGCCATTACAAACAAATCTTGTTCTCCTACAGCTCCTTTACAGACTGAACCAGAGGGTGACATCCAACTGCCCAAGAGTGAAAGGCTCTGTCCAGAGAAAGAATATAATTGCAACAGTGACAACCAAGTCCTAATGAAATTCATTACTTACACTGAATATCATTTTCTCCTTAAATACATGACAAGTACATATAGATATAGCCATGTCTACTTATTAGGGAAAGTTTAATACTAAAAATATTGTTTACCAAAGGCTGTAGAAGTCTCTGATTTTATGACCATTAGGATCAGCTCTTACAGTGGTCTAAGAGACCTTTAGAAATTCATTAGAATAAACAGTTCCACAATTGTTGGATATTAACATAAGTATTGATAAAGTTATTCAGACACCAAATAATTTTCATATTAACAAATAAAACATCAAAAATACTTAAGGAACTAGAAATACCTTTTGCCTTATTATCCATTAAATGCAATGGTCCAAAATTCCACAGTATATGCTGGGGATCTCGGTTTTACTCAAGCAAGAATTGAAAAGTACATAATGCTGGTGGGGGATGTCTCCTGAGAGGACAGAATCAAGCCTAGCAAGAAGCAGTGTGGTGCAGGCAGGAAAACAAGAGGAGTTCTGAAATTCACAGCTCTCAGGGCTCCTCCTTCTAGCACACTCTTTTAAAAAGTAAAATCTAAATGTTGATGCCTGCTTTGGTGATCTTCCTGCAAGGATGATCCAACCATGAGACAAGGCCTCATTCCAGGGATTGCTGGAATGCAACATTTTTATTTACTTTTGTGAACTTACAATACTTCTGAGGCAGTTAAAAGGTAAGAGCTAGAGTTTATGTCTAAGGATAAAATTGTCAGCCACCAGCCTTGCATTCCCATAGTACCTATGTTTGGAAGACAACAATAAACATAGAGCTGGGGAGAGACTTGAAATTGGGAAGGTAGTGTAGAAATTCTGAAATTATTATGCCCAGAAGTTTGAGTTCAAAGCCTGTATCCCATATATTTTTTCAGTTTATTGGCAGCATTGTCGTTTTTAGGTTTCTTTTTACAATAAATAAGTGCCATTTTTCCCAAAGTGCTGGGTTTCAGTCACATTTAGGGTAGCTAAGAGAGCTCGTTCAGAGACTACAGAATTGTTGCAGAATACATTCCTCTGCTGTTTAAGTAAATGCTAAGGCAAAGCTGAGGCATTTAGCCAAAATAATTGTTAATGCAAATGGCCTATTAAAGTAGGAAGCATCAATTTTATTCATACTGTCTCAAAAGTCTAGAGCACACACAAGGTGTTTTGCTTGCTGATTTTCACTGAAGACAGATTTTTTTGGTACTATTTTGTCAATACCTCCATTCTAAGTGGAATAATTATCACAGGGAAAATTAATCCTAACCACCATCTCCATTAAAGTGTGACAGAGCAAGAAATTAGCAAGGATTTTGTACCATGTCTACATAGTCTACTTAGGAAGTGGTTGCATTTTGGGGCGCTTCAGTGTGGGTTGATTTTCACATGACATTGAACTGAATATTTTCACCCTCTGAAAATATTTTGGCCATGACTCTCCCACCCAGAAACATTATCCTTGTTCCCCAGCTGCTTCAGAGCACCCTGTGTGATGAAAACCAATTCCCACAGGACAGGCACACACCCTGGCCCATGAACTGACAGAAAACCTGCTCTTAGGAAGTTCCCTGGTACTAGAGGTGAAAAAGAGAATGAGCACTCGGACAGCTTCAGCACAGCCATCCAGCACTGGCAGCAGTGTGAGCTTATTAGGGAAAGTTTAATACTAAAAATATTGTTTATCAAAGGCTGTAGAAGGAGGAGGAGGAAGGTTCAAGACCAGTGAATATGTGACTGCAATATAGAGATGGATAAGGGAGAACTAAGGAAGAAAGAAAAAATGAGTCAGTCAGAGTCTTGAGGGGGAAAGAAAAGGAATTACTCACTGGGGTGCTACAGAACAAGATTCAGCCTTGCTTTGGACACTGGACATGACTTAATAAAAGTTTTATAAACAATAAAGGTTAAACAGTAACTTTGCTAGTTGGCCTCTGTATTGGGAAATTCTCCAATTCTCTGGCCTCTGTGGAATCACAGAGAAAAAAAGCTCTTAAATACAGGGACTGCTGCATTCTTTTGTACTTATTTTTGTGGAGAGCAGGTTACAATAACAAATAGTTTTCTAAAATTTAAAATACAATTATTCAGCATTCAGTTGCAGTCCTCAAGTGTAGCATTCAACTAAACATGTTTTTCTTACATGCACAGTCAAGGTAATTGTGTGCTCAATTACACTGGGAGAATTGGCCTTGCAGCACAAACCTATGGACCAAGAGACATGGTTGGTTTATGTTAGTGCCAAAAGTGTGGCAATTCACACCACTTTATGTGACATTTATACACAGAAAAGCACTATATTCATCACAGTTTGTTTTTTTTTTTTTACAACATTGTTTTTTTCCCTTTAAAAAATAAATGCCAGGGTGGTTTCTTTGGGAAAAACAGATTTTGCGATTTCTTAAAGGCAACATTTAACTTGCAATAATATTAATGAGACATGTGGTGTGGGCATCAGTGGAGATCAGGAATCATCTTGATCACTGATTAAAAGAATTTATAATCCAAGGAAGCCTGAAAATCATAGACCAAACTACACCAGGAGATTCATGGCACAGCTGGGAATTTGAGAGACACAAAGATTCCTCAAGACCCACAATGATTACCACTTACCACCTCAGGTGAGACACTGCAGTTTGAAAGCTAAATCTCTTTTACTCTTGGCCTGGTGCTGTGGAGGTGATGCTGTGTCACAGAATCACAGAATGGCTGAGCCTGGGAGGGACCTCTGGGTGTCCATTTAACCAAGCCCCTGCTCCAGCAGGGTCTCTACACCTCCAGCAGGCTGCCCAGAGCCATGTTCAGGTGGTTTGGGAACACTTCCAAGGATACAGACTCCACAACCTCTCTGGGCAGCCTTTGCCACTGTTCAACACCCTCACAGTGAAAAAAGTGTTCCCTGAATTCAAAGGGAACCTCCTGGGTTTCACATTGTACTCCTTGTACTCCTCTATACCATCTCTTGAGATACTTACACACCTTGATAAGATCCCTCATGACCCTTCCAAATTACAGAATTTACACTGTTTCCCTGGTGTCTAAATTTCACCTACTAAAACCTGGAGGACCCAAATTAGGCACTGCATCAGATTTACCTGCCTTAGTAGAATTTACATCTCTTCATATACTATTTGTCCCTTCTTCTCCCATATTTCTCAGTAAAAAGTACACCCAGAGTGTATCTGGTCTTATACTGAGGCTCTCATTCAGTCAACAAGCAAAGATCAATAACCAGATGAAACAAAACACGTGTTGCTTGTCTAATGCACTTCATTATTGATTAGTTAACTCTGTAAAGTGCTTTGTTTCTTCTGGAACAGAGGATGAGATGGGAGTGTAAGGCACTCAACCTGTCTGACTGACAAGCACAATCAAGTCAGATTAACACTTTAGCAGTTTATCTGTGGATAAACACTACCACAGGTGAAGGAGCTCCCAAGACACAGAGGCAGATGGATTGGTGAGAGCTGAGCACCTCGGGTGTGCTGCCAAGGGAACACAGGGGCACTGCCTCCCTGCAGCGCCAGGAAACCCAGCAGATGTGTTTGCAGAGCACAGAACAGCATGGCCAAGGCTGCTGGGCCTGGGCTGGTGGAGCTGGAACGTCAGGCTGAGCATCTCTGTGCAAAGCTCCCCACGGTCATCTTGTTATTTCACACAGCTTGTTAGCTCAGGCTTACTGCTGCCTACTAAAAGCCTCTGGATAACCAAGACATCAAAAGTCCCTCTAATATCTTCACAAAGGAAGAGATGACTATTAAAAATACCCTCCTAGCTTTCCAAACCTGTCAGGCTGATTTTTAATACTGGATTTTTTTTTTTTCAATTTTCTGTAGCATGCTTCTCTGAAAGTATTTGTGCATTGTACCTCACTGATACTGTTGTTAAGACATCCTTTGGCCCATGTAAAGGGATTTTCTTATCCAGAAATAGGCTTCTCTTTATGTGAGCAGTGATTCACAGGCACTGTTATTAGGAAGTGAATTGAAATCTCTGCAGTGCATCACAACTGAGATTTGCCAGTCATTGCTACTTGGGTCAGATTCTGCATCCAGCTGAAATTTCTATTACACTATCTAGATTTCATAGCTGCTATTAATACAAGCTATGCTTCATTAAGTATGAATTTGAAGCTAACAGGGCTCTGAAGTTCAATAAAGTGCTGAAGGACAAATAGACAAATGTTTTTATTCCTAGAAGTGTCAGCAAGACAGAGAACAACATTTGTTTCCACTGTATATCCACCTCAGAAACAGGTGGCTCTTTTAGAACGATCATTCCCTCATGGATTTTATTTTTTCCCTTTAAATAAAACTTATCTTGCTTCAGGCTTAGACAAAAGGTGGATGAAGACTGCTCTGAAATACACATTTATTCTCGGACTGATTTTTTTTACAAGTCCATTGTTGCAAATAGGTAAAACCTTACAAAAGGAAGGCCTTGTAAAACCATGGCTCAGTCCTGTTACTTTGGCTGAGTAGAAAAGGACTGTGGGAAAGTGAGGCAGCCGAATTAGAGGTAGATCAACAAGTTCTAGAACCATTGCATGTTCACAGCGTGGTGTATGGTGGTTGGTTGAATTATGTTTGTTATGGCTTAAAGGTATGTAACTGATAAAGGCCTGACCTCTTCAAAAGCCTGGGTTTTGCAATAAAGTGGTTCTGCTTTGCACCTGCCTGGGGACTCTGTGTCACTACAGACCCTCGCTCACAGTCCATAGCATATAATTTGCTGGTTAAAAGAAGTTGTTCCAACCTGCCCTGCAGCTGAGGTATCTTCACTACAGCGGGGCAGTGCTGCCCATTGCCGAGTGCTCCATGCTCTCCTGCAGTCTGTGAGGATTCCTGATGTCAGCCAGACATCCAGAAGAGCTGTGTCCTGCCCAAGCAGCCCCCACTGGAAGTGTAAGAGCGTCAGGGGGTAGCACGGTGGGGACGGACGGAGACGAGAGATCTCCGAAGCCAGGTCAAGAACTTGTGGTTTATTGCAAAGGGCCTGGGTGCAGGGCCCTGCTGGGATTTGGGGTTTATTGCAAAGGGCCTGGGTG
>JAWWEX010000017.1:25240484-25263249 GCA_035583215.1 Arremon brunneinucha
CCTATAAGAATCATTACATTACCATACTGTGTTACATTTTAAACCCTAAAAACTCCTCTTTGGGCCCCTTCTGCCAATCTGTAGGATCTGCTCTGACCCTTGGAGCTGTCTGCAAGCAGAGGGAATTGTTCCATCAAAAGGGGATTACCCTCAGCCAGCCACACCATTGTTTTCCTGTTGTTCAGTAACTGAGGGATCTCAAAGCTTGCTTGCATTTCAATCTCGCTTATAGTTTCCATATTTTCAAAATCTTTTGCCAGACAATCATATTTATAAGGCTTTCCTGTTTCATCTTCCCCAACAGTAAGCAGCTGTGCTGCCACATTCCCTGGCCTCACAGGCAGGCCACCATTGCCCAGCCTGCTCTCCCAAGGACACTGCAGGTGGCACATCCAACTCACAAACACGCTCACTGTGAAGGCTACAAATTGACAAGCAATTAAGTTACAATAGGGAGGCAGCTCTGGTTCATCAAGTCCTTCATAGTGATTGCTTTTGTACAGCAAAGAGAAGGTTTGGCTGGGACTGGGAGCAGCCGTGTGCTTGTCACAGGGATATGGTTCACAGCAAGACCCAGGACAAAGTGTGAGCCTTGATTTTGGCTTCACATCTCCCCTACTCAGAACAAAATGGGTTAGATCTATGTCTCTATAAGGGTATGAGATGTGCTCAAAAGGTGCCACTCTTTGGAAGTTACCACAGAATGGCTCCTTGCCTTGAAGTGATTTGGTTCTGAGCTCTCATGTCCAGCGGGACAAGGGGAACACTTTCCCCTAGCATTACCTTGGATCCATAAGAGCAGAAAAAGCAGGAGGTTTGAGTGAAAAGGTGGCACTTACAGAATGACAGAGATCTGAGACAAAAGCAGTTTGGGTACTGAAGGAGAGGTGGGACAGGGAGAAGTTAGGTGAAGGGAGATTATGCAAGCATAAGGGAGGTGAAGGGAGATTATGGGAGGCTAGTGGCAAGGACTGGATGTGTAACTATAGTAGTTAGTGCAGTGTAAGACTCTCATCCATGGGGCTTGATTAGTATTGGCAGGCACCAGCAATTGCTGATGTGCATTCATTTTGTGCAACTCCAGTCACAACAGGAGTTGTGACTGACTTTTAAGGAGTTATAAGAAGAGGCTATTCAAATGCCAGGTCTGCTTCCAGTTACTCAGCTTTCACAAATGTGAGAAAATTGTGTTCTGAGTCATACCTAGCTTTGTCCTTCTTGCAAGCCAAGAAAAGATTTATTTTCTATTTTAATAGAATACTTACAGCATTCCTACTTTATTGTGTCTGTAAAGAGATTGCTGGCCCTTAACAGCTCAAAGCCCAGTATCCCCTGACTCACTCTGGGTATACTTTGCTTCCAAATAGCTCCATTTTTGTGTACCAGATCCTAACACCTGAGGCTAATTTTGACTTCCTTCTACCACACATTTGTTATAATCGTGACTGCTTAAATTCTCCATTTCTCATTAGACAAATGCCACCTACATTTCCAGTCATGCTCCTTGGCTACAGAAGTACTTTAAGAAGAGGCAGACTATTCTACCCATTGTACAGCAGCAAGGCAGCTAGTCCAGAAATATTTCAAGTCTCAATTGTTTGAGTCTTGTAATGATAGCATTTTATTCATCCCAGAAGCTCCTCATTCTATTAAGCCTTCCATTCATCTACTTCTTTCTAGAGACCTCCAATGTTAAATCCATAGTTATCGTAGCATGGGTCCCCACCAGACAATAATCAGCATTGACTCCATGACTCCAGAAGGCTGATAAATCACTTTATTATACCATGTTATACTTATTAAGAAACTCATTGTCCTTTAGAGACAGACCAGATTGGTCAATTGAATCCAAATACTATCACCAGTGGCCAATTAAAAAATCACCCTTTGGTAAACAAATCTCCATAACACATTCTACATGTTCACAACAGGTGCAGCAAGTGAAGATAGGAATTGTTTATCATTCTTTTCTCTGATCTTCTCACAGCCTTTCCCAGCACAATGTCTGGGAAAGTTGCGCCTGCTGCTCTCTGCTGTGGCCTCACACAGTTATTTAGGCTTTCCAAATAAGTAACCTGAAACAGAGCATGACTGTAAAGGTTGCTCAAAGTCCCAGTTATTCTGTGGCAAAACCTGGAAGAAGTCCTCTAATAGTGTGTTTATCCAAATCAGGTTATATCAAGAACAGATTTTTACAAGAAACATGGAAATTATGGTTAACAGAAAGCAACTAGAACTCATAAGCTGCAAACATTAAAAGATCTACAGAACACAAAGAAATAGAATCAGCTGGGAAAATATGCAGGAACTGATGGTAGGAGAGACCCTGTCCTCCTAAAAGACAGCTTGCCTCAGGATAGCCCACTTTCTCCTCCCCAGAGAGCTACTAGTACTTAAAATATTGCTTCTAAGTGCTGAATTTCCAGATAGGAGCTATTAACCTTCAGATAAACATCTAATTCTTTTACCCCTTAAAACCATTTCTTCCACGAGGAGCATAGAATCATTAGACAGCACAGGGACATTTTTCTGTACAGTTTAAAGCCAAAATATTCTTTAAAATGTAGCTATTCATCCTCCTGGGTCTGGCCTCCACTCTACCCTCTGACACTATTTTAGAAGAAGCAGGTGCCATTACGTGTCTATTAACCAGGAAAGTCTTTGGCTACATTATAGTAGAGGGGATTTTTCAAATGTAGGCATAAAGAGGATTTCTGAAGGAACCAAAATATGGCTCTTCTACCTCAGGGTTGGGTGAGCCTCTGCAAAAATACTCAATCCTCAAAGGTATCACAAAAGAAATGAGTAATTGTCCTAAAGAATATGATCATACTGACAAAAACAATTAATTCCTCTGGGAAATTCTTGCAGATTTTTAAAACCAGCCTCTGAGATTTGCTAGCAGAGATATAATTATCCGTGATCTTCTGAAGGATGATTAAAGAAAGCTCTACAAAAAGAGCAATTGCTCTTTATTGCATACAATATCTCTTTGAAACAAATTCAATAGAAATCTCTTGGGTTTATTCCTAATTGGTTTCATAGGATGCTCCCAAAAGGGAAGCAATTTTGAAGAGAATTCCACTGGGACCTTTTCATCATCTTTGCATAATTCTGATCATATATCATTACTGAAAGCCCGTTATATTTCTAGCTCCGAGTTTAATGTAAAGCATTTTTTCTTTTGACATTTCTTATGTTAAGCCTCAGATACAGAAAAGACCACAGGCAGCTTGTGGGCACATTATGTATGGTATTTGATAAGCTACTTGTGCTTGAATAAGAGACTATTGAACAAACATCCTGTGATTTATAAGTGAAAGGATGAAATCATGAGAGAAACAAATTTACAGGCAAAGCATATTCAGCAGTGGTCTCATTGCTTTCACTGCTCGCACTCATATTTACTATACATTACTTGGAGCTACTTATTTTGAGAGGGCAAATTGCACCTCGACAACTTCACTGTATTACTAAGTACCAAAATCATATTTTTCCTTCCTACTTATCTCTGGAATGAAAATTAAATAATTATCTTTTTTGAGTTTTTTTGCATTTTCCCATGACAACCAAATATTAAGATTGGTCAGTAGTTCTCTGAAGACACTGCAACTAATCTACGCTGTTTAATTCACATGACAGACAGTCTCAATCAGCAGATCCCTAAAGCTGGGTATGGGTCCAGAAAAGGACAGGATTCTCCTAAAAGGGCTCTGAAGTTCTGGATCTAAACAAAATGTCCAGATAGCCCAGCTGCCAGCTGGACTATTTCCTGGTAGTAAGCCTGGATACAGAAGCATGTTAAGAAAAAAGCAGAGGTTTTTTTGTTAATAAGCAACAAACATTTCATAGGTCAATAACACAATTTGTTGGTGGAGAGCTAGACAAATCTGCAAATATAAATTCAAAAGGTACCCAATTCCTCCTGCTTTCTTTAAGGTTCTAAAGCCTTCGTAAACATGGTGATTAATACTCAATGTAAAAGTCTTTTCTTAGAGTTAAGCCAGTGATCCAAAGTGACAGAACAAGCAGTAAATTGCCACTTGTCATCTGCAGAATAAAATAATCAGAATGCTAGAGCTAAAAACATGCACATGGACATTGGAATGGGCCTTATAGAACACAAGGACTTTTTTAAGCATTGATGATTGAATTGCCGGTTCAGATCCTGATGCTGAGATTGATATTTGTTTCAGATTGTGAGGAGAAGGAGTAAACAAATGAACAAAAACAAAAAAATCAAGAATGTCCCTTCAGCTATAGTCTCTTGAAGAGCTGGCAATTATTTTGTCCTCAAACTGATCAAAAATGGAAATGCAATGCAGAACAAATGGACAAAGTGGCTTGATCAGGAATAGCCTTTCA
Organism: Arremon brunneinucha; assembly: GCA_035583215.1. Classification (NCBI taxonomy): domain Eukaryota; kingdom Metazoa; phylum Chordata; class Aves; order Passeriformes; family Passerellidae; genus Arremon; species Arremon brunneinucha. Next base: position 25,244,850 of record JAWWEX010000017.1, read on the forward strand.
ATCCAAATGACACCACTTGACATGACAGTGTCACCAGCAGAGCTAAAGGACTGAAAGAGCAGACATTCAAAAAAAAGGATCCTCCTCAGTAATGGGAACTTAATAGAGGATCAAGCACACTGACCCAAAGGGACACCAACAGTGTGGGAGCATCACTCTTCAGCTGGAATCCAAAATTGGTGCAAAGGGCAGAGAATCAGGACCAGTACATACATACCATATCTGAAATGATCACTTCCTATGTAGAATACTAACACTGCACACCATATGTGTGCATGACCACCCCCAGAAAAATCCAACCTATTTATTCTTTATTAATTCAGGAGGAAGAGCATAAAAAAAAACCAAAAAAAACCTGCTTGCAACTTACCACATTGTTTAAGGCATGATTTAAAAAACAAAAAGAATTAATGTATTATAAGATCATTGAGTGCAAAGTGCAGAGAAGCACACATGATCATCTTTATTCTGTATTTGAACTTCATTTTTCTAATCCCTAAGGCACTTCTAAAAGATTTTCTAATAGGAAAAGTTTTATTCTCTGGGGTAAAAGTTTTCAATTGCTCCGATTTTTCTCTCACTACCTCAAGGATAATTATCTTCTCTAACTGATACATTGTCTGCTTTGAGTCTTCCACTTGTTTGACCAAGGAGCTCAATTTAATAGAAAAAGTTTAATCTTCCCTTCCAGGGAGTTTCAATAGTGTTTTAATTTCATTTGTCTGGAAGGTGATCAAGTCTAGCACTTGTATAGAATCTGCTTTCAGTGGCTGTCACAAAGATCAGCCTGTGGGAGATTATCTCTGACCACAGCTTGGGACAGGGGAGAGGTTCAGGCTGGCAGGAACAGCGCAAACCTGTGGCAAGCAAAAAGAAAACATCCATCCAGAGCCATTAAGCAAAAAAGTATTGTCTGTAGTTCCAGAATTCCTACATTTGCACATTTCTGCAGGGTGGAGGAATACTCAGATGCACTGATACCTTTTCATTGTTCCCATTCTCTTCCTTAGGGCTATGGTGCTGCGTGGTGTCCGAGGCAGACAACACCCAGGCTCCAGCTAACACCTCAGCTCTGTGTGAGCTTACAAGTGCTTATTTGAACACTCATTTCTCATGAACTTCAGCAATGCCAGTAAGCATTTAGCTCATGAAAGAAAGAAGGTTGCTGGAATCACCACTGCACCCTCAGAGCTCAGAGGAAGTTAAGCCTTTGTGCCCCAGCCACTGCTTTGCCCACAGTTGTCTGCTATGCCCACAATTGTCTGCTGCAGCTTGAAGCCTGCCCGGCACCCACAGGTGCTGCTGAATTGCTAAGGATCAGGTTGATTTTAACCCAGTGTTTCACTGCTTCAGCTAAACAGACTTGAGCAAGTTTACAAGCAGAAAGAGACTCTGCACAGTCTCAATTAATATTGTCCAGGTAAACAGCCCAGCTAAACTGATGAAGCAGGACACCTTGGAATTTGGAGTCCCAGAGTGCTGTTATGGATTTTCCTTTTCTCCTTTTCACTCTCACTGTATTTTTGTACCATCTAAGCTGCATATGTTCTGTGCTTGACGCAAATCAGCCAAACCTTTCTTGGTTTCATCAAATGTTACAGATTTGGCATGTAAAAGGCTTGTCTGTTTTCTTTAATGAACACAGACAGGTATCTTTAAAGATCATGAAGAAAGAAAATTCACTGTATAGTAGGAAGGTTAATAAAGTAGTACGATTATAACCACATCTTAGTACCTGAACAGCTTGAAAATCCATGTTCCTTTTGTGGTCATTCATTCTGTTTTCTCCTGAGCTCCAATCTATTTTACTGCACTATTTCTAACCAGTTCTGAAAACTTCCAGCCTAAGGCAGTCAGACAGTCTCTGTAGGGACTCCATGTACAAGGAGTCTTGATCATCTCTTGATGACATGCAGTCTAATTAGGAAATCAGGTAAGGGTGGGCAAGGCAGCAGGAGCAAAACCCATTAAAAGCACCAGGACTTTCTTGGGAATTTTTTTTTCTTTTCCACAAAGAGTCTGCTTTATCAGAAGTCTTGTGCCCTGAACCGTTAATTAATTAAAGTTATGGTTTCAACCAGCTCTCAGAGTAACCTGCTTAATTTCATCCTGGCTGAGACAAAACTCCCCAGCAATTTTGTACTGCCTTGACTTTCAGCTATGTAACTCTTTTAAACTCAGGAAATTCGGAATCTAATTGTGCAATAGCATGGTTGTTAGGATTATTGTTACAAACAATATTAATGTGTTATGCACTAAGACAGACTATTTATCATATTTTATTTTAGAAATTGATTTTCTCACTCTCCTGTTGTATTCAAAATAGAATTTCCCTGAAGTCAGTGGTATGAACAATCACAAACCCCAAAGTTTAGACTTCCATATGCATAGCTTTGCTCTAGGAATGCATTCTTCCTATGCAGCAAAAGTCCATTCTCAAAGAAAAACACAAGAAAAAAAAGCTTTAGCATTGAGATTGCTTTAAAAAACTCAGTAGTGAAGGAGAAGGGCAGAATTCTAAGACTAGAAGATTAAAATCATGGAGCAAACAGAAACAAGGGAACTGAGGCTGAAAGGTAGTGCTTCTGTACAGTAAAATAGGCTGTGTGGACTTTGTAGATTCCTTTAGCACATTATTCCCTAAGGCTTAGTGACAACATGCTTGTGTTTTCCTGTATGGCTGCTTTGGATGACCAATGACCTCTCAGGAAGGTTTTATCAAGGGCTGAATAATCACTCTTGGTATTTTGCATGACATTGACATGAATGAGGACAAACCTCTACTAGAAAATGAGAAACCCCCATAAATGTAATTCTGTGTAAGTGTATTTTAAAAAGCTGTCACAGCAGGTTAGCTCAGTAGGGAGTCCTACTCCAGACAGCATTGTGGAGCCCTGTGTGCCTACACAAAAAGGGTCCATTATGGTTCCATGGAGGGACAGACCCCAAGCTGGAAATAATCTCTCCTGTCCAAGGGAACTGAGCAGAGCCTCTCCCAGGATGCTTTGTTGTGTATGCAAATTTACTCCAGTTCTACCTCCCTGGTTGGCCCGTTGGCCTCTCTGACCCTTTTTCCTTATATGTATAACCCCTAGAATGTTCTCCCTTCCCGGCTTAGCCATCAGCCCCATATCGCCACAGTGTCCTGCCCCCTTTACCCTATTGGCTGCCATCCCTTGTCCCACCTCTGCACTGCCCTGAGCCCTCAGCCCATTGGCCCTGATGCTCTGCTCCGCCTCCCTGTTCCCCCATATTTAAACCTGGACTCTCCGCTGTTGGTTTGTCTTTGGCTCTGGGTGCCTTTGTGCGTGGGTGGAATACAGCTGCTTCTTGGAACTCCATACAAAGACCCTTCCCACTTCTTTGTCATCGGTGATTCTACAAGAGAAGTGTGTGCTGCAGTGACTGTGTGTGTGTGTGTGTGTGTGTGTGTGTGTGTATGCTGCAGTGATTTTGTGTGTGTGCCTCTGCCACCAAGCACCTTCATTACTGGAGATGCTTCTGGAAGGTTGCAGCACCACTGCCTCTTGCTCCACCGCCAATGGGTTAGCAGTTCGCAACACATCCTGGTCCTAATTTTTGTATGCGCTCAAGAACAAAAATTCAACAACATAAAGTAACATAGATTAACTATAATCAGTATTTCTCACCCCAGAAATTTTTGCATTAATACAAGGAAGTTTAGCAGAAGCTATATTGCAATGGGTAGATGAACAAGATCCAGGAAATGCTGGTATTACCTGTCTCCAAGAGGAGAAAACTCTAAACTTCATGTAAAACGAGACCCTGCAGATTGCATGGACCAGATAAGAGCAGAAGCAGAAGAATCCTGTCTACAGAGTGGCATTTTAACCCCACTTCTCTTTGCTTGGGCGTGGGAAAGCAGTGTGGTGCAGCCAGGGACACAGGATTCAAAGCTGTTAGAATTGTTAGTTGTGATGAATCAGAAGGTGTGATGGATGCCTGTTTGGGGACTTACACACTCGTTGGAGCAAGGATCCGGCTCACATCCTTCTACCTTGGAGCACAGGCAGATCTGGGTCCTCTCAAGCTGTGCCTTGTTGAGTACTGAGGAGCACCACGCTGTGCTCCTCAATGCCAGAGATTTTGAGCACTTTGCTCTGAAGAAAGAGAATGAGAACGTGCGCAAGCAGGAAGTGTTGAATATCAACAGAGCTGTCAAATGAAGCAGATAAGAAGACAGGACATGGGGCAAAGCTGAAGTGATAATGTAATGGGGAAATTCAGAAGTCACATGTGCAACAGGGAAATTCAGAAGTCACATATCCTGCAGCTGTCCTCAGGTGGCTTAAATGCTTGTGCATCCTCGGAACTGGGCAGCTGCCACCTCTCATGGAGAGGAGACAGAGCTTCTGGAATAGACACCCCTCAACACTGCACTGCTGGAGGAACAACAGGTCAAGAGATGTCTTTAAAGAATCAGAAAAAAAAATCTGAAATAATTAGATTTGGTCAGCTCAGCCAGCAGAAGCAATACTGCATTGCTTTCTCTTTGCCCATTCTTGAGCTTCTAAAAAGCAAAGACAATGTTCAGCTGATTTATTTCCCCAGAGACAGGGAGCTAGAATTGTCAGAGAGAAAAGGAAATAAAAGTTATGTCTGCATATGACAACTATGGCTGGAAAAAGCAATAATAAAGAAATGAATGTTTCTTGTATATACTTGTACAATTCAATTAGAACACAAGATGTTTGTTTCTTGTAAAGTTAAATTCTGCTCCACATAACAGACACATAAAGGTACAATAACCCTGTTTGCATCAGACCAAAACCAACAATAATGTCCTATAAAATTAATTTCCAGCTTCTTATGAAAACAAGTCACTTTTTAATAATATGTTGTGGCATTATTTATTTGCTATAATTTTAATAACAAATGAATTCTGAAAATAAGGTATGTGTTTGAAGAAAGCATACAGTGTCATTTGCAAGAATAACTTCATGCAGCTCTTTACGTGACACTTTTGAGTTACTATGCAGATCTTTTAGGATTTATTGCTATGATCCTGACAGGTCCCTTCCAACTCAGCACATTCTATGAAAAGATAAATAAAACATGGGAGAGACTGCTCTCCCTTGGCTGAAGGGGAGAGAAATTCTGAAAATTTGCATTGTGTGTATGTTACTCATCTCATCTAATGAAGAGGCATCTCAGCATTTTTGCTGACAGTGGAACTTTGTTAAAGACAGTCCCTGCCACAAGGACTAATTCAAAATCTGGGTTAAAAAAAACATCATTAACCCCATCAGACAGAATTAAGGCCCAAAGATTATAGGGCCAAACTTAGAGGAGTTCTGCACTCACAAAGCGGCTCTAAATTTAGGGATCTTAAATTTTCAGTGGTAAGCCTGTCTACACATGTGCAGCCCACACTGAGGCTGGGCTGCACCAGTGGATTGTGCTGATGGATGATTGTGCCGATGGATGATTGTGGTGATGGATTGGGTGTATAGATTGTGTTGATGGATTTTGCCAAGAAGTTGTGCCAATGGATTGTGTCCATGGATGATTGTGCCAATGGATTGTGTCCGTGGATTGTGCCGATGGATTGTAACAATGGATTGTGCTGATGGATGATTGTACTGAGGGACGTTTATGGTGATGGATTGGGTTGATAGATTGTGCTGATGGATTTTGTCAAGGGGTTGTGCTGATGGAATGTGTCCGTGGATGATTGTGCCAGTGGATTGTGTCAATGGATTGTGCCAATGAATTGTGCCAGTGGATTGTGCCGATGATTATGCCAATGGATTGTGCCGATGGATCGTGCCAGTGGATTGTGCCGATGGATTGTAACAATGGATTGTGCCAATGGATGATTGTGCCGATGGACTGTGTCCATGGATGATTGTACTGATGGATGTTTGTGGTGATGGATTGGGTTGATAGATTGTGCTGATGGATTTTGCCAAGGGTATCATGCCAGTGGATTGTGCCGATGGATTGTGCTGATGATTGTGCCCATGGATCGTGCCAGTGGATTGTGCTGATGGATTGTGCTGATGGATTATGCCAGTGGATCGTGCTGATGGATTGTGCCAGTGCATTGTGCTGTGTGCCTGTGGGTGCTGCACTGTCTGTGTGTGAGAGGGTGGCATCAACACAAGCAGGCAGAAGGCTGTGGGGAGCAGGGTTTTCTACATAACTGCTGCCATACACCACAATTGTCCCCGTCTTACATCTCAGTATCCCGACACTGCTGCCCATGCCGGCTCAGCTTCATTACCCAGTCATTTCCCCACCTCACTTTGGAAGTGTATCTTCTGCCAGCTCCAGCTTTTCAGACGCCCCAGAGGCATTATGTGCAGCTTCCTTTCTCAGCTGCAAAACGTCAAAATAAAGAAACTGTTAAACCACACTGAGGAAAAAAACTGCTCCCCTCCACTTCTGCAATAGAAGACTTAGAATTGTTGCATGTATAATAAAATTCAGTAAAGTTTAATGAGTTTCTGGAAAAGTAATCTTGCTTTATTATCCTAAATTTGTAGGCTAGACCAATATGTAAGTGATTTAATAACAGCACATACAACTTCACTAACGCTTTTATGGACAGTTCAATGAGAAAAGGAGACAAAACTTATTTCTAAGATCCATTTTTATATTTTTCTTCTGACTTTATGGCATGCAGGCAAAAAGCGTACATGTAGGCTTAACAAGAGATGGACAGAAGATAGTTGACACCATTTTCTTCATTGCCAAAGAAAAAATACATGGAAATACTGCTTCTGCAACTATGTTTCAGTTTTGGATTGTGGATGAGAAATTGTTGATCTACTTATGTGATACCAAAATTGTTGCCAAGCCCAACAACTGTAAGCAGGCATTCCCCAGAATCTCTACCCGCTTCAGGTTTCCCATTCAGTCTTGCAGATGCCAAAAGACCTTGGTAATTTGAATTTTCATTTAATTTCATGTAGTATGTGCAACTTCTCATCACAACTTCAGCATGCAGCAGAACATCGTGATGCAGACACAAATTTTTATCTAAATAACAAATAAAATATCCATTATTCATTAATAACCTGGCGCTGAAGGATGAATAAGGTACTGCACCAGTACTGAAATCAAATGTGTGGGTTTTGGGCCAAAGAATCCCTTGTGAGCTGTATTTTAATTGGAGCTGCATAAAACCTGGCAGTATTAATTCCCAAGGGCATGAGCAAGTATTTTATTTGGTTACGATTCAGACATTGCCTCACACAATGCAGGATATGTTGCTATTTCTTTTGGCAAGAAGTTGACACAGGATTATATTTTGAAGATGTCTGCCTGTGTCCTCTGTAATTTGCAATTTTTACTACTTCCTACAGTTAATGAGATTGGTGTATATTTATTGATTTTCTTTGAATAAGAGCCCACCCTCTTGATACCTGCAGAAAAAAAATGTTAAAACTCTCCTTCATATCTCTGAGTTGTTTCCTACTACACATCAAAAACTCAGACTGGAGATAATAGATGACAACAAAGACAAAATTTCAGGGTTGTTTAGAAAATTTCTGACTACATGTCAAGATTGAGGCTCAATGAAACCTTTTTCATTTTACAGACTGAGAACCAGAGGGACAGAAGCTGACACTAGGACATCAAAAGTGGGATAAGAGCAAGCACGTCTTAGACATATCCTCGAATGTGTATTTCCACAGCAAACAAGCCATGTATGAGAAATTCACAAAAATCTGAATATAACAGGGATTCAAAAGAACTTCTGACCCAAATTTATCCATCTTCTAGTTATTCATCTGCTAAGTTACACCACCACTGATTTGGTATATCCTCACCTTGGAATTCCAGAGACAAAGAATTTTCTGAGTGTAACTGAGTAATAACTAAGTGGCTCACAGAGACGCCTCTGAAAGTGGCTCCTGAGCTGTCCTTGCCATACACACAGGCTATTTCCCAGGTTCTTTCAGACTGGCAAAACACAGAGCACTCATCAAAATAGCCACTGAAAGCTGTTCCTGACGTTGGACTTTCCAGCTAATTTAGAGATGCACATAAAAAGCTACCAGTGAGGACTATATGTATGGTCCTGTGACCCTTTGGAGCCATCTTATAGATAGACAACAACCTGATTCTATTTCTCCAGGTATAGATTTTATGTATTTCTCTCTGAACAAAATTCTGACAGTCACAGCCAAAACAGAGAAGCAGCCCTAACATGTGTTTGGTGGGCTCTAGGATAATATTAAAAAGTCTCTAAGTAGTAAAGTACAGTTTCCTTCTTTTCTCCTTTGCAAAGAAACACATTCAATCAGTAATTGCTTGCACACAGTGCAAGAAAATTTTGAAATAATTTGCACTGTGTGACACTTCCCTTATGAAGTGAGCGACATGTAATATTCTGGGTGTTATTTTTTAATTAATGCCAAAGAGCAATCTGGATAGATTTTATTTTTTTCTTTCAATAACATACAAGTCATCGCAAGCAACACGATGTTGTGAACTATTTACCTCTTAAACAGCAAGGAACTATTTACCTCTTAAACAGCAAACCATGAGCACATTATGCACTTCTTCACTGCAAAACCTGGATAGAATATGATTGATAGAAAGATCTCTTAAGACAAATTATTTTCTTTCTCTTTCTTTCTTTTCTCTTTTTTTACCTATCTTTGAAATTATGCTGCTGGCAGTCTATGATACGAAGCAAATATTACTTAGGGGTTCCTGTAGTGTGTGTACTGTGCACAGAATGAAAATGCTACAAGGAGGTTTATCATTTTAAAGTTCTGCTTGGCTTATTAGGATTGCTCTCATCATAGTCCTGGGTAAAAGGAACAAGGAAATCTGTTGTGAGTGGCTAGAAAAAGTTATTATAGTGAAATAAAAGACCCAATTACTTTAACCCACATTTCCATATGGTTTGGACTACTAAATTTGCCAGCATGGATAAGAACACACTAGAACCCCATCAGCACAGAAATTTTGATAAAATAAAAGTTGAGCCACTTTTTACAGCTTTGATGGATTGGAAACTGTTATATAACATTTAGTTTAACAGTCAACCCTTTTCTTTCATTTTGACTTCCTGATACCATTTGAGCTGTAAATCAGAATGCACATGGATACAAAGCAAAAGTAGCTCAATGGCTTTGCGACTTGTTTTTTCCTCTGTGGAGCTACTCCAGAGTTTTAACTGTGCATATACTTTACTGAATCAGAACAAAAATAAAGTCTGTATAAAGTTTCAGAAAGCAAATATAGTAGGAAGAGAATTTCTGGTGAGCGAACTAACCTTAAGGCAGATTTTCATTAGGATCTGAGTAGATATTGAGCTAAGTCTTGATTTTTTTCTAAGCTTTGCCTTACAGAATTCCCTCCCAGCTAAGAGGGAAACTGCACACAAAAGACAGTGAGAGCAGTGCCTGTTTTTTCTTGGTTGAAGGCAATATCTTGTTCTTGAAGCCAAAGTCAAGGTATCTGTGCTGCTGTGCACCCTGAATCCTTTTTTTCATCAACTTGCAACCTTGAATATGACTCCAAAGAATGATACTCCCTGTGATATCAAAGGAGGCAAGTTGGGAAAAATGCCTTGTTTGATCACATGGCCAAGAAATACCCAAGGGACATCACGATGAGCCAACATTACCGTGTGCTGGAATTTGATAATGAAAATGCTGCTGCCAGACATTGATAAACAGCCACTGAAATGAAAGGCAAAAGCAGTCATTTTACAGAAAGTATTTTATATTCAGGAAAAGCTAATTTAAAGATGCACATAAAAAGCTACCAGTGAGAACTCTATGTGTGGAGGTCCTATGATTCCTTTGGAGTCACTGAAAAGGGATCATCAATAGCTTTGATTCTTTTCTTTTAAGGTTTTACTTTAATAATTGGTGTGTTTAGGATCTGTACTTCTGCCTGCATTTTTAATTCCAGACAGTAACTTCTTTCATGTGCCTCAATGTGGAAGGACAAAAAGTCAGAGGCAGGTTTTGTGAGTTGGAAAAACCATTTCCTTTTTTGATATCTGTGACTTATGTCACTGGAGGATTCTACACAAATATAACTGAGACCAGGTTTCAATCTTTCAAAGGCTCTTTTGGGCATCATATATAATAATAGTGCTCATCTACTATCAGGATTTAAGCCAGTTGCTGTTATCTAGTGAGTTACAAGAACTGCACATTATTTCTACTATCAGACCGCCAGGCAGCCACCAGCACAGAACCCTGATGATGCTTTAGCTCTGAGGAGGTGGGAACAGAACCTTTAGCCAGGGTCTGTACACCACACTATCCCTAACTTGCTCTGGCATGCAAAGATGCTGGACTGAGGTGTTGTTTGTTTGTGTTGTCTCCTCAAATGGCAAGAACCACGTGTCCCTTCTACTCCCTGCACCCACAGCAGCCCCTGTTGCACAGGGGACTTTGAAACAGCCTGGGGTAACACCAAATGGCCAAGACATCACTCCTTTCTACAATGGAAATCCATTAATTTCTCACCTGGTCACTTTTAGCAAATAAGTTTCCTCCATGACCTTAACGGTAGAGGTATTTAAAAGCACTAAACAATCCAACACAAACATACAATTAAAGTATCTGCCTTCTTTGGATTGAGGAGGCTTCAGTTTATGTGAGCAGTCATTAAACTCCTCTGGGAGTTCTCAGTTCGGTGTTCTTGTTCTCATGTCACAGATTTCATGCAGACGGAAATTATGAATTTTTTCCACCCGAAATCTCTCACATTCCATATAAAGTCAAAATCAGCAAAACAGTAAGACATACAACAGAACTTATTTCCACCTTAGCTACAAGGAATATATATCAGGATTATTTATTTTTTTGGTTTTTTGCAGCACAACACACACTGTTGTAGTTTCTGCACACTTTATGGCAATTTACCAAGTTACAAACCCATGAATGTTCCTAATCTACCCATAAGAAATTTTAATTTTTCATGAACCTAATATATCATCACAGGCTTCCCATGCATCCAGATGAAACCTCCCACTTTCATCCTTGCAGGTAAGAAGTTTTCATGACAGATAAATATTAGTATCCTTCTTTTGATCAGCACCTTGTTTAAAAAGTCACAAATCCAGATGTTCTAGTAGAGTCTCCATCACACTGATGACTTTCCACAAGTTTGGTGTGACAGACATCATAGAGATACTGCCCAATTGTCACCTGAGTTAAACTTGAAGATTCCCTTCCTTGCTAAGACTGTCTGCTGCTTTTGTTCTTCTTTTTCCCAAATTCCTTCCAAATCTCTATTGCCTCCAGAGCTTTCCTCGGTTTTGAGCACATTCTGGAGGACCAGGAGGCAACCCAGACCATTTGCAGCAATACCCACCCAGGCCTAACAAACACACAGTCCCAGCAGAGCAGAGTTCCCCAGATTTCCTATCAGAAATTTCAGCAAAGTCCCACCAGGAATGTGTTTGCCTTCAGCTGAGTGCAGTGAGTTATTCCTGGCATTCAGAATATGCCACCTGCCAGCTCCATGCCCACAATGCCCCCACAGCAGAGGATGCCTTTCTGATCTCAGACACTTTTCTCCAGTATCTCACAAACCTTCTAATTTGTCTTGAAAAGTGCATGGCAATTTGTCTTTATGTTTTAGTCTTCTTCTTGTTCTTTACGTAGCTCTTGCAACAGACTTTGAAGTGGTAATTTTTCTGAATTTTATGAATTATCACACTCTGCTTTATCTCCAAACACATGGTTCAGAGGGAGAACTATCTACAGATTCCAGGTGCTTCCAGCACTGAACAGCAGCTAAGGGAGGACATAAAATATCTGTTTATTTTACTGCATCAGACTGTCACCACACAGCACAGGAAGTTTTTCACCTTGTTCTCTAGGCTGTCCTGCTGATTGAAGCCAACAAAAGGAGACCATTCCTGCAACTACAGCTGTAGGGGTTTTATGTCTTTTTATGTCTAACTTCCTCTGAATTGGCCACCCTGGGGATTTGAGACGTGTACACAGCCCTCTGACTACGACAGCAGAAAAAAAGCCCTACATGTAAATAGTTATAAATGGCTTAAGGATTTTTATGCTGAACGGTTCTTTTGACCATCATGCCAGAAAAAAAACATTTGGAACGCGTTTCCTCCAGGCACTTGAATGATAAAAAGAAGGTAAAGAACAACAGAGGAAAAATAAAGGAGAACAAAGGAAAAAACCCATTCCTTGTAAGCAAATCACTAGAACTTGGGTACATTTCCTGAAATCAAAGTAGCTGTGTTTCATTTATACATTAGAAATCCCTCTTTTTGACACTTCATTATTGGCAGTGTGACAATATTCACTTGCTCTTTCCATGCACCCTGATGAAGGCTGATTGTTTGCCTCCAATAAATCATGCCCACTGCCAAGGCAATGCTGATTGTCACCTGTGATCCAGCAGTTCACTTTCACAGGACTATTGTCCTCTAATCCCTCTCTCTGAAATGTACCAATAAAATTACAGAACAGATTAAAAATTAAACAAAAGGCCTACTGCCCCCTAGTAATATTTTTTCTTATAAATCATTTAACCTCATCTTTTTCCAGGTGTAGATGGTTCTGGGTTATGGCAGACTGATGGCAAAATAATATTTGCTATCCTGGGTCTATTACAAACCACCTCTCATAAGACCATCAGAGGTTTTTTCTCTATAGCAAAGGAATTTGCTAAGAGATAACAGAGATCTTTTAGAAATGCAACTATCCTATTTACAAAGAATAGTAAAAGCTTGCTTCATACAGAAATATAATTTTAGTGTTTATTCAATGGGTCACCAGTGTTTGCTAAAAAGAAAAAATAAATATCTTTTCTTGCTGCAGCAGCATGAGTTTTTCTTTGCCAGCTATTTGCAGTTATTTCACTGACATGTGGAGAACTTCATCAGCTTATGTTTTTGACCTGGTTACAAATGTCTCGTCTGAGAATTTGAATAAAATTAATTGTTTGCAAGAAAATAACAAACAAAAAGTTTTACTGTATTAAGGAACAGACATGTTTTAGAATAACAGTACTTACAAAAAGGAGAGGGGGAGAGAGAGATAAAAATAGCTATGGTGTTCTAAGAACTATTAAAACTATAATTATTGAAGAACTAACCAAGGATGATAACAAATTGTTCTGTTAGATGAATGAACATTCACTCAGTATCCCGTGCAAAATTGTTGAATAAAGACTGAAAACTTATCTCTGTTGCACCATTGAGTGAGTTTACATTTCAAGTAACAGCTGCAGTTAAGAACTCCATGGTACAGAAAGCAGTTCTGGGTAAAGGTTTAACATCAGGGTGATCTGCCAACTGGTATAAGTGAGCATGGCCTTACTGACAAAAAAATGACAAAGTCTAAGTTACTGGGTGAGACATTTGGTGCAAGTCACGGAAAAAATATGAATTATGAATGAAAAAAATATGAATAACTGCTTTACAGCACAAGCTAGGAATATCTGTTTCAAATTTTTCTTACAGATTTCTAACTTGCACCCAGAAACCTGTGTGCTTCTGCAGACATGTCAGACGTGTTCCTTTGGTTTGCTCTGATGGCTGAAGTCCTCAGGTGCAGAGAGAGGGAGAAAGGACTATCCAGAGCCTGTCAGTGTTGTGTTTTATCTGCTTGCACAAGTTTAGGAGACAAGTGCTAAAATCTGCCCAGGCAGCTGCTGGAACTGCCTGCTTGCACTGGGAAATTTCTGATCTCTTATAATCTCTAATATCTTCTATGTCTTCTCTAACAACCTTGTCCACAGAGTGATATGAATTTTCCAGAAGCCATTTGACTCTCTGCTTGCTCCATGGGAAGGCTATAAAAGCCACAGGAGGCAGTTTGACCAAATGTTAATGACCAAATGTGTTCAGCTATGCTCATTTTATGGATGTTGCTGCACAGAACCCACTGGTTTACCAGAGTCTCTCACATTTTACAGGTTTTTCTGGAATCCCTTCAGAACCTGGAAAGGACATTCTAGCATAAATATAGGTTGTAAAAATCTAATTTCTAATCTAGAATTGCTTTTAAAAATCCTTGAAGCCTTGCTAGTGGAACACCACTACATTGTATAGACATTTTCAAGAGCTATTAAAATTTTTAAAAGTGAAATCTGGAGCTACTTCTTTAGCAGGCAACAAAAAAAAATTTTGTAACAAATGCCTTAAAACTACAGCTTTTGATTGGACATTTTGGGCTTATTCACAATGGAAATAACTTTATCTTGTAGCTTAATTTGTCACAGAAATTCTTGGTTGAGCAGGTGTAAACACAGGTGACAAAGGAACATTGGTAAAATGGGTACAAATTAAGGAGACAGAATTTCAACTCAGATGAAGTAAAGTTTCAATTACCAGAATGAAAGTATAGAGATAATGGGAATAAATGTCAGAACCAGAAGACAAAATGAAAACCAAAACCATCCCTGCTCCTCAAGAAAAAACCCCCAAAATTGCAGCAGACCTGCTGTGAAGTCAAGTAAGAAGTTATGTAAACACAGAAGCACAAGAAGGGAGCATTTTATTGTGAATGAGTTGAACAAAATGAAATTTGGAAGACAGAATGGGAATTTTTAAATCATTCCATAGGTAACAGTTATCTGCTTTTCTCAGGTGCAAAGGACACACATCTCTCTCCCTGGGTTGTGCATGCATCTTTAATTCATGCACCAGTTGACCTGGATGTACAAGAACTATGCGGCTTCTGCTGATTCAAATTGAATTATACACCACAATATCTACCTGATGATAGAATGGCAGTAGGGGACAGGGCAAGGAGACATGGAGAAGATTCAAGTCCTCTGGCAGCATTTTGTTAAACATGCTTCTGCCTTTTTCGAAGAGGGAACATAAGGTGTGTTCTCAGAAATTCCACCTGAGGCACTGGGAAAGGGGACTGCACTTTCTAGTAGGAGAGATCAACATGAACCTGTTTGAGGATGAAAAGGGACTGGTGTGATCACTCAGTGCCCAGAGGTGGCCATGCAACACCTTGCATGGAATTCTCTGCGGCAGCCCCTGCGTGCCCAGCACACTTCATGTGAGGAATGCAGAAACCAGGGCAGCTCAGCTCAGGAGAAAAGGTTTGTCCCCTCTTGTGGGGGACATGTGGCAGAGCACAGCTGCTCTCACCCTGCCCAGAGAACGGGTATTAAACTCCAGTGCTCCTAGTTGAATTGCTGCATTCCCTGCATTCCCATAAGGAGCTGCAGAATTACTGCATTACTGCATTCCCTGCATTCCCATAAAGAGCTGCTGCTGGAACTGGAATGGTCTCTCTTTCTTATGGGCTTAAGATGCCTTTGGCTTTGTGGCTGCAAAATGAAAATCTATGCTTTAGGAATGGGAAAAGTATAATAAGGAGAGAAAAGGAGAGTTCTCCTGCCTGTTTAGGAGCTGTGGTAATGAATGTACATATAATTATCATCCTCTATCTGCAGTTCCAACACTGAGTGTCCCACTGCAATTGAAATGGTTCCAGCCTGTGGGGGGACCACAGATTAAAGCCCCTGGCCCTGCAAAGTGAAGAAATAACTTTAACCATTCAAACTCACGTCTGTCATATTTCTTGGAAACAATAGGCAGAAAATGATGTTACCTTAATTTTTCCTGTTTTAAAAAAGATGAAAACAATATTTAAGTCCTCAACTATCACTAAAATTATTTTTTTGCCTGAAGAGTCTTGTGGATTTCCTCTACAGTGTATTATATCCTCAGTCTAAATGTCTAAGTCAGGGACTGGGTGGAGATCGGGGTTCCCTCATGGCCATTCCCTGGGGAAACTGGGATGTGCTCAGGAGATGATGCCTGAATGTGGCAGGACCAGCCCCAAAATAAAGAACAGAGGGGATTATGTCTTCAAGTTTCATAGTAGGTGAGACATCCAACTATTTCTCCCAAGATGAGGTCCCAGACATAATATAAATTATTATGGAATATCTATGCCTTCAGTTCAGGAGCATGACTTGTTTATGAGTGGGATGCTTTGCAAAACATTATTGAAAAATAGGTTTCCCTATTCTGCCTCCCTTTCCCTAGATTTTAGCAATATTTCTTCTCCATATCTTTCTAATATTTTTTTTTACCTTCGCCTGAAAGGTGACTTCTTTGGAGGGATGAATGATGAGATCTCTGCAGTGTCTGAAGACAATTCTGGATGAAAGATGCTGCAGGAAAGCAAGTCATTACCAGTACTGTATTCCTCTGTGTTATGATGGGTTTAGCCTTATTATATTCTCTTTTTTCTTTGCCAGCTATTTGCACATGTGAGCTCTTCTTTCAATCCTGTCCCTCCTCTCTGCTTGTATTTACCCTGAGATCTTTTCAATCAATCAGTCTATCAATCAATCAATCAATCAATCAATCTCCTCACTATTCATTACCTACTGAAAAATGGACTGTGTTTCCCTGCGATTTAAAGTGATATTAGTAAGGACAACTCTCAGTGGTCTACAAGAGAAAATCTTTTGATATTTATCTACATGTGGAATCCCAGGATTGGCTACAGCAGACTGAAATACATCAGCATCATACAGATAGAATCATACTACAAACAGAGTCTCCATATTGATATTTGGCTTAATTTTTAAATTTTCCAGCTGAAAATCAAGATCGTTGTTGCTGTTGAAGCTCCAGCTCTGTACCCAACACAAAAAGTTTGTTCATGAGGTAATGGGCAGCACACATAGCAGTAGTTCTCAACCCAGTTTCTAAGGATCCTCATTTGAAAAGAAGGCAGCTTGGTTAGTTCTCACCATAACAGTTAGAAATATTTTTGCATCCCAATCCAATGATGGAAATGTGTTAGCACCAGAACCAATAAATTCACTATTAGTTATTACCACTATTCAGTTTAAAACAAGATCCATGTTAGTCACCAAACCCAAACTCTATTCCTTCCCACAGGGATTTATTAAACACTTTTTTCCCAATCTCACACATCCACAAATCAGTCTTGTGAGATTTTTCCTTGAAAAAAGTGCTATTTTTTCCTGTTTTGGCACTTAGGCTCAATGCAGAGATTTTAATTATCTTCCCTCAATAATTTTGTATTCTAAAAAACTTGTAAATATGATAATGAAGGCTTGGAGTGGCGGGAAGTAAAAAATATGCAAGAGAAATAAATTTTTCTTCAACTCTAAGTGTTTTTTCATCATCGACATTCAATATGTAGTTGATAGAAAACCTCTGAATTACTCTGTTGGTTCTACATCACAAGATGCGTTTAGTACTTGTGGCTACACACAGCCCCTTAAATTTGCCCTGGATTTGGGCAAATCATCAAGCATTCCTCCCTTTGGAATGGTGGGGGAAGCAGAATCTAACTTTACCTTTGGAAGCACACACACACATTTACCAGCTGTGGAGGAGGTGAATGGAAGGGGCAGGCTGGAGGGCAGGAGGTAGATGCAGTAATACACACATTTTCTTGTTGTGCTGAGGAGAAATAGTTTTTCCTACTCTGGATTAGATGTACTTTTTAATGCAGCTGGATCCCATTCCCCCCCTTGCCTTCTTATTAAGCACTTTCTTTAGTTTTTGGTGAATTATCAAAGGGAAAACTTAAAATGTCATCACAAACAGATGATGGCTTTGGAGCTTTCTTTCAGTCCTTTCCATCCAGACAAAATCAAAACAAAAGCAGGAGGGAAAAGGAGCCACTTTCCTCAGGATCAGTGCTCTGGCCTTCCCCCAGGTTTTCCTGCCCTTTTCCAAGAGTGTTTCACTGCTGGAAAGGTTGTGCTGCAACAGACAAATGACTGGTTGGATGCACTGTGGCAGCTCCCATGCTCCCAAGTGATACAGTCAGAAAAAGAGCTCTTACACTCACAAATAAGATTTTAGACCAATTTAAAAAAATTAATTTTAATCCTACTGCTCGTTTCTCTTTTGTAAAAAAAACCTCTTCCCCTTAACCTGCCCTGAAAAGTTACATATTTATCAAGATTTTTGTATTAAAAAGCTTCAGTCATACTAGATGACTTTAAATGGGGCTGTGTGACTCTTAAATTAACAAATACTACTGTTTGAGGGGAGGGATGAGCCCCACAAATAACCTCAGGCTCACTTTAGGCCCAGTGTTCAGTACACAGGTGTGTTCCCTCACCCTGCTGAACGCTGCAGCTCCTGGGAGAGTCCACAAACCTGGATCCTCCTGGGTCCTGCTGCACACAATCCATCCCCTGCAGATCACCACAGGCTCAGCTTCCCTCCTGCAGGATGGGGTTTCATCCAGCGCCAGGAATGCATCCCTGCTCCACACAGCAAGGAGAGAGCAGGGATGGAGCTAAGCCAGGAGGAGAGAGCACACAGGAAGATGGAGCAGCAGCGAGCTCGAGATGCAAGAGAGCTTCACTGGAAAAGCACAGGAGTGTGACCGTGTTCACAGGGGTCTGAGGATGAGGGAAGAGACGAGGATCTGACTCCATGTTTCAGAAGGCTTGATTT
>JAWWEX010000017.1:25272203-25292538 GCA_035583215.1 Arremon brunneinucha
AGTTTTAATGTAATATATATCATAAAATAATAAATCAAGCCTTCTGAAACATGGAGTCAACATTCTCATCTCTTCCCCCATTTGAAAACCCCTGTGAACACCGTCACATTTGTTAGTTCATTATCAAGCCAAATTCTCTTATTATCATAGAAGAATTTGCTCCAGGTTCGAGCAGTGTCCTCATCTGTGCCTTGGCTCCCCAGACTCCCTTGTAGTACAAACAATTACTCATTACAGCCACTTAGCAAAACACATTGTTTTATGCTTCACAGTTGCTTGCTCTGCCTCAGAGGACACATCCTGCTGCAGAGGGGGACTGGGAGCTCAGCTGTGACACACTAGGTGTCCCCAGAAGAAAGGTCATCTCTTTGTTCTTGCTTGGAATAAAGCAATATCAGATTCTGTAATAATGCTTTAATGGAAATACTGCTGCAAAAAAAGAGTTCAGAGGGAAATCAATCGGCAGACGGCAGCTGAGAAAGCAGGAGAGACCTGCAACTCTTGCTAAATGTAATGATTATAAAATATAAAGTGAGAAAACATGTAGGTGAAAGGACACTGTATGTGGAAGCTGAGAAGCCAGACAAACTGATACTTCTTTATGGAATAACAGATTAATACGGGAAATAATGTCAGATTTAAAATATGTCAATAGGAATATCCTTCAATCTCCTCATAAGCTTGTCTGCTAAACAGTCCACTATGGAAAAGACTGGGGAGATCTGACACAATTGTTAAATTGATTTGCTAAATCAGATATCCTGCATTCACATTCTATAGGCGCTGACACTAACCCATAATCCAACATTTGCACACTAATCTTTACCATAGTCATGAAAGATTAGAATACTAATAAAACACATTGAGGATGGTGGGAAAAATGCTGTTCCCTTAAGGTTCTTTTTCCATGTGGAAACAGTTTTGTCAGCTATGTACCAAGAAGGAAATAAACACTGCTATGCCAGTCTGAAGATGAAATAATTAAAGGGATAAAAACAATTTCTCAATAACCAAAGCACTCCCAAGCCAAGCACAGTTCCGTTGTTAACTTTCACAGCAAACAGATTTACTGTCTCATCAACATTGTCAACTACTAAAGCAAATGTTCCTGGCAAGAACCTGAGATACAAAGAACTATAAAGATCATATTTTTGTTCTGAGTTGAGGTCTAAATTGTAGCAGCCTCATGAGAAGCTTTTTGCACAAATTAGCTCCTGGCAAACAGATTTGCTTTCAACAAATCACAATTCACCAATGTTTCTGGCATGGAGCTTTTATGCACACCAGGATTCTCATGTGAAAGAAAAGGGAAAACATATGTTTTGATTAATTTTCAGTTCTGTCTGCCATGTGATCTTCTATTCTAATGACAAAATGCTTTCAGTGAACAGAATGTGTTCAAATCCATTTCCAAAAATGCATAAAAAGTAAAACATTGAACTCGTATTAAGACTAAAGATCTGTATTAATAAAACCACTACAGTTCAATATAAATTAAGGAATTTTCTTTTATTCCAAAACCTGGTTTTCCATAAAGATACTTCAGGCTCTAAGAACTGATTTTTCTTTCTTGTTAAGCATGTCTGAAGAGAGATCAAATGAAAAGACCCCCACATCTTAAGGATGTCAGAAACTTATTTTAAATGCTGCTATACCAAGACCTTAAGGGCAACTACTTTTTTAGAAAGCCTAGAAAAATATTCTTGTTTCAATTAATAAAATATTAGCTTTTCAAAGTCCTAACACCTTTTTTGCAAATAGTAGGTGAGCTTGCCCCCAACTTCATTTTTCTCTTCTTTATCAGAAAGTTTGAAGACAAATGTTAGACTTTATCAAAGACATAGATTGGTAGCTCCTACAGGCTTCTGAAGTAGAGCATAAAATGAGACTGTATCCCTAAGTTCTAATGCCACAGAAATCTATAATATACTACATACTGTACCAAGAAAAATATCAGTCTGCCTTTCCTGAGTAATAGATATATTTCTGTAAAAGAGATGCAGTTAAATCTCTGGCTACTCAGTATGTTTAAGAAAATAAAATACCTCCAGAATTATTTCATATTTCTCAGACTGCGCCAATACAATAGAAAATGGATTTGCTAGTGGCTACCTATCTTGATGGCTTTTAGTTTATGCTATTTTTAGTCTCAGAATTTGCAAGAATTTGCTATTAATAAATCATAGGCATCTTAAAACTATTGTTTGAACTTGGTTGGAGGGGTTTTTGTTTGTTTGGGTTTTTTTGTTTTGGTTGGGGGTTTTGTTTGTTTCTTTGTTTGGGGGTTTATGTTTGTTGGTTTGGTTTTGTTTTCAAGTGAAATGACACAGTGAGCAAAATAATATAAAATTGCTGTATAATTCTAGTCTTTCAAAGCACTGTTTCTGACTGCTTCTTTACGACTTCTCTACCACTTCTCTGCTTCCTCTGCAACACAATTTTCATCCCACCACACAATCAAACATTTTACCCCAAAAAAAGTGTTGAGCTGCAGAATGTACCCCAAACCTGTCTGCATTTTAACACTTCTAAGGGCAGACTGGTTTGCCAGATAGGAAAATACTGAATAAAATCTCTGCTTGACGTTGTCTCTGAAACATAAAAACCTTTGGGAGGTTTGGGGGACACATTTTAAAATGTTAACTAATGACAGTGGTTTTATAAATGACTTTGTTGATGCTATTATGTGTTATTAAACTCCTAACAACAAGAATGTCCAAATACATAAGAAGTAATCAAATCCTTAATGAAACTTGATGATTTCTGTAGCCTTTTCTCAATGGGTCCAGCAGCAGCTGTACCATTATTGATTGCTGCACTAAGTAGTTTTTAAATGTTTGCTGTCAGCATTGCAAACCTCATCATTTATGAATATCCTTTTTTTTTTTTTTGGTCCCCTTTTGGTACCTGTTTGGATTTTTGCAGCAGGGAAACTGAATAATTAAAAAATGTTTGTTTCAAGTCACTCAAAAATTGGTTCTGAAAGAATCCAGATTTGATGTTTATTTGTGCCAGAATATCTTGTAGGCTTATACAGCTCACAGAATTTATTGGCTTTTAATTTTTGTCTAGATTCTTCATTTCCTCTTGGTTTTTCTTCAAGCTACACAAATAATCATTTACATAATTTTTACTTCTAGCCAAAGCAGATATTATTACAATCAGTATAGTATAATGTTTTTCTCTCTGTACTGTAGCAAAACTTCACTGTTGCATTAGATGCAGGAGTCCTGCATTTCTGGAAATTTCTCTGTGCATTTTCTCCCTGAATGATAGAAGACCCTGTTTTCAGTTTGATTAGAATAGATTAAATGGGAGTGAAATTTTTAGTGACAGATGCAGCAAAATATGATGATGAGAGATTTATTTTATTTTTATTTAGATGAAGGCAGGATAAAAAATCTCTTATTTCTACCAGAACAGAGTTCCTTTATTCTATGCCAGTCAATGATGAGTTTTCAGAGCTGTTTGTGATCAGTAGTATCAGAAACCCTGGGAAGTGTTAGAGTGCAGTCAAAAATGTAATGCTTGACATGCAGTTGACATATTCTGAAGGAGTCACTAAACTGTAAAATAAATTCTTTGTACAGTACCATGATTATTGCACCAATGTTTCTTAGTATGAAAGCCTGTTGTCAAAGTTTTATGTATATCCTCAGACAGCAAAAGGAATAGAGTGATTTCCAGAGGCATCCACAGAATTTTTCACTTATTTCTTCAAGGCAATTAACATTATTTAAGCATGTGAATTCTCCTGAGTTCCATTTTCCTTCAAGTCAGTATGAAACATCCATGTGCTTCAGTTTCTTGCTGCAAAATGACCACTTGTATAGATTCTCTAAATGGATTTAATTGCATATGGGTGGGTACCTAGATTGGATATCTGACCTACATTTGCTTATCATGGATGTATTTCAGTTAGTCAGGATAACTATAACTAAATCCTTCCCCCTCAGGGGAATCCCCAGGGCATTGCCTTGGGAGAATTTACCATTGAGTTTCCCCCACCTAGGCAGACAGAAGAGATTTCCCCATGGAGTCTTTCACAACACCATGAACCACTCCAGCTCCTTTTCCCCTTTGTCCCAGGCATTGCTGGCATGTCTTAAAATGCCACTTGTAAATAATATTGCTCTTCTGGAACACCTTTTCCTGATTATTCAGCTGAAGGAGCCCAGATGGGTGGAACAGCCTCTTAAAAGATCAAGGCTCTGTAGGATGTCCATAATTTCTATGAGAGCATAGAAGAAAAAAGCTGCTCCCAAATGATAAGTAAGGAAATAGGTTAATTTTTTTTTTTTAATAGGAGCTGTGACTTGTTAGATTTTATAATAATTCTGAAGCTGTAGATTCAAATGTGTTTACAGAAATGAACTTCAGGTGATATTATTTATTCTTATTCCTATGTTGAAAGTGCTACATATATCACACTGTACTGTTATTCTATTCCCAGAATTTTCAGAGATGGAATGAACTGCAAAGAACATATCTCCAAGCAGTTTTCTGATGAAAAAGGGGACAAGGTGTATTGCTGTTAGAAGAGAGAATTCATTCCAGTATTAATCTGAAGTGCAATTATTCTTCAAAGCTTCAAACTGCTCACTGAAGCTCAGGAATGACAGTTTTCTGTAGGTTTATATGAGGAGATGTGTGTGCACTCAGCTTCAAGGAAGATCTTCCCAAGTACTTCAGCCAAAGCATCTCAGTTTTCCTCATAAATTACTTAATGAGCATTTTTATCAGAGTGCACACACATCTCCTCATATAAAACATTTGTTGATGGGGCAGTGGCACCTGAGTATCTATACAGAGTTCACTTCAAATATGCTCTTAATCAGCAATAGTCATTTAAATAATATAGGACATCTGCTGTGTCAGGGATGTAAAATAACTCGAGATTCAAAGCATTTCCCCCTCCTGTAATAGTGAAATGAAAATGTACTGGAACTTTTACAAGGTAAGTGAATTCTAAAGAGAATTTTGATGTAGGTGTGTGTAGCAGTTGTGAACTGCTTTTCAAAGTTCATGTGAGACTTTTTGAGTGGATGTTATAAGATGAATGCAGTTCAGTATTTACAGTCAATACAGGCCACTAAAAGTAAAAAACATACCATGGAAAGGAAAGGTGACTTTTGTGCCTTTAAAATAAAAGCTAGAAATGGATTGCAACAAGCAGTCAACATGTCAATATGAAGCATCATGCTGAAGTATGGCCCATTCCTCCTAGAACAAAGCTTGCAAGGAACAAGAGTCAACTTCTGTGCAATTTAAACTTTGCTTGTAACGACAAACTATTACATGCTCTGTTGGTGTAGAAAATGGCATTTTCCTTTGAGCTATGTTATTTTAAAACTATTTGAATAATGGGACACTTATACATCCAAATCAATTTATTAGAATAAGTCCATGCTTTTGAAACAAAGCTGACTTGTTTAAACATGTTTAGTTGTGATTGAATTTTATTCTTCCATTTAATGAACACTGTTCAGTCATCGTGTTCAATTGCTAAATTAATTAACATGTCTGTAACTCTAATTGTGCATATGTCAATCAAAATCAATGGAAAAAGTGACAAAGAATTTGCCCAGCAAACAAAATAGGCCTATTATAGGAAGTGAAAGTAAATTGAAAATTAGAATGAAGCGTATTTATCTACAGTAAACACGAGTTATTTTTCTATTTTTAATCTCTTTTTTAATTAATTTTTTTAAGAAATCATATTTGCATAATTTTTAAAATATTATCTAAAACTCTTTTATACTTATTTTGACTGCCAGTCTGTGACTGAAAATGTGCACCATTTATGTACTAATCTCTGTTACAGTGGGGACACACTATTCTATTGAAAGGTGAAATTCTAGCTTCAAAGGGATGAGCTTAATTCTTCAGTATAATATAATAGTATTAACTTATGTATGTTTTTGGGGTAGTGAAAGGGAGGAGTATCTCAGTTTTCCTCATAAATTACTTAATGACCATTTTTATCAGAGTTGTCTGAGTCGTTCATCAGAGTAGTTTTCAAATATTTTTGTCCTAATTTGATTTCTATTTCAAATAATTTTAAAAAAACCTCATTTGAGTCCTTTTTGAATATACTGCTGTGAGTTCAAAAAGTAACACTCAGATATTGCACACTGTTACTCTGTTCAAGCTGAAATTTTTTCCTCTGTAAATGATTGCATAGAAGACAAGCAAGATAGTTTCATTGTAAGGATTTACCAAAGAAGAGTACAAATAAAAATTCCTGGCATTTTGCAAAACAGCTTAAGTAATTTACCTTTTTCAGACTTGGCTACTACAAGCGAGTAGTAAAGGAAGCATTAACATGATGGTGCTGAGCAGCTCTAACTGCAGGACAGATGAAGGGAGAGTTGTGGGGATGATATAATGCCACTGAAGCAGCTGAGTGACTGACATGTCAGTTGTGGTGCCCTGTATCCCTGTTTGCAACAGAGCCATTACAATGTAAATTGGAGTATTCCATTAAATGCTCCATGTACCCTTTATAATGTCATTGGCAATAACCCATACAATTTATATGCCACATATGTTTAATATCCTGTATCATCCTAGTGAGACATTACGCTGCAAAAATGCTCTAAAGTAAATTAAGATTACAGATTAAGAAGATTGAAGTGAAGAACCAGGGAGTACAATGATCACTTGGTATCCAGAAACCCTTACTGGAGAGATTGTGCATGCATTCTGTTTTCCAGAGGAGTGAAACTTCCTGCATGCCTGCAAAAACCCCAAGAGTTTGAGATGAGCTGCAGTGTGTGGTGAAGATTTGCTAATGGACCCTGCTCTGATGGATTTGGGTCTGTTCTGTCCCATGTACAGGCTGGGCTGCTGTCCCATCACTGCAGCTCCCTTTTTGAAGTTTGCTGCCAAATTTGCCCTAAACCAGGACAAGAAGGATGTGCGACTTAGAGAATGATGGAATCACTTTGGTTGGAAAAGACCCTTAAGAACATTGAGTCTAAACGTAATTAGCAAATGCAACCATCAAGAAGTGTTTTGCTGTCTGAAGAGAACATGGTTTGTCTGGTAAGCCTTGCAAGTATTTTGTGATCAAAAAAGGCATATAAGGAAAATATTAATAATTTTAAATGTTAGAAACATAATTTAAACCGCATTTACTTTATGGGCATATTGAGTGTAACCTGGCTGTTGAAGGCAGCCAAACTTGAGCATTCCCATAGGAAATGCTCACGGAATTCATACAGGTGATGGGCTAAGGTCAGGGTCAGCTGGGGATGATGCTGGAGGTGTTCCTTGTTCTATACAGAGGCCATTTTTCCTTCTATACAACAAAGCCACTTTGTGGTATAGAAGGAAAAATCAGTGAACCTGTGCTTCTGACAGTTGATACAGCAACCTAGTGTCCAGTCATTCTTTTTCTATGCAGTGCCTTTAACCTCGTTTCAAAATGCACTTTTCCTTGCAATCCTAGCAAGTAAGTTGCCTAAAGAAAGTGAGAAATGAGAAGTGCCCCAAGAGTACTTGCAGAATAAAGTTAGGCTTTGGGTTCCACGTGTGCCATGTGGGTTTTGGCAGGGGGAAAAGAGGCTGGAAGTTAGAAGTCTGAAAATACAAGCAATTTAGTTTTAGGCCAAAGGTGCTGCAATCAAATCAAAAGCTAAGATTTTAGCAGATGCTGTGAGGAGAACTGGTCTTTTATTATGGATTCATTTGAACTTGTGAATTTGAGTTGTTTTACAGAAAATGGACAGGAATACTCAATTGTCTTACTCTCAAATCTGATTGGGTCTGTGTGGTACCAAGGTTGCATTTTCTGCAATAAAGGAATTTCATTTGAGCACAAGTACAAAGTTGATTAAGAATACACTAAACTGGGGGAATTTTCTTCCTAATTAGTCAAAAAACAGCATGAGGAAAAATCACCTTATAGCCATCTACCAACTCCCCAGGAATCAAAAAATAAAAATCATATCAGTTCCTTTAAATGAATGACAGATAAAATATCACCATGGAACAACAGGCATACACATCCTAGTGACAGTTCTTTTATCCTGCTTATTTTAGAATAGCAGATATTATTAATGAAGTAATTTTCTATTCATAATGTCTCCAGCTTTTCTGTACTTCGTAATTCAATTTCAGCAACTTGCCATGCAAATAAGTAACATCAAGTTTAGAACAGAAACCACACCAAAAATATTTGCTTCTCTGTTTAGAGCACATGGCTAATGCCCTTAAACATGGCATTGAGAATTAATTTCTAAATACACTTGATAGTGCAGGTTGCCCCAAAATGTAAAATGTGAATTTTCAGGAACTTTCAACAACATAAATAGTCCACAATAGATCTTGGAAGCCACAGCTAAAGGAAGGAAAACTAGGTAAGGAGCATACAGGATTTCAATGAAAATTTATCAAAATAAGATTGAATAAGTACTTAATGAAATTCCTCTTGACATAAAATAGGAATTGTATATGTGCTTAGCAAGGTTACAGCTCTATTAATAAATTCTGGTTTTGCTTAGGACTAAAGTTCAGTTAATACCAAACTTGTATTTGGTGGCATGAAGACATTGTGTCCTCAACTTTTTGAAGCACATTAACACTCATTTAATCCTCAGTTTAAAACAGTACAATGCTAACCAGTACAGCATGTACATAAGTTATTTAGAAAAAAATTTCATCTGCCTCCTTTTAAAAAGGATGAATCCAAATACCAAATAATCAGATACACAACTTGAATGCTGGAAAGTTCTGTTCCAGCTTATATTTAATGCAGTACAAAATGAAGCAGCCCCATTTCATACCTAGAAAAAGAAATGGTCTGGATAATGAAAGCAAAATTACTAAATCAGCAAGGGATCCCACCAGGGCTATATTCTGTATTTTTCTTCACTGTGCCATGTGGACCTGTATTCTGTGCCTGGGTTAATATACAGAACTGCATTCCTGAAACAATTGCTGAGATAACATTACTCCTGTATCTATTACATTTGTCAGAACAAATATAGATGCAGATTGATTTGAATTTATGATGTGTATTACTATTTATTCCTCCTAATAGCAAAATAGATATTTGCAATAAATAAGAGATGGCATTCATTCCATCTGTGCTTTTATGAGAGTAAAAGAAGTTTAAAAGGCACTGGCTAGTCCATAAAGTAAGGAGACAGAAAGCTGTCCTAATGAACACAAAAGGATCCCTGCAGTTTCTACCACCTCTTTTGAAGCTCTACAACCAAAAGCTGAAGAAATCTGGGCAGTCCAGCAGAACTTAATTGATTCCAATGGGCTTGCTTGGTGCTGTATCAGGCCACTATAGAACAAAAATAACTTTTCAAAACATTTTAACACCTTCTAAATGTCAGTATGGAGAAACTGCATTTTCTAGCTAACCATATAACATCTGAATCGTGGTTCTTCTAATAGTAATGTTACTGACAGTAGTTGCTTGTAAAGTTCCATGTGTGTCCAGCCTGACTCACCAACTTATGCAGTATCAGAACTTGGTATGGTGGCCATGTGTCCACAACATGATATGAATGAAAGACTGAGTTTCAATGGAAGCTTTGCATTATTTTAATTAATGTTTTTATTACCAACTAGCATTCATTCTATTATACTTTTGAAAATGAATAGTATTTACACATTGCAGTTCTGTAAATAAGAAGATAATCTTCCTTTATTATCTAACAACTTAATTGCCAGACCTGCAAAAATAGCACTGCTAAAGTTCTGTTTCATGCTTGAAAGGCAGGATATTTTCACTTGTGCCAAATCATTCAAGACTGAAAACTTTTATTTCTTCATAATTAAAAAAAAAATTAATTGTGTTCATCCTGATGTTCCAGAATATGAATGAAATCTATCATTATGTATGTGAGAGATTTCTTCATTCCCCTCTGTTTTCAAGAACTTGAATGCTTTCTCTGTGCCACCACTATCAGTCCTCGCCCTCTGGCAACAAGATCAAAAGGCAAGTGGAATAAAAGGGAATGGCACAAAAATAAAGAATACAAAAGAAAGATGAACTGGGAGGAGAGCAGAAGAAATTATTAAAGAAGGGGAAAATAAGAGAGATGACAGATGTAAAGCTGATATGTAACAAGGTTATGAATGTTTTCATGCAACTTTTATGGAGACAACCAAATGAATTTCAATGTACTTGGAATTCTGTGTGCATTTATTGATTCAGCAGCATGAAGGCAGTCAAATGCTCATTATCTGCCAATAAAGATCACGTTCACATGTGCAGGAAAGTCACAGACTAGTTTTTCAAGGAAGAATGTACTAATCTACTGCACCTCTACTTAAAAGTAGAAGTTTCAAGGAGCCACTCTTTAACTATCTGGCGGTCTTGGAATGCAAATATTTGAGATGAATGGGCCCTGTGGAGAAAGAGACAG
This sequence comes from Arremon brunneinucha, assembly GCA_035583215.1. NCBI lineage: Eukaryota > Metazoa > Chordata > Aves > Passeriformes > Passerellidae > Arremon > Arremon brunneinucha. The sequence continues at coordinate 25,282,592 of JAWWEX010000017.1, forward strand.
TGTGGAAAGGATATTAGAAATAGTTTGCTAATGTCAACCACTGCAGAAGACAATTAATTTGTATTGATCTGCCCATTTATGTTTATTAAAAGTATGTGCTTTTAGATGTGTGTCCATAGGGACTTCCTCTGGCAAGTGCAATAAGTTATGTAGTGGACACTGTATTCATTTTTCTTTTTAAAATAATATATTGTGAGTTTCCTAGAACAAAGGCTTTTTTTTTTACCTTATGCTCCTGTCTCTTCAGTAGCATGCTGTGGAAAAACATGGATGTAAGCAACATTACACAGTGCATGCCTTGCACCTGCTGTGAATTGACAGCTCTTAATTGTTTTCTCACTTACTTGGGCTTAGATTTAGCTTGTTGGGGTTTTGGGCTATTTTTATTCTGTGGGTTTTGCATGGCCTGGTTTTTGGGAGTGCAGGGGCCACAGAGTGGGCAGCAGGGAGTAAACCCAGATGTGACAGACTGAGGATAACCATTCCCTGTCCCTCTGCACTGTCAGTGGGAAGGACGGAGAGATTATTGGGGGTGGTGGGGAAAGGTGCCTTTAAGGGCTTATTTTAATTCTCATTATCCTGCTCTGATTTTGTTCGTAGAAAATTCACTTTATATCTCCAAGCTGGACCTGGTTTTGCCCTCGATGGTAATGGATGAGTGTTTTTTCCCCAGTCCATATTTCAGCCCATGAACACTTTATTGTATTTTGTCTCCTCTGTCCAGTTTCAGGGGATGTAATCAAGAAGCTTTTTTTGTGGGTGCCTGTGGGAATCCACAAAATCAGAGGGTTTTGGGAAAGCTGCAAAAGGCGGGCCTCAGGTACAGCAGAACTGTGATTAGAGCTAAGCAGCAGCCATGAGATTGGTCAGCAGAAAAATTATGTAAAAAGTAGAAAAGCAAGGACAAATAGAATAATAGTCTGTGTATTAACACTTGTCTAGAATAACTCTCTAAGATACAGAAAAGTTCATCTAGCAACATATTAAGAAGGTTAAATCTTAATAATGGAGCTCTGTGCATTGTGCTTTAAGGCTCACAAGCAGGTATTGTATTCAAAATAAGGAAGCATTGTTTAACCAAAGGTACCTGTGCTTATAGTGGTTGGATAGAACTACTGTCAATGTGCTTTTGCCTTGTGTGATTGGTCAAAAAACGTTTAAAATAAGTTGTAACATTAAGTTCTTGGTCTGCTGCCTGGGATGTGAGCTGCTGGCATCTTCCCATTGTCATAACCATGGAATGAGAGTGAGGCTGAAAAATCAAACAGCTCAAACAATGTTCCACACCAATCCTGTCCCATTTGTGATTTGTACATAGTCCCTGGCTGGCGATAGGTGCCTGGCATCCAGCCAGTGCCAAGCCACAACACTTATGAGAAAGGGTAAAATTCCTTTGGCTGTGCTATCAGAACCCACCTATAACTCATACATTGCAGGAACTTGTCGTTCTCTCCTCCCTCTCCACCACTGCCGCTTTCTCTCTGCTCTAAGGCTATGATTCCCTCTGCATCTGCAGAAACTTGTCGTGTTTTGTGGGAAGTAAATCCAGGCACCCAGGCAGGAGCAAATCCAACAGTTTCATTGGCAGAACCCCAGTAAGCCTGTATGACATTCTGCAGCAGCTGTCGCAGCATTACTGAATTTACCCAAAATTCTGGGTCCTGAGCTGTGTCTTCATTACCTTAAAACTGTGCTATGTGCACTGCCTGGCATTATCTTCTGGTGTAAAATAAAATACCCAGTAGCAACTACAGAGAGATAGCATCTACTTCAGACCTGGGGTCTATCCTCCTCGTCAAGGATAGTGCATTAATTGAGGGAAAAGCAGGAGTTTTGTCCAACTTTTGCCCTCTGTGACCTTGAAAACAGGTAACTGATAATTGCAGATAGCCAAAGCTGCTGCCCTTTGCTCTGTAGTGTCACCCATGCTTGGATTGCACTGAAAAGGGGCTGCTGTAATTTCCTCAGCAGTTCAGGGTGCTCAGATTCTGATGTAACTTGCTGATTTTTAGCAAGGTAGAAAAGGGCTTGTTGCTAATTTTTGAATTTTCTGTGTCTATAATGACACAATGCTGCATAGATTTTTGGCAGCTCTCTCCCCATAAATAACACAGCTAAATATTTACAGAAATAGCAACAGGAACACTGATATGAATCCCCAAGAGGACTCAACACCCTGTGAAGTATATGACTTCTGGTATAGCAGATGGAATGCTTGGGATATTTGGAAGTATTATAACCATCTCAAAACCTGGTTTTCTCATTCTGATAGTTATTGGTTGTCTCCAGGAACAGGCCATTCTTAGAGATGTCCCATTTTACCAATGGCAAAGCAAACTGTGCCACTCCTTCTCTGAACTGACACACTTCAAAAATACCTAATGTTACTTCTGTGTCTATTTTCCCCATAGCTTGGCACATCACAGTCTATTTAGTGACAGATCCTTCCTTTTCCACTCAAGATTACTCCAGACAAAAATGAGAGAAGCAATTTTGAAATCTTGCTCTCTGCAACCTGAATTGTTGTTTTATTAGGTAATATGGGAACTCAAACTGGCAAATGAAAGTTCATTCTTTTCTTTCTTTACACACTCTTTTCCACAGAAATAGGCCATATTATTTTATTTTTTTTCAGTAAAACTGTGTAGGGTTTTGTCAAGATAGCTGTAGTTCTTGGGAGAGATATGTAGCCCAAAGTTTCCTTTACATCTGTTAAAAGAGAGTTTTTCAAGACTTCTTGGTAACTCATAAAGGAGAGTTTTTGTTGGTTCCCCCCATCTCTAATCTGGTTCTCCAGTTCAGAAAATCAATGTTCAGGCCACACTAACTTCTCCCCAGTTTTATACGCCAGGTCACATCTGTACCCAGCTTCTGTGTTACCTACAGTCACATCACTAAATAGAGTTTGGATACTTGATGGCCAGTACAGAGTAATTAACACCATATCCTAGGAAGGAAGCTTAATTTGTTATTTGCTACCAGTTTTACTAAGACCTGTTTCTGTCACCTTAATGCATTAATCTGTTACTCACAGGCTAACAAGAACCTGAACCCAATTTCCTGAACTGATGAACTTTTGTGACATCAGTCGAGGTAATTTACATCTGAGGCTCTTAGTGTTGTCTGAAAACAAATTAGCGTTCAGGTTTTTGACATTGCTTTGAGGATTTTTACTTTGGGAGTTAGATGGGTTAGACTGGGATTGAACAGCCCGACCAATGTCCCAGTGTGAGCACCAGGAGCTCTTGCAGAGCTCTCCTGGAGGTGCTGTCATCATCATGGATCGCCCTTCAAAGCAGCATCTGATTGCTGGGAAGGAAACAACAGAACCTGAAGTTACTTGGTGTGAACAGCGCAAGGGGCAGCAGAGATGCTCCATGGAGCACAGCCAGTGAAAATATATGAGGTAACACTTATTACAATTTAGATATGTTTTATGTAAGTCCGAGTGTAGCATTTAGACTGCTCTTGTGAAGACAGATCAGTCTCAGGAGAGCTACAAAGAACATCTGGGTCACAGAAGAAACATGCTGAAATTCTAATTATGGAAGATCATATTTTTCTCCTCTGGGCTCCATCTAGAAGTAAAACCTTTTTATTATTTGGTATCTCACTGGTATTCCATCCCCATTGCAGTTTGGGGTGAACATTTTGGTGGTTCCTGATGGAATCAGGACCTCAGCTCTGCATTAGGTGGTGAAAACAAGTGCAGAGACCTGTTAAGAGGATAAAACCAGGAAGAGTTCATGTCAGTGTTTTAGCCAGCTAGTACAAGAGGCTCCAGGCAGGGAGGTGGAGCTGGGTTTATGCCTCAGATAACTGACAGATCCAGGACTGGGTTTGCTGCCTGGTGTCTGTGCTCCATCACAGCAGTGGTCATGGAGACATTTCACCCATTGCCACTTTGTGTTCAGGAGTGCTCTGAGGGCTGTTCCAGGAGGTGCATGACTGAGGTGTAGCTCCTTGTCTGGAAAAAAAACCACAGATGACATGATGATAAGTATTGCCCTGAATTATTAATTAAAATTAATAGACATTCTCAGTGATCTTACTATGCAATACCTGTAAGATTATATAAAACCCTTCGTTTCCAATTTCTAAAATAAAAAGCCCAACACAGATTCTTCTCAATAGGAATGATTGTTCTTCCTATCTGTGCTCTAGGTGACCATATGATCAGCCTGCATTAACAGAAAAAAGTAAAAGTTATGCAGGGCTCAAACCCAAAGCTGTACTTTGAGAAAAACGCTATAAGCATTGGCATGTTCTGGAAAGTTTCAGCAAATGTTGAAAAAAGCCCAACAAGCACAAACCCCACAAAAGCACAAACATAAAAATTCACTTGCCAACTGCAAAAATTTTGTCTCCTTTCCTCTCCCCTTATTTACCACAGCCTCATTAAGCACATAAATGACTCCAAAAGCACTTTTTCTGTAGGGCAGTCTAGCACAAATTTGCAACGTGTTCCAAGAACTCCCAATGAACCTCTATCAGAAAGAAATAATTCTATGGAATAAGCAAACAGAAAGTTACCAAGATATAACTGTACATGTGACAGGAGAGTTGCTACAGCCTATTTGCTTGTCAGAAGATTGAGTGCTTTTCTCAGTGCCGAAAATTAAAATAGTTACTTCCCATTTTTCTCTTTACCTCTGTGGGAAGTAATGATTATAAGAGGACTGTGGCTAAAGGGAGTACTTACGGTAAATGTAGAGGATGCTGTGATAGACACTTAGGAATGAATAAAAAAGGTTTTCAATGCTTCAATTCCTTTCAGATTCTCCGTCATCTGCTTACAAATGGATCTCTCGGCTTGGTCAGTTTTGAGTGTTCCCCTTCTTTCTCTTGCTGTGCCTATTGCTCCATCTAATTCCCATCTAGAGGCACTTTCTGTCTGCCTCAAGGCCCCTCTTTACCATCTTCTGCAAAGCACTTGTGTATTTGTCCTGTACTACAGAGGTGCTGACAGTACAGGCACAGTAAAGAGAAGAGCTGTAAAATCATACCAGATGTAAATGGTACAAGAAATGAAGACAAGGTCTAATGACTAATTTATGTTCCACAGAAAGAGTGAATATGATTTAATAAATATATTTTCCAGTCATTCTCAGTTTACACCTTTCCTTATTCCATGGGGAAGTGATGTATTGAGCCTTACTTTAAAGGTAAAATAGGAACTGAAGACATTGAACTGCCTGTGTTCAATTTAGTATTTCTAAATGCGGATGTACTGAATCAAGAAGCTGCTGTCTAGAGAGCCATGATGTTTTATGCTACCTTTTGGGCCTTTATCTTACACAGAAAGAATAGTTATTTTCTAAAATAATAAGAGATCAACTGCTCGGGTGTGTAGCATGAATAAATATCCACGCATTTAACAATGCAGGAAATTGTGTTCTTGTCTTATACAACTGTGTTACTGTTATGAACTTTACAGAGAATGGAGATAGAATGATAGAGTTAATCATGTGCTTAAAGGTGAAAAAGTAAAATAATGTGTTCAATGGAAAGGAAGGGCAAAACTAATACTACAGAAATATCAAAGATATTGTTTATAAAAAGAAATTTATTTTAAAAATATCAGCAATCTAAAGACCGGATCACAAATAATGGGTTTATACTCATCTGTCTTCAGATTTGTTAATTTTCTTAAATACATCTATTTAGGTAGTATTTATGGTTTGGGATATTTTGTCTTTTGGGCTTTTGTTTGGTTTTCTTTTTTTTATATCAAGGCATCTCTCCTGTCTTAATATAAACTTAACTGCTTGTTAAGAGGTTCAGTCAGTACTATGGACAAATTCCATTGTGAGTCAATTGAAACAGGGAAAGATCCTAAACCCAAGAAGAGACAAAGTTGTGACTCTTCCTAGATTCATTTTGGTATTCCAGAGTGAGGATGACAGTGTTTTAGCTGTTTAGCTGGGATGGGTTTAGCTGTAGCTTGTTATGTGAGGTCATTGATTGAAGACAAACAATGCAGCTCACCCAGGGTCAGCAACAAACAGCAAGTTTTATTTCAGAACTTTCTTTTATAGGGGGTTTGAATTTCCTGGGTTTGGATAGCCAATTGGTTGGGATCTCTGCACTGCCCAGCTCTGACCAGTGATGTGTCTGCATTCCCAATTGAATGGGGCTGGCTGAGGTCTCTGCATTTGAATCCAACCTATCCTCACCTTATCTGGGTACTTGTTTTACTTCTAGGCTGGTCAAGTTTGGGTGTCTGATATCAGACAAATTTATCTTTGCAGTTACAGGCCAGCTGTGCTGTGGCAGTAGCTGAAAAGGCTGGATGAATGGATTCACCTGGTACAAGTCACAGTGTTCAGAATCAACTGCAATGCTGGGTGAAACTTCATTTCAACACAGGGTTCCTGTTGTGAGGTGCAATAATTGTTTTTATTATACTTTGAGACTTAATTTTTAATATTATTTTTTGTTGTTTGACAGGTTAGCCATTCTTGTCTTGTTACCTGCAGTTTAGAGAACCTGAGACAGAAGAGAACAACCTAAATAGCCCTGGCAGCAAATGAAATTACAGCCTACTGAAAAGGTCAAAGCAGTGCTGCTCACAATGGTAATCCACAGAATACATGAGGCATTCCATTTCAAATACATCATTTCTCTGTCAGAAATTGCAAAAGAGCACAGAAAATGACAAGAAATGAATCCATAACTGTTGGAATGAAGTTGGCAAGAACTTAGACTTAACATGTTCCAGATAAAAAAATGGCCATTTGTACATTATTCTCAACCGCTGCACTTGAATTCCAGGGAGAGCTGGTTCCCCACCTCCTCAGTGTGACAGCCTTTCTTCCATTTTGCATTGAGTACTGGGGTAAAGACAGAATATGTGTGCTGCAAGGGTGTTTTTAAAAGGGTAAATTGTTCCAGAAACACAAGTAGCATTCATGGTGGAACTTGATCAGCTGGGGCAAATGGTGAAGTGTTGCTGCAAAGAAAAGAGGACAACCTGATCTCTGCTGCCAAGGCTCATGTGTGGAAGCAGATCCTGCAGACCAGGCTGTGATGCTGACTGATCCTGTTATTTCATTTAGCTTTCTGTCCCATGTGACATCTGGTGTTGGTGTTATTTTTCTTTGCAGCTCACATTTCCCTGGCTGGTGGAAACATAGGAGGTGCAAAATGTCATTTGCTTCTGGGGATACTTAGCTTCTACAAGAGGCAGCAATCAGGTCAGGGAAATAGCATGAGCCGAGTTGTCACAGGGAGAGAGACAAGAAGCAATTCTGAGTGGCTCTGTCACAATCCATGATGCTTTTATAGTATGCAGAATTTCCTGAGACAGTGAGCTGAAAGATGTTGGCCAGTAGGGATTACTGACTCTTAAAATATGTTGTGAGAGCTCTGTGCAAGGTGAACTCTCCCTCCAGTGCTGTGGAAGGCAGGAGGACAGAGTGCCTCTAGCAGGAGCAATTGGCAACCCCTGGTGCTTAAAATGAAGTGGTGCCTTTGAAGCCAAGCACACCAAAGAATATCTCTGCATTTAATACCTCTCATCAGTCTCAACTGCAGTCCTCAAAATTCTGCTGTCAGTGGGAATATAATTTTCAGTTTACTTAATGGTGATGGAAAGAAGGCAATGATAGGTTGTGCTTTGCCATCCTTGTTGTTTGCTAATTCCTCGTTTTGGAAGCAATTCCTTCAGTGAGGCACACAGGGTTGTGTGAAGGGAATTGCTTGTCCTGGTGCATGATGGAGCAATCCTGGGCATGTCCAGCACCCAAATAACTGATTTTTAAAGTTTGATAGGTGGTGGCAGCTGCTAGGCCACAATGCCTTCCTCAGGGTAACACTTACAGGTTGTTTCTTTTCCTAACAAAAACCTCCTCTTTATCTGTTCTGCATTAAAACTTCAAGGCTGCTGGAAAGCCAGACCCTTCCTGCTAAGGGAATTTTAGTTTAATCCCTGTCTTTACACAATGCATGGGCATTTATTAACTTGTGAGATAACTTTTATGTCCAAATTATTTGTGCCTGAGTTTGCTCTGTGATTTACTGTTCGATTTTGGCTTCCAAATAGCATTTCTTGGAGTTACAGCTGAATGGCATAACTTCCAAAGATGCACTCTGCATAGCAATCCACATTGGTTTTGTTTTGCTTGTCAGTGTTAAAAGAGGTTTACAGAGATGTAATTTTAGATGTAGGTGACTTGCATTGCTTCTGATTCTGGGTAGAGTCTCCTTGTCCATTCTGCAATTACTCAACCACAGAGGATGAACCGACCCCACATTTTTTGTATTAAACTGAACACAAAAGGATCACAATCCAGATAAAGTTGTTCAATACATCTCCTATTTCATTCAGTTTGGCTTCTTACTAAAAGTAATGACAATATGTACACAACACTGTTAAATTTCAGGTGCTTAATTTTACTTTAAAATAACTTCTCTTTGTCCCTTAAAAAAAAGAAAAAATATTTCTCCAATCAATATTTGGAGGTTTAGAATGCTTATTAGCCTTTAAGTAACTTTTCCTTTTTAAGAACAGGACACTGCATAATGCTGTTGCAGGCTTTTTTGAAGAAAAGGAAAATTATAAGGAGCTGTGATTTCAAGGCCCTTGAAAACAGGGGAATTCTCATGGCTTAATTCCTAAAAAAGGAATATGCAGCAAAGTCCATGGAGCTTTTTATTACTGCCTCTAAAGAGAAGAAACTTAAAAGACATTCAATGCTGCTTCTTGAGAAAGAAAATATTGATCCTGGAGATACTTCCATTATCTTTTAATTGTCGTGAAAAATCACTAGGTCTGCATGGCCACTATCAGATCCAACTTGCTATATAATAAATATAGCATATTTATATATATTATATATATTATATTTCTATATATAATATAAATATTTATAAATAATTATAAATACTTAAATATAAAGCATATTAATTTATATAATATATAACAAATCCCCTTGGAACAGTTGAATTTACTCCAGCAGGAAGTGTGGAGAGTGACCTGCAGAGCACATCTTGGGCTGCCCCTCTGCCTGTGGTCAGTGGCACCCAGTACAACCCTGACTGACTCTTGTCTCATTTCCTACAAAAACCCACAGCAAAGGAGATGTAGCAATGAAACCCAGTGGCTCAGCAGGAAGGTTTTGTGGTATCTGACCTCTTTCCTCCACAAACTCATTCCATGTTGTCCCTTCCCCTGTGGATAGGGGAGAGCAATTTCTTACCTGTTCCTCCAGCAGCTTTTAATAAGGTGGGAACTGTTAGCTGTTACTTTGGTTTTTTTTAAGATTTTCTAAGCTTTCTGATGTTGACATTCTTGTAACAAACTTTCTTACACACTTTCTGTAAATAACCCATTGTTTTGCATTCTTTTATGGAGGAGGAGAAATTTGATAGACTGGTGGTTTGTCCAGTGGCACTGTCGCCCTCCAATCCACTGTCGCTTTTGGAAAACTGTAAATGTTGGAGTCAGAAAATAAACTTCCCTTTTTTCTTCACCTTGAGAACAGCGGTGTGAGCTTGTGTTCTTTCGTGTCCTACAGCGACAGTTACCTGCCCTGCTGAGAAAATATTCTTTTCTCAACCCTGAAAAACCTCAAATTTGTGATACAGACTAAAGAAGTTTTGCTAGTTCCCTAGAAATATCTTTTTAGAAGTTAATCAAACTACTGAAAACAGGCAGATCTGGAAAGATGAAGTTACTTATAGGAGAAAATGAAACTTGAATTGGCAAATAGTGCAGTAATGCTAAGCAAGTGCTTAAGCTAAGGAATAGTTATGTACAAACTTTCCAAGAGTATGTTGAGGCTGGAAATCAGAGCATGGGTTTTAGTCATCACATAAATGAGATTCTAGAGCAGCCTTTTAGTATGGAGGAAAAAAGCCCAACTAATTTTTAGGAGGAGATAGATCAGTTTCAGAAAGAGATGGCACGATGTAATTATTTGTGAGGGTAGAGAAAACTTAATAGT
>JAWWEX010000017.1:25324211-25364485 GCA_035583215.1 Arremon brunneinucha
TGATATATATACTACATTATAACTATACTAAAAAGAAATAGAAGGAAAAGTTCTCAGAAGGCTAGCTAAGCTAAGAAGAGAGAAGAATGAATAACAAAGGTGCTCTCTTCGACTCTGTCCCAGAGAGAGATCGGTCCTTGATTGGCCATTAATTATACACATCAAACATGGGCCAATCACAGGTGCACCTGTTGCATTCCACAGCAGCAGATAACCATTGTCTACATTCTTTTTCTGTGACCTCAGCTTCCCAGAAGGGAAAATCCTAAAGAAAGGATTTTTATGAAAAGATGTCTGCGACACTGCTGCTTCCCAAAATGGCCCCAGCTATAAGGAAGAAGGTAATATCACAGGTGTATATGCAAATTAAGGGACATCTGGTACCATTTAAAGGAATAACACCCTAGAAAAGAGGAGCCAACCTGCATTTCAAGAGACTGAGTGACCTGTCCTGCTTGAGAACTGTCCTCCTATTCCATCGGCATAATTCCAGTTATCACCATGACCCGACAAGAACTGGACGAGGGTGAGGACCTTAGACAGTGAACCCAAAAGTGTCCTCCTGGGCACGCTCGTGAGGATGGAGGCCCCAGCTCTGCTCTATAGCAAAGCTGCCTTCCTCCTCCTCATCCATGTCACCAAAGGGAGCAGCAGTGATGTGCACGACCCCTCGGGCCCCCACCCAGAGCTGATTTCACAATAAAGGCGTGAAAAAAAGGAGCAGGTCTCCTTGCCAATTTTATTTCAATATTATTTAATGCATGAGCCACAAAATCTCAAATTGCTAAACCAAAATCACTACAAGGCATGACTCTTTGCTTAATTACCTTGAGATGGCTAACTGCAAGGAGCCCAGGGATGAAGAGGCAACAGCAGCATCTCTTGGAGTGCTTTAGGAAGTGTGCACAACATCAGAGGGTCCCTCTGGGAATGGCAGAGCACTCCAAGGTCCATGGTGGCCATCACAATTGTCATATAATGCACGTTTCAATATCCCCTTAATTACACTCAATTCAGTGGCTATTTAATTAACTATTTGCTTGAGAGACATCATAATGCTTCTGCAAATGGAGTAAATAGGTGATATGGGAACTCTTGAAAGTGCACTATGGGGTTTTATGTATAAATACACATTATAGGTATACACACATGTATATGAGGAATTCATCAGCAAGGAGATATGTATGCAGAATCTCCAGGAAATGTTTATGGTGCCAAACTCTGACCTATAAATTGTTGGATGGAAGGGTTGAGACTAAGGAGTTCCCCAGTCATTTTCCTCTAAATGCTAAGGAGCACGCTGCCACCTTTTTCTTAATGCTTGGGTACAGAAGCAACTGTTTGCATGAGGAAACACATATTGGCTTTTGAAGTGGAAATTTATTTCAATATGTTTTGAATAAAATACTTCACTGTAAGAAAAGTCTCCATTTTTTTCCAGCTTGTTTTGCAGAAATATTCTGTTTAATATTCAGCGAAAAGTCAATTGTTTCAGTAGGGATTTTCATAGTCCTTGTTGTCAAAAGATTACATTGTGCTCTAAAAATTACTTGAATGCTACTATTGTGGTTGAATTGCTGCATAGGAAGTTGTGCAGAAAAAACCTGAAGCATTCACAAACCAGAGCACAACCAAACTTATGTGACTGATACAACAATTTTTTTTTAACTTTCTCCCAATATTTTTAATCCCATATGGTAACTTTCTAATGTAAACAATATCAACTAGTGTAATGTTGAATTTGCACCCAGTTGAAGAAGGCTCAATATTTGATAATAGAATCTATTGTTTGTTTGTCCTTCAGTCAGCTGAACAACCAGCCTGGAGCTGGATAAAAGCTTAAAGAGATAGAAGGAAATGAGCAAAACAGTATGAAAAAACAAACACAGAAAAATTTAGAATAACTCTGTTAGTAATACAAGGCATACAGAATTGGGGTTTTCTTTCAGAGCTGAAGCTCTGAAGCAGCAGTAAAATGGGAGAGCAGTCGTGATGTTGCTGAAACTGGATTTGAGACTGGTGTCCTTTCCATCATCCTTCCAGGGTGTGAGGTGTCAGCTGTTCCAGTCACTGGAACAAGTCACCTCCCACTTCAACTTCTGTGGTTTATTCCCTGCTCCTCATATTCTACTGCTGCTCTGCAGTCAAGACCTAGAATGTTCTTAAGCAAAGCTAATCTGGACTTTGCCAAAAAGTCTGTCAGAAAGTCACTTTGACTGTTGTCTTTTAGCAGTCCAGCACTACAATTTCCTCAATTTTTTTGCTATTGCATTGATTTTAAAATATTTTAAATATGTTCTCAAAATCAAAATAGTCAATGTGTTGGAGAATAGCATTTATAAGGTCATTGTTTCAATGTGTCTGGAGCAATGAAATTGTCTGGAACAAACTGCTTGTCAAGGGCATAAATTAAATAAGATGCAAACTACTTTCACTTAGGAGTCCTCTGGCTTCAGCCATCGCTTGGGCATTTTGCCTCGATTTTAGCTTTTTGAACCATGCAGCTCCAATCATTTACATATTTAACCCTCAACCTGTTCTGTAGTGCTTACTGGGTGCTAAATATTTTTTAATTATCTAATCCTGTTTAATTTCATTTAAAAAATAAGTTAGAGGATGTGCTGTCAATTTGTTTCTTCTCTCAAATATGATTTACTATTTGCACTATGGCTGGTGTTTGAAATTGATACAGTCAGTAGGTTAAGCTGTAGTATCTCATTAGCTGCTCTGTGTTAATTGCAGGTGTAGGTACTACTCCTGCCCTCAGTGATTGTCAAATTAGTGCTGGGCAACAAATGAGTTTTCCTGGATGGTATAAATTTGCTTACATTCTTTGTCTGTTCTAGGAAACAAAATAAAGTTATATATGTCTCCCATTTTTCCTCACCATTATGTCTCTCTACCCATGTACTGTGTACATAAGTACACAGCATCCGATTTAAAAATTCCTTCATTTGGTAAAAATTTCTGTGCACCCAAGAATTCAGGTCTATTTTTTTGCTTTACCTCATTTAATGGCATCGTGGTGCCTTTGTAGTCTGTATGCTAACTCAGTGTTGTAGTTAATTTTAATTTTGAAAAGAACATTTTTTTACTGAAAAACCTACATTTTCACTGCAGTAGCTCCAATGAAAGGCATTTCAAGCCGTCCTAGGGAGAGAAAATAGGAAATGAAAAAAAAAAGCTATAGACTTAGGCATTATCTTTAGCTCACGGACAAGGAATTCTTTAATGTTGAGTTGTGGTCATAAATGGGATGTGAAACATGTTTCATGAATAAAAGATACATAAATATTCAGATGAATTTGGATGGTAAGTTTTTTAAACATCGAGACATGTTTTGATTTTCTTTAGAGCCGACTATTGTACAGTGACTATAATAGAGCTCTGCTATTGCATTAAGTCCAGTAGAAAACATGGAATGAAAGAGGAAGTAATCCTTAATCCAAGTTTAAAGCTCAAACAGTAGCTGATAATTTTTTTAACTTAACTCTGTTATATAAGAAATAGTAGGTTTTCTTCTAAATTGTTAACAAAGAAATCTGAAGGGGGATGCAGTAAATGGAGGATGGAAGGTTTTGCCAGCGAGTCAGCAACTCTGCCATAATTAACCAAAATGTTGCCACATTTGGAGGTGCATTTTCCCAGAACAGAGCACTGTTCTTTTCATTTGTGTGTATTTTCATGCAGATAGGCCCATGGAGCGCTGTGCAGTGGGATCTGGCAGAACCTCACCTGTGGTGCTGCAGCTGAAGATGAAACTGTCTGATGGGGTTCTGCTGTAATTTCACACGTAGGGACCCTCCTTCCTGTGCTCAAGGGAATATTGCAGGAGTGTTTTGGAGCAGAGACCTTTTTCCAAACAGCTCAGGGGGTCTGACAGCACAGCAAAGCTCCTGGTGTGTTTCAAAAGAGCTGAGCTTATTTATGCAAGGAGCAAGGTTTTTCCATAAAACCTAAGTGGAAAAAACCTCTACCCCTACCTAGCAGCAAAAGGCACTTGTGTGCTATGAGAGCTGTGAGATAAATAAGTGAACTAGATCATTTCCACAGTATCGTGCATGACTAAAAATATAATGTCTCTAAAATGGAGCTGCTTTTAACTCCCTGTGACACAAGTACACAAAATTAGGTGCTTTGGGATAGCCTGAATGAAGTGGGTGAAAGAAGTGGAGAAGGTTCATGTGAGAGGGGCTGTGGTCACTGAGGAGAATGGCTGTGGCCTCCAGGCCATGCAAATTTCCGTGGTCACTCAGGAGAGAGGGTGGTAAATGATGGAACTGCACAAGCAGAGAAATGTGCCTTTTAGATGTGAACCTGAAAGAAATATGCAATATGTGTTTTTAATGACACTAGACAGGCAAAGATTTTAAAAATCCAAATAAGCTGGCTTCCTAAGAGATGGTGCAAGAAATTCTTAAGCAAGAGGAAATTCCATTATTGGATTTGTCTATCAATCTTCTTTACTTCTACCCTTGTGTGTGAGTCAAAGCAAAGATTTTTGTTCATCTCTTCACACTTCTGCTTGTTCTTAGTGGCCAACAGGTCACCCAAACAGCCTCTGTGCAAAGCCAAGGCAGAAGCAGTACAGTATTAAACATTCTGTTCAGGATCAGCAGCTCCATGTTCCCCCCTGAAATGTCTTTTCAGAGCTATCAGATTTGAGTCCCTGCCATGGAGCTTCAGACAGAGTGTGTTGCTGCCAAAGACAATTCCAAAAATAAAATTAGACATATGGCAGTCAGTAATAATGAATGATCATCCAGGATTTCAATTTGGTTTCAGTAAGTGCTCAGGAATCTGGGTGTTTATCTAAAATGGAATTAAGCAGATGAAAAATGGGTTGGAAATTTTCCCCAGATGAGCTGTATCAGACACTTTCAATCTTTCTTAGGCTTGCTAGGAAGAGTCATCTTTTATTCTGCAGTCTTAAATAATTATCAGCCCGTGTTTTGGTCTTCCCTTCCTTCTATTGACCTTTGAGCAAGTTACTGTTTTATTCTCTGCTCCTCATCTATTTTTAAATAGGTAATACGTCCTTTGGTTCATAGGATCACTGTTAAAGATAAGCCTCCTCAAATTTCTGAGCAGCAAAGTGCTACAGTTATGTAGAAGAGCTGGACATTCATCTCAGATTTCATCTGAGTTCCTGTGAGAATGTTAGTTTTAGTATTACCTTTGGGGTTAAAATTCTAACTTCTCAAAGATTTTGATGTTGGGTAGTGAAGGGAAAGAAATTGAAAGAAAATAAATGGACTAGCTTCTGTTTAAGCTTATGGGATCCTATGGTTTATTCATGACCAGCCCTTATTTAATCTAAATTAGCTCTTTCAGCCCAAAACTTTAGTGAATATCAATATAGTAATTTTAAAATCTGTTTTGTTACCTCCTTGTACTGTATCAGTACCATCTGTACTCGATATTGTTGTTTACCTCAGCAATGCCCATGTGCACTAGCATGTGTGCCAAAAACAGAATTTAATTTTGGACCACTGAGTATGCCTTTATAATAATAAATGTTATGCAATATGTTGCATTTTCACAAATGCAGAAACCAAAACACATTTTGGGAGTGGAAGTAAAGAGATGAGAAACCCATCAGATCAACATAATTTTAGTTTTTTTCATTATGCATGACAGGAATTGTTAATAAATAATAAAACCAAAGTATGTTGAAACATACAGTTTTACATTCAGGGTGTATGAAAGGAACAAACTGAAACAAACTAAAAATTATCAACAAACTTGAAGTTAGCAGCCTGTCCACTGCTTACAGCAAAGCATAGCTGATGGATAAGCTGATGGAGGCAGAAAAAAAAGCCATGAGGGACAAGTATTAGAAATCTGACTTGACTTTGGAAACAAAACTGGTGTGAGCAGGTTCACAATCATAGCACATACTCTGCATTAGAAAAGCAAGTGGAAAATCTGATGAATGCCATAGAGGTCGCTGGTGGGAATTAAAATGAACTTTTGGAGTAGTAAGTACAAATATGTGTGTGAGTAGAACTTCTGTACAGCAATAATGTGTTATTTTCCTGGAATGACAGTGCAGAATTAACACATGAGGAGAGCCTGGCCCCTTTCTCTGTAACTGCACTGCCAGAATCTTGGGGCTGGTGGATGAACAGCTGTGAAGACTATGTCTCTGCCACTTTTGTCATGTGAATTTTAGACATGAACTAATAAATCTTGAACACATACACCAGACAGTAATTATTTTGGTTGTTGCTGTTGTTTTTTCTATCATTTCTGGTGGAAACACGCTCTGAAAAAATGCCTCAAGACTCATGCTTTGGGCTGTGATAGATAAGTGAAATATATATATCTTCAGTGCTGACACTTTCTAATGCTTGTCTCTAAATAAAATACATTAAAATTGACCTTTGTAAATCCTTCTTTACATTACTTGTTCTGGAAGAATCTATCAGTTAACAAAAATCTTTTTTATTTTTGTCCTTTTTTCCTTCTTTCTTTTTTCTTTAATTTTTTAAAGAGATACATGAAGAGGCCTGCTTTGTGTCTATGGTTAACATGTTAATGTTTTGGAAGAATAACTATCACTTGGTAACTGACAACTAAAACAAGCTATTAGTTAAAAAACTCCTGAAATATCTTTATTGTGTTTTTATACTATACTTTTTGCTTGAAATACCTAGGTTTAGTGTCTTGATCCATTATTTTATTTTGAGAAATACACAAAGGGTGGATGTATGGGGTTTGTTTGGTTTGGTTTGGTTTTGTTGTTTTTTTAAACTGATTTTCTTATGCATACAGCCTTTGGAAATGAATAAGCACCCTTTTTTTTATTTTTTAAACAGTTTTGTGTAACTGTGCTTTTTTTCCTGTCTGTTTAAGAGGGTAAGAGTTTATGGTCAATAAAACGCTGAATAGGTGTAAGAGAAGCTGGCTTTTAAGACACCTGTGTTAGGATAAAATAACTATGTTAGGATAAGATAACTATGCCACGGGATTTATTGGCATAGTTCAGGCAGATGTTTTCAGAATTGCAATCATGTGAAATTCCTGTAAAGCAACAAGCATTTATTAAGTTGGGCAGTGCCCAATGAATGTGGCATATGCGGTGTAAAGGGAAATTAACTAGAAATTAATTCACTTCCCATTTCTCAGCAATGAGCAAAATCTATTAGCTTATATAATCACACAGACTAAAACTCAGTGCTCTTTTAAGGACTGATTTGCTGTTTGAAAGTGAAATTAACTGCATCTGACTGTAGGAAATCGACTTCGGTGAAATCTGCCTCTCACTGCAGTCAGTGGATGCTTCATAATAGCTCAGAATGTGACCAAAACTTTGCAGTTCTTTGTGGATGGCCTGTTGTGGTGAAATGAGCATCCATGAGAAGCAGTCCATGCACCGAACCAACAGCCTGTCACAGAAGTGAGGTTTGCACAGGGGAATGATCTGGGATCAGCCATACCTCCTAAACTTGTGTTTTGTCCATTAAAACAGAGCTGCAATCTCTTGGAAATTGAGAATGGAGTGGATATTTCAGCCTGGGGTATTCACAGGGCACAGCAACACAAGTCCCATGTGTTCCTCCTGAGGGGTGACAGCACAGTGCATGCACTGCCTGCTTTGCACTGACAGGGATTTTTAACTCTCAGCGTCCTACTGGGCAACAGGCATGACCTGCAGAGTCTTACATTTCCTTCATTGTTATATTCAAGAGGAAGCAAAGAATTTTAGCCTGTGTCTCATTTGTCAGAGATCACAGGATTCATGTTTTTTAACCTTTCTATGGATCATGACAGTTCACTTTGTGTGCTTATTGTGGCTTTTCACTCAGAAGTTTAGTTTCAGCTATAGTAACCTATGGCAATGCAAATCTCTCTCTCTGCAGCTAATTTGTATATACCATATTATATTTGTAAATACCATTGTATATTTGTACCATAACTTCCACAGATGAGGTAGGAGGAGCAAGAATAATTATTCCAAAAGTGACCCCTTGGAAAAGCCTTTGCTCTCTCTTACTCAGGCCATCTGACAATTTGGGGATGTGGTCTCAGATCTCACTGAGCCTTTACAAACCAACTCACTTGTTCAAGACACCAAAATAGGTAAAGTCTCTACATGTCAGCTCGAGAGCTTTTGCCATCAAGTTGTTGGTGGCTGCATTAATAGTTTTGATAACTTCCATAAAAAACAGCACTAACCAGGAGCTCAGGTTTTCTTACGCTGAACCAAACCAAGGTTGAAACATCATTCCCTTGCATCTCCTCCAAATTCCCTTTTATCTGAAGCTCTCTTTCAATTACTCTGAGTATGAGCAAGAGCAATGAACTCAAGGGATTAGTCACTTGAGTGTGTGAATGCACTTTGGATTTTTATTCAGACTCCTACATGAGGGATCTCTTTCAAATTCAAACATTCTTCTCAGCTCACATTATGAAATTTGTAAAGGGTTCTGGGATTTATACCAGCAGAAATATAGCTCATTTCCTTATAATCTCCTAATGTAAAGGTTAAAGCAAGGGATAAAATCAAATTATCACACTTCAATAACAGTCATTGATTTGCAAATGTGAATATAGGACCTTGCTGATGAGTATTGCTCTGGGGTTTTCTCTTTTGTGGCATTTTTCCCTGTTTGGCTGTTCTGATGTCCCATCAATAAGTGGTGTAATTCACAGAATCACAGAATGACTAGGTTGGAAGACACCTTCAAGATTATCAAGTCCAACCCATGCCCTAAACACATATATATAATTATGTGTAATATGACAAACAGTATGGTCCAGTATAGACAACATAGAAACCATAAGTTAGTAGCAGAATCTTAAAGAAAAATGTCATGAAAATTATCTAAAAGACTGAGACAGGCAAGATTATTCTGCTTTTTCCCAAAAATGTTGGTTTTCCTTACACAATGACATACAGAGGTCACTTCTATTTCTCATTTTCCAAATGGTCCCTCTTTCTGTGCTCTGTGTGCTGCTGAGAGGGATCTGCTGCTCCTTACATTACCTAGAGCTGGGAAAAAATATGTTGGCTGGGCAGTTACTGGGTGGATTCAGTAAGTGTGGTAATTGAGTTAATTATCAAGGGATTTAGCTGGTATATGAGCTCACTGGTCATTGTCACTAGAATTCCCAATCCCCTCCAAAAGAGGGGGAAGATGTCCTCCCTGATTTATGGCTTCTGTTTCTCACATTAAATGGATGCTCAAGCTGCAAGAGAGTAGTTCCTGTTGTCCTGTAGAGTTAAAAAGCCATTTTCTTTTTATGATCCACTCTCCCTTTAGTTGCAGAGTGGGTATTAGTTTATCCCTAATTTCCCCACACTTCTGCAGTTCTAAATCCTTGTCATTTTTCTAACAGCTTGAGGCTGAACGTTCATAGGGAGGCAATCAGGTGCCATTGCTGAGCTGTAACTTTGTGTTCCAAAAGCAGCAAACTGCACCTTGATTCAGTTGAGAGGAGGGCAGAGTTAGAATTCTGGGATTTATTGATTCATGCAGCTTTAAAGACAGATTTAAAAGTAGTTCAGTTGCATTTCTGCTACCTTCTGGCCAAGACCCATGGAATTTCCAGGGTTGCCCTGGCTCTGCTGCAATGTGGAGCTGCACCAGAGCTGACTGGAGCTGTGTGTGTCCAGCTCAGGGCAGCCCTGCTGCCAGCTCCCTGCCACCCACACCAGCATGAATGTTGTTTGACAAGATTAATAGTCTTTGGGGTTTCTGAAATACTTGGTCTCAGGATTTTTGCTGTTAATTGCAGTCCCGAGACACGTGAAAAGTCTCTGTTTCAGCCCGCACGTCTGGAGAACGAGCCAGAGTTCTTCAGTTTTCATTCTTAAAGTTGTTTATTGTATCTTATCTGTGAAATTTTTCTCCTGCCCAGCCGAGGTCCACTCAGCAGGGCAGCCAATACTTTCCAATACCTATCACCTGTGTTAGACAGTGAACTTCTACTCTAAACCAATCCCAAAGTGCCAACATCACAGCAGAAGATGGAGGTAGAGAAGAAGAAGGAGAAAGGCTGGACACGTCCAAGTCTCTCCATTTTGTCTCCAAAACCCCCATTCTAAAAATCCCAAAATCTACCTTTTCACTCGGTGATACTTTTATTATTACATTATTTAAACTTCTGTGACTTTCAGAAGCTCATACAGATTTGCTCTACGGGTCATAATCAAACCCACAGGTGTTTTGGGCTCTGTGCCAGGGTCTCTGAGCCCCCCGGATGAGGTGTGGTTTCTCTCCTTCATCAGGCACTTGCCCATCCACTGCTTGTGTGAGTTGATCTGTGAATGAAGGAAAGGGTTCAGTGGGACCTTGTCTAATATTTGTGTAGGATTTCTTGGACTGCACTCTACCCTACTCGTTCTTGGAAATCAAGTCGGACAAGTAGAACACTTGACACGCAAGTATGTAATGAAACCCCAGGTTTGGTTTGTGTGCTGTATCTGGTGGCTCCCAGCAGCACAGTGAGTGCCAGGGGCAGAGCGAGGGCTGAGCAGCAGCAGGCAGCTGCCAGGCTCATCTCTCCAGCCCAGGTGCCACCAGGGCTCCAGCTGATGCCATCCCAGCAGCAACGGAGAATTCATCATATGAAATTCACAGGAACATGAACTGCTTCCGTCTAGTTTTCAATTTCATGTGTGCAAAAATAGTTGTCTGCCTTTGAGAAGCCCTAAAAGATGTGTAATCCTTTTAAATTAGGGAAAGGAGTCCCCAGAGAATGTAAGAATTCTCAAAAAACAATCATTACCCTTCCCAGCATCGTGTTTGATGAGTTTGGTGCCACATTATGCCCATATCAACCACAGGAACCCCCAGATTGTCCATGAAATAACCAAGTGATGGGTTGCATATGTTCTGTGAAGTGTCTGTGGTGAGGGAATGGGGATGCCTGTGTCTGACAACATTTCTCATAAGCAACAACAGCTGCCAGATTGAGAGAAACCAGCGTGGATGCTGAGTGGCAGCTCAGCAACATTTGGAGTTGCAAACCCGGAAGATTAAAGATTGCTTTAGGAAAAAAACAGAGCTTTGCTTTAGCCAGTGGCATCCTGAAGCAATAACTGCTATTTGCAGGTGTACTGAGTGAAGGTTGAGTGGCTTGGGTTACACTTTTTTCCTGGTTTTAGGAATATTAGTTATGGGTGTCCACAGAAGCTAATGGATCTTTGAGAGATTAGCCTAAGGACAAAAATTTATTCCTCATGTTACAAAATCCAATTAAAATTTTGAAAGTGCATGAAAAAATACTGTTGGGCAGCTATAAAACAGGAAGAATAATGGAGTGCAGGAAGTTTTTCTGGATTTCAAGGACTGCTTAGTGGTTTTTCACTAAAAGTTAATTGGATTTCATGCTAAGACAGCACAGGGAGCCAAAGTTAGAAGCCAGGGCAATGGCAAGGAACTTCTGTTCTCACTGGAATACAGAGTCAGGCATTTTTCACTTTATTTAGGCCCTTCAGGCCTTTAATATCCAGGTCTATCTTCATTTATAAATAATTTGCTGATAAAGATATCCAGGAGTTCGTTCTACGAACAGCAAAACTGGTGCTTCTGTTTCAGGGTAACGTATCTGAGTGTTAGGTTAAAAAGTTTCAGGTAGGTTGGATATTCAGGCAGTGAAGGTAATAGCCTGAGGTCTGTTGCCTCAGGCTTTATTACAAGGTCTGTTTTATTTTCTGTCTAATCTCTGACACTTACTTTGGAGGGTAATTTTGTAAGAAATATTCTGTCTGGTTTAAATAGCTCATAATTTAAGTTCACAAGAATCTCTGTTCCTGTTTCTGTTCCTGTAAAAGGCCATGTAAAAGAAGTAGTAACACTGATTAGATCCAAAATTAAATGAATAGACTCTTTTTTAATAGGTTGGGGGTTTTTTTAGGGCAACAATGAGCAAAAGCTTAATGGCAAAAAGGTTTCCTAACAACTGTTGAGCATCACAGCAATTTCCAGTCTGGGCTTTAGGTTCTGTTTCATTTCAAGTGGTTTGGAAGATGAAATTATTTCACAGGTGTGGAACTGGCAAAATTGTCTGATGAAGCACAGAGATGTGGCAGTTTGCTGATAAATGACTGCTGGAGAGAAAGCCTAGGTGACTTAAACTAGAAATTCTCTACTGCTCTGACCATCCAAATAGTCTCACACAGCTCTCAAATACACACCTCAGTCTTTTTCATGTGGGTAGAATCCAGCCCTTTATATCCTTAATGTACAACTTCCCTTCAAGAAGAATTCTTAGTTTATTTTACCAAAACTAAATTAGTTCCTCTGTAAGGAGCAGGAATCACCTTGCAGGTAACCCAAAAGATGCAGTTTCATAGCATTCACAAACCTCACACTCAATACCAACAATGCTGTTGTCAATTATTTTTTTCTTCTGTTTTGGAAGAAAAGTGTCAAAGTGTCTTTTCTGCCACATTTAAGATCACCCAACCTGTGATCCAGTTTATGCTGGGACAAATTATGTACAAAAAAATTATATTTAGTGTGACTGTGTTCACAGGGGTCTTATGTTGAGGGAAGAGATGAGAATGTTGACTCTATGTTCAGAAGGCTTGATTTATTATTTTATGATATATATTATATTAAAACTATAGTAAAAGAATAGAAGAAAAACTTTCATCTCAGAAGACTGGCTAAGAATAGAAAGGAATGAATAACAAAGGCTTGTGTCTGGGACAGAGAGTCCGAGCCAGCTGACTGTGATTGGCCATTAATTAGAAACAACCACATGAGACCAATCACAGATGCACCTGTTGCATTCCACAGCGGCAGATAACCATTGTTTACATTCTGTCTCTGAGGCCTCTCAGCTTCTCAGGAAGAAAAAATCCTAAAGAAAAGATTTTAATGAAAAGATGTCTGCGACAATTTAGGAACTTCTGCTTTTGTGTTGTCCTAAAATTAATGAGGTTTCAAGTAGCAGAATACTGTGTGTGTGATTCTGTAGGAGGAAATGTTCAGCTCTCCAGTCTGATGCTGTAGAAGGAGAGAGGGTTCTGTGTGTCTGGAAGGAGGGTCAGCTGGAGCATTTTGCACTGACTGTCCATCTGGTTTGGAATCCTTGCTTTCCTCTCTCCACCACAAGAATAATACCAAGACCGGCAGGAAAACAAAAATAAAATTACCTTCCAAGCCCACAACCAAAAATGCAGAAAACATCATCCCAGTTGTCTACTAAGTGTAGTGCTCTTTCAGGTTTGCCCCAAAATTTAGACTGTTTTGGACAAAATGGTGTGTCTGTGGCAGATTGTTGTGGTCCACCTGTTGGCACCTACTTGGAGGAAAGTCTGGGATTTCAAGTGCAAGTTTTATACGCTTGAAAGTTTTTAAAATTTGGGTCCTTTGGTTGCAATATTGATCATATGACTTACAGCCACTAGAAATGTAGACAGGCTTCTCAAAACCCTGCATTTTTAAGTGTATGATTGTGAAAATCACACAGTGTGCTGGGCCCATGAGCTCTGAGTTATCCTAGTTTAGAGTTAGGTTTGCATAAGTGTGTATGGAATGGCTTATCTGAGAATGAGTCTGGAAAAATTACATTCTGACAATTTAATCAGTTGCAACAGATTTTGTTACAAATTTCAGTTGAGAAATGTGTTATTTCTGTAATTTTTACTAATCTTCCTAATGTCTGCATCAGGTCTTGGACTTTCAGAGACAACCTGTATTTAAGCTAAGTCTCCGCAGCAGAAATTCAGCCCAAAGGAGTTTTCCATGGCCAAATTATAAACTGCTGTAAAATAAATTTCATTTTGAAAATGTGAATTCAGCCTTCAATGGCACAGCACTTTGCTTTGCCCATTAATAACGTGGTGACCTATTTGTGCAAAGTTTCTTAAAGTGTTTCTTGAGGCAAGCTTTTTCTGCTCTGGGTAGGAAGGGATTTATTCTTTTATGGAACCTACTTGGCTCCAGGAAAGTGTGTGATTAAAGACTTCTGTAACAATAGCAGATGCCCACAAGTAGAGTTGATAAAATCAGGGAGTTTTTGAAGTCCATGTGGTTTAGTCACAGGCACACTTTTAATTGATGTCTGTACCCATATAGCTGAAGTCATCCTCTATGTATTTTTTTCAGAATGGGTCTATGGACAGTAACAGTGTGCTGTCTGTAGGAAAAAAAAATTCCAAATTATGTAAACTGTAATGTTTTCCTGAGACTTGCATAGAAGGTGAAAATTAGATACATTCTATGGGAACAGGTCAGGCCAGAACAAATCTTTTCACATGGGATGTTTATGATTTGTTAAATCAGTAATTTTATTACTCAAGTTGATAAGGACTACTGGAAGCTAAAAAAATCTCCATACTCCCATATTCACTCAGTTATGTATTATATAGCACCTTTTGTATGCAGTGGGAAATAAATGAATGCATTCATTGAAAGGAGCAAGGACCTTAAAGAAATCAACCTATTATGTTTAAATTTAATACTTTTTTATCTGTTTTCTTTAAGACAAATATGAAAGAAAAGGATGCATGCCATAAATAGAGGAGGATATTTTGTAATGAGTCTTGGCAGCCAGAGGTTTTGGCCTGTTTAGTTAGTTAGCTCAACTAGAAAAAAAAAAGATAAATCATGTCGAGATGAAGAAGTCCTTTTACCGCTTCAAAATGGAAAGAAAATCTGATTTTAGAATGTCAGGTCCAGGATTTATGAGTAGGAGTCACATAATCAGTCACTCAGAATGAATCGTATTATTTAAGATGTATTTTCAGGCAGACAAGCTGAAAATATTTCTATGTACAATGCCAAGTCAGTTTACTCTGTCTTTCACATCTAAATTGCTTTTTCACCCTATGCAGATGGAAACACACACATAAACACAGACACACAGTTTGTTAGTGCTGAGTTCCCTTATGAATTAGTTATAAACTCTGACAACAGTGCACAGCAGCAGAAGGGGAGGGAGTCTGAAGTTTTATCTGTAGTATCTTACCTTGCAGAACCACAATGGAACCTATTATAGAATTTCCCTAAATGGTATTTAGTAGAGTTAACACTTAGATGGGGACCAGCTACAAGGAATGGGCCCTAAAAATGGGCCTGTATTGAGTCTATCCTTCAATTATTTAGGAATTCAGACTTCCATGAGAGGGCAGAAAGAGCTGGGAAACACCTAATTAGGTAGATGTCCTTCTTCAGAGATGCCAAGGTAACATTTGGTGTTTAAGGAAGGGATTTTCCTTAATTTTGTCTTTTACATATAGTGGTCATGGCTGCTACACTGCAGTACAGTAAGTGAAATGCATGCAGTGAAGTAAATATATAACTACTACAATAGCAGCAAACTGTAAATTACATACTTGATGCTTTAATAGTGCATAGTGTGTCAGGCTACCGGAGTGTCTAACTTTCTGATCTTTCAGAGCATTTTTACACTGTTTTTCCCTTATCCTTTCATCATTTCTTTTGACTTTTTGACATGAGAATTTCTTCCCAAAGTTCATACCCAGCTGTCTGCAATCAGAGGTCCAAACCACCAAAGTTTATGTTCTTTAGGAGGACAGGAATACTATGAGCCAAACTAGTGCAAGAAATGCTATCCCAGCTCTGCCTGTCTTCATCAAAAATCTGTTTCAAAAATGTCTTTCCATCCTGCAGCTCTCAGTGTAACTGATAATACAGAGATTTAAGGATAAATATAATCCTATGCAGATCCTCTGTGCAAAGTCATTCTTGTACTGGCACTGGGCTGAAGGTGATCTGAAGCAGGAGGGTTGTGGTGGGTTTTAGAAAAGTATGCATGGGGACACCTAGAAAAATTGCTGTCTTGTGTGAGTGGACACTTGATACGAGTCCCAAATTATGCAAAATAAGCCCAGATAGGGGAGCATATGAATTGGATCCCGATAAAAGACAAGATATTATGTGGGATCAAGTTCAGCTGGGATAAATAGTAGTTTTGCATCAGTAGCAAGTACAGAACGCATCAACCTGAGACCATGGGAAACAGCACACTGAAAAAGGGACACCTAGCCCGGTCAAGAGTGGGGTCATGGGAGTCAGAATGCTGACAGAACTATCCCTGTATTTGGTCAGGTTTCTGGTTCTTGTTCTCAGTTGGTTCGGCACCTGATACAAACAAGGTCGTGTTCTGAGTTCACGTTGGTGATTGGACCCTTCAATCCAAAGACCCCTGGACCTTGTTGTGCTGTGACACCCCCGGGGTCTTTTGATCTTGCCCCCAAACTCTGTGATTTTCCATGTTTGCTATTTTGTTATTAAAGTCTTTATTTTTTTTGAGCAAGACCATCATTCCCATCCCTTATTTCGCCAGCTCCCCCCGGCCAAGCCAAACAAGGGGTCACAGCAAGTGCAAGACGGGATAAGAAAGCAAGGAGCAGGACAAAGACTAGATTTGGGAATGGCATTTACATGTTTGGTTTTTATGTAAGGACTCTTCTGTTCAAATGACGTTACCTGAGCAGTAGTTGTGCCTTCAGATGGACACACACCAATTCTTCTGAAAAGTGGTGAAGAAATTCCTGCTCCGGGTTGGAGAACACTGTAAACCCATAGCCAGATAAGACTCAGCACATCAGGGAAAAGTGGGAGGTGGAATCTTGGGGTGTCATGCCAGACACCTCAAAATGCTATCACTGCCTCCTCTTCATGTGGGCAGCAATGGGGAAGGAATCTGATTAAATTACTGAGGCGATGCCTCAGCAGCTGTGTATGCACCTATTCTAAGCTACAGCTATGAGTGGATCCATAAAATACTGCCACTTCCAGAGTGAAAAAATTCCAGAGTAAAACTCACTGCTTTTTTTCTTCCTGAAATGGGATTCAGCACACACGGAACATAATTACATGGCCACAGCTTAAACTGTAACATACTAACTCATGTGATTGGATAGTATTAACCATAATGTGGTAATGATAGTAGTTATGATAGGCTATAGGAAATAGTAAAGGTATTGACTGGGTGTTATGTATTAAGGTGCTCAGCGAAGAAAAATATATAATGCAATGTAACCAAAACTGAAGTGTCTTCAGGCTTATCTGTGGTTGTAGCTGACAGCAGTAGGAGTGGCTCTGTCACCCAAGACTGCTGTAAAATCTTCTATAAATAAACAGCATTTTGGAGAGCTGCCTGGAGTCCCAGGTCTCTCATCTCAGGCTCTTACTAAAAGGTGTTCAGATAATTGAGAGGACAAGTTGTCCTCAATGCAATGCACAGCTGTAATCAACTCTTAGGAGATCCTTATCTCCAAGACTTTAATAAGATGTGCTAAAATAAATTAGCCTTTAAGTATGAGCACCAGTAAGAAAAAACTGTATCAGATATCCTCTCAGTCAGAAGGCAGTTTGGAATACTGGATCATTTGATTCTCTAGAAGATAAGCTTGAAGTATTTCATCTTTTACGTGAAAACTTTTTCTGTACACAGAGTGGCAGAGTGGATGGCAAAATTAACTGATGACAGGATGTCAGAGGTGAAAGATTTCTGAGTACTCACTGACAGAGGCAATATTTTACCCTAAAATGGCACAGTTCTTAGAGTGCTAGGTCTGACATGAAATTCTCAGGATCTGCAGAGCTACAAAAAATTACCTTGAACATATGGAATGATGATGCAACTTTAAAGGAAATCTGTGTCTTTGTGCATTTGCCTCTAGGCTATTTTTGCATTTCATTATTGGGCCATTTTTGCATTTCCTTGTTATTTGATTTCTCATGGGCTAGACTTGGTTCATGGCAGGAGACAAATCAACCAAGAAAGCTGGCAATGGAAGTAAAGGAGTGCTACATATGGACATTTCAGGATGTGGTGTCTTAGATTCTCAGTTTAAAACTGTTACAGTTTTGCCTGGGTAGAGTTTCAATGACCGGACTATTTGAAAGTCAAGGAGCCTTGCATCTGGACTGAGGGCCTAAGAACACAGCCTGTAAATAAGAATCCATTCCCTGAATTTCCTCAGTAAATTGCTGTTTTTAATTTCCTGTGATTTCCTTCCACTTGGATCCACTGAAAGTTTGGAAAGCTGTTCTTACAAGGTTTGTTAGTAGCAGAAGTGTACCTGGAAAACCTTTATCTAACTTTTGACAATCTGCCTTTGCAAAACTATTCACGCTTTTTAAAGAATTGTCTTCCAAGATAAAACAGCAACAATAAAAGCAAAGTGAGAGACCTTGCTCCACAAAAGATAAACAAAGGAGTTTTTCAAGAATCCCAGTGAGCTGGCTCCTAA
This sequence comes from Arremon brunneinucha, assembly GCA_035583215.1. Classification (NCBI taxonomy): domain Eukaryota; kingdom Metazoa; phylum Chordata; class Aves; order Passeriformes; family Passerellidae; genus Arremon; species Arremon brunneinucha. Next base: position 25,342,399 of record JAWWEX010000017.1, read on the forward strand.
ATCTCTTTCTGCTGTGATTTGTGGTCCTGAATCCAAACTTCTGAAAATCTCTTATCTTCTATTACATCCATCATTTGTCATTTTTCTAACAGCAGACAAAAATAAAAGGGAGAATCTTGTTATGGGAAATGAGTGTGCAGCTGCTGAGGCAAGTGAAAGTAAATGTGGATTTGGCTTTTTTTTGGATAATATACCACCCATTCCCAACTGGAGACTGAAACCTTGTAACACTTATTTCAATGTACTTTCCACTTCTTAATTTTTTTTTTGTACAAATTAACTTTCTGGTCATTCTATCTTTATAGACATTTGCTGCCTCTTCTGTTTGTAGAGTTTAGTGTTAAGTTATCCTTTCTACTAAAAATTATTAGATCAAATAATATTTTCCCCCCCTGATTTGCTTGTTCAATCAGTTCCTGATTTTCAAGCATAGAGAAAAAAAATTTTGTCTGCCATAGCAGCTGATGCTGTGCCCTGCCTGTTCACTTACACTGATGCAGTAGATAGCCAAGAGCATTGAAGGGAGTGAAAAAGGCAAATGGAATTTTTATATTTTCCTATGGGAACAAGGACATTTTATTTTTTGTGGAGCCAGACTGTAACAGGAATAAAGAGAGTGAAAAATTAACTCTGTCTTTCCTACCATCTTAGGAATTAGTATTGATGCCACTTCATGAGTACAAGAACCTCATTTTCCTGCAAGTTATGACCAGGGTTTAAACAAAAGGCCATCATCCTCACTCTGATGTTTCTTCATTGCTGTACTGCTGGTTACACGTGGGAAATTTGGCATTCTGTTTGCAAGCTGGTATTGATTAATGTTGCATTGACACTAATGGAGTGAAAGCTGCTATTTAAGGAAAACAAAAATGTTTTTTAGTTTGGGAAAAGAATCTCATAATCTCTGAGTACTTTGTGAAGATATTTTTCCCTCACTTTGTAAAAAGTTGTCTCAACACAGTTCTTAATTCTGTGTCTTAAAGAAAGACTGAAATATGCATTTCTAGCTGACCTCTGCTGCACATTTTCTGTATTCAATGCCCCAGGAAAGTCTCTTTGCAGCAGTCTCTCTCATTACCAAGAAACGAGCTCGTGGCAAAACTAAGCTGGGAAAGTGATGGCAAGAGTAGAAATTAGAAAAAATAAAGTTGGCCACAGCAATATTATTATTCGTTTGGGCTGTGCAGATTCTTCTCATCCAGTCGGGCACCATTCCAGTAATGAACTCCAAATTTTTCTGTCTCTGGGTACCTCATCCTAGGATGTCTCAGACAATCCATTTTCCAACTCTGTCCTTGTTCTCATTACTATCTCCTTGGCCATTACTTCTTCATTTGTCATTTAAAAGAAGCTTTCAAAGAAGCCAGTAGTTTTGGATAATACTTTGGAAAATACTCAATGCATTTTTATTGGTACTGAGCTCAATAAAAATACCCTCCCACCCTTTCACAATGTGAGTTGCACCAGAGAAGGTTTAGATTGGATATTAGGGGAAATTTATTCACTGCAAGGGAATTCAATCTTTGGGACAGACTGCCCAGGGCCGATGAAGTCACGGTCTCTGGAGGGATTTAAAACACCTCTGGATGTGGTTCTTGGGGATTTGGTTTCGTGGTGGGGTTGGCAGTGCAGGGGTAATGGTTGGAATCTGTCTGAAAGGTCCTTCACAACGTAAATGATTCCGTGAGTCTGTGACTGTCAGACTTCAAACCAGCTCTGAAAAGGGGGAAGCACACACAGAATTAACCTGCAGGGGTATCACACTCTGGACCTCCCCATCTGACCTGTGTCAAAGGAGGCTGTGAGGAGCACAGACCTTTGAAAGATTCAGTTCAATCACCTTTGTGTTACTGTATGTTTCTGATCCAGATAGTGTTCCAGAAGGAGAAATGCATTTTTAATGATGAAATACCAATTAATTGATTCAGATATCAGAAGTGTATTCACCATTCAAACATATTTAATCACTACAAGTGCTTGGGTTTTAAATTTAATAATGTAATATTGGTTAGGTACCTCAAATGCTTTTTTTTCATTGCAGCTTCTGGTGCCTATAGTGCCCCAAACTGCTTGCAATTCATCAGTAGTGTCTGAGAAAAGGTTTTATCAGAATTCTGCCAGAACTTCCTAATTAGGTGTAATTAAAATGTTCCACAGTGATAGCTAAGTTAAAAATGTTCTTTTGTAAGCAACAGAACTAATGAAGCTTGGTTTTCTGAGAATTTATCTTACATGCCTGTGGAAGCAGCTTCATTTCTTTTTAAGTCCCTCCATTAAATTCCTGCATTTTTCCACCCTTTCTGACTTCCCCAGGACATTCTTGTGAAATACAAAGCTGTGTTTGCTGTCAGGTACACACAGGCAATGTGTGTATTTGTGATTGTGATATGTGTGGAGACCGACAATGGGACAGTTGTGAATTCTAATAATAACTGAGGAAAGTAAAGCATGGAAGAAGGCCTTTGAACTTATCCTTTGTTTGCAATTAACCTTAGTTGATTTAGGAGCATTGGAATTAAAGCATTAAGGATGTTGCTTTTTGCTTGTAGCTAAGCCTTAAAGAGTTCTGCAATAATAACCTTTTGAAGAATAATTTTAGAATATTGCTTGTATCCTTGAAGCTATAGTTTTGAAATATATATAAAGGAAATATGCTTATCTCATGCCTTAATAAAGCAGAGAAAAGCAGCTTGAGAAAGGAAGATGAACAGCAACTCAAGGATTTAGGGTTTTGACCAAGGGAAGTTGGACATCACTGTTATGAGATTTATAGTCTCTGCAATTAAAAGGTGGACCCGCATTTGGGGAGCTGGACTCCACCAGATGGGATTTGTCTTTCTTCTTTTGGAAACTGGACCACCACCACCTGGGGATGTTCCTTTTGGGATACATCCTGAGAAAAACTAAATCACAATCGTGTATAGAATTGTGGCGTAAAAATTTGGAATAAAACTGCTGATGAGTAAAAATTGGAATAGAAAGTGCTGAGAAAGCTGATGAGTACCCCTATAAATACCAGTAAGCGTCAGCTATGGGTGTGCAGTTGGAGGGAAAACTTCCCCCACTGTATCCAGCGCTGTATTGCTCATACTTTACCATATTAATTAATAAACTGATTGTTGCTTGAACATTGGCCTAGTCAAGCTTCTTATTTATCACAGTCTCCAGGATGTGCCCTGAAGCTCCTGTGATGCTCTGCTCCTCTCCAGGCCCCACCTGGTTCCATGGGCAGGAGCAGCTTGCCCTGGCCAGGGCTGTGCATGTGCTCACAGCCCATAAAGCAAATCCAATCCAGCTCTGATTGCTCTGCATGTTCCTTCCTTTTATCCAGCTGGACATTCTCATAAAACTCAAAAATTCCCATCCCCAACTCGAAAACAAACAGCACCCCCTCACCCCAAAAAGAGTCCCAAACCTCAAACCTGCCAAAATCTTTTCTGCCTTTGAGATCTCTTTTAAAGTTTGTGATTTGGCCAGCAAATTAGGAATGCATGAGAGTGTGAAAGATGAGCAGATGATGTCATTGTATAAGTCTACTTCCATTAAGAAAACAAGGCTGGAAATTCTAGTAGAGCCTTGCTGGTAGCTGACACTGCCTGGATCTGCTCTCACACTGCCTGCTCTGCTTTAACAGATGATGCATCTCCCAAGCCTCTGATGCAGCCTGTCAAAACACTTTTGTGGAGAACAAGGAAATGTATTGATTTTTTTATTTTAGATGAGAGCAAAACAATTTTCAAAATTCTGTTTGAAATACGTATGCCCTGCCGTACCTTTCCTGGAATTTTGCTTTCTGTAAATGTTTGGACATTATTTGCAGAAAACGAGGTGGAGCACAAATGTCAGACTGCCACAGCTTATAACTTGGAGAAAACAGTCACTAAAAAATGACTTTGTTGATTTCAAGGTTCACTGAGGTATTCTGAATGTTTTGTTTGAAATCTCAAAAGAACAAAACCAAAACAAGCATCTGAGTGGGCCAAGAACATCTGGTAACACCTTTTTTTGAGGAATGTCATAGTATGAAAATGGGGCATTTATTTAAGAGGAAGTTATATATGTATCTGGTCTTTTGTTTTGGAAATTATAAATCTACTTAGTAGTGCTTTTTTTTTCCCTAAGTTTTTTGTTGTTACTTCAGGTTCCTGGACTGCATAGATTCACTCTATCTAAGCCAAGAAGTGCTCTTTTTAATGAGTTGTCTTGGAATATGGGAGCCTTCATTTAACTACAGGATCGGGCACCACTTTTACACCTTCTCACTGCTGATCCACCTCCTTCTTCTCTGAGAATCTGCAATAGAGTGCCCCATCTTTACTTGCTGCCCTCTTATCCAAATTACCATCCAGTTTCATATTTATACCTCTGAAAGTTCATGGCATCTAAAAGTAGATGGGAACAATCCTTCCCATTAATGCTGCTGTTTGTAATTGGAGAGATGATTGTGACTGAATTATTATTATTATTATTATTATACAAATAGACACTACCGTCTAACCAGTAAGTACTTCATATAGGTCATCTTTACTTACCTTATGTCACCCTACAGTAGTTGTTTTTTAAAAAAATTTCTTCCTCTGATGTCTATGAATGGTATTTACATAATTTGTTATGTATGGAGCCCCTCTGCCATTTCTTCTGTTGAAAATATCATATCTCAACATCTTAAGGTAGGTTGCAAAGGGCGAGCAAAAAATCTTCTACACAGCTAAAAAGGTTTTTAGCTCCTCGTAGCTTTATTTTTATTAGTTTTTTTTTTCTTTTCTCCTTATTTTTCTGTATATCAGCAGCAGTAACAAATAATAATGATAAATAATGTAGGCTCAGCCAGTACTCCACATTAGGAATGTAGGCACTAAACTCCTGAATTATTTTCTGTCACTGTGCATAGGCACAGGAGGCCACAGTATTTGTTCCTAAGTATTTTCTGGTATGTAGTTCTTCCCCTGCCTATAAAGGTTAAGCCATTGTTTTCTAATTCCTTATAGATGTTTCTTAGTCAGCCTTGCTGGATGAGGAAAAAGAAAAGTGCAGTTGAATTGTGTGAGTGAAGTTTCTGTCTTAACTGCACTGTGCAATGTATTAATGGAAGTAGAGATAACTTAAAGGTGATCCTTATAACACAACTGAAATGACCCAGTTAACTTTTACACTTTATCTTTTCTCCCTTTCAAAAGTTGTGTAGAGGGTACCTGTGAGTCGCTAAAGGATGATTACCCTCCAATGGATTTGGTTTCTCTTCTGAGAAAACTGTAATTTCAGCACCAAGGGAAGGGAATAAGTTTTCAAGTCTTATCCCCAGTAATAGCGCTAGCATCTTCTTTGGTTTTGCACAAGGATTTCTCTCTGCTCTTACAAGGTACACAATGATTAATTGACTGACCAGGTCATGAACTGGGCTGATTGGAGCAGATAATGTTGATAACTGCACGAAACCATTCAGATAAAAGCAGAATTTGAGCTGGAGTTTGCAGCACACTCAAACACCGTGCAGTGACCTGCTTGTGTGTTGCCTTGATCATCTCCTGAGTTACAGGGGCTGTGTGTGGTGCAGAACAATGAAATTGCTGCACCTGGTGTGGTTTGGATATTTTCTGTTTAGCCAGGACTGTGAGAAGTACTGCAGAATGGTTGAACAAGTGTGGTGGCATTTTTATTTCCATATTGAACTTCTGATTGTATTGATTAAGCCCTGATTCAAAAACACAGCTCCGGAGGATATACTTACATTTTATTTATTTTAACTCCCTCGCCCCAAACCCTCCACCCTCTCTGAGCTCCCTGAGGTTTTTAGTGTATGGAGCAAGCGATTTCTTAGGTTGCAGAGGGGAGGGGGGCAGTCACAGAATAATTGTGCCGTGCTGAGGATGTGAAAATTCAGCTGCTGGCTGCACTGAAATGTCAGCATACTTTGAAAGCACCACAGCCTCAAACAGTGAGACCACCTCCCAAACTATAAATAAATAAAGTGATTGTATAAAAACTTGGTGCCAATTGCTGTTTAGAAAGCAACCATTACTTTGTCTGGCTTAGAAAACACATTGCATGAGCTACAATTACAAAATAAAAAGGGAATTCTGTATCAACGTGACCCTAAATCCTTAGGATAAAAATAAAATTAACTAAATGCTTATGTTTTCCAGGGATATTCCCTGAAGTTAATGTGTCAATTTTCAGTCTTAATTGCAGCAGCAAACTGGAAGCAGCATTTTCCAACTGAAGTCATAGTGATATTACAGATAAAATGTAAGAAATTGCAAAATGGGTCTGGAAATTTAGTGAAGAATCACTGCATCAAACAGGAGGGTATTCAAGAAAGGGCAAGGAAGAGAATGCTGAGAGGTTTAGCCATTCGAAATAAGAATTATACATTCAAAATAGTTGATTGTTCATTCTTCTGGCCACCCACCTGGCCAAGAATTCAGTTTAAAATTCAGTATATATGCTCACTTTTGATGATGCTTGCCTTTGATGCTTAAATTAGGGATGGGCAGTGTACATTAATCTTTAATTTGGATGGACACTTTTGAAGAGAATATGCTCATTATCTCTGGTGCTTTTGTTTCAGAGCCTGCCAGCTGGTTTGCTCTCAGATACAACTAAATTAGAAGATGTGCTCAAAGAGTTCACCTGATGTGCTACAACCATTACCAAGAACTCAGGTTATAAATATTCCAAAATAAAATCCCTAACGCACATATAGTCTGGATACTGCATTCTCAGCAACAAGAGCTCGCCTTCTACAAATATCTGCACTTAAGTTCTCCAACTGACACTGGAGACCTGGCAATGAATTTTAAGTTTGTGAGTGTGACATGAGAGAAATCAATCTCTTTTTCTCTCAATAGAGTATTTTCTTTCAGAGATTTTCAGCCTTTTTCAGTCATGAAAAACATAGACATCCCAGCAAAAGAAAAAGCTCTGAGTTCAACAGTAGAATTCAACAGCAGCTCTTTTTGTGAAGTTCCAAACTGGCTCAGGTTTGCCTGAATTTGTACTAAATGATATACACCAAGTTGCTTATACCTGCTTTTAATGAACTTTGGATGTTTGAAGTACTCACATACATTAGGAATTGTAGCTTCTGGGAGAGGAGCTCTGTTATTGATAAGAATATCTGTGCTACTTCAATGGACAAAAGGAAAAGAGTTCTCAATTTATCTTCTGATTTAAATGTAAATTTTTTCTTCATTTTTTCAGCTGCTGACAATTCCAGAGCAGAGTTATGTCACTGAGCTTTCATACTTTGTATGAAAATATTTTACTGAGCATGCAAAACCCTCCTCTAGGAATCACAACTGGCAAATCTAAGCCAGAGTGGTGTCTACTCTCCTTCCCACAATTATTCAGTCAAAAGTAGAATTTGCCTATTGGCCATTATTCACATTGCCTGAAAGAACTAACACTACTGCAGAAGGTACAATAAATGAATCACAGAATCTTTTGAGTTGGAAGGACACACAAAGATCATTGAGTCCAGCTCTCATAGGGAGATCAAACCCACCAGCTTGGCTCTAAGGAGTTTTTGTGGGAAACAAGATCTCCTGAATTAAAAGGAGATACATAAACACATTAATAGAGCTAAGTGTGCCTCCTTCTTCACAGTGGTTCCCCACCTTCCTCTTGTGAGGATTTTTTGGTTTTGTTTTCTTGTCTTGTCGTTTCCGCACGGACACGCACTCGCAACAGCGCAATTGCCAAACAGAATTTTGCCGTCTGGTGAAGCCCAGCAAAACTATCTGCAGCACAGCATGGTGCCACTCGCAGGAGCTTTGCTTGAGCCAAATTTAGTGGTGGCATAAGTGGTGTAAATGACATGCCAGTAAATCAGTGCAAGTCAGCATGAAGGCAATTTAGGTACTGGAAAGTGTGGGTTATTATAGGAAAGGATCCAATTTAGGTATACAGTATAATGGAACGTCATGTAGCTGATCACTTTCATAAATGATAAATTTAGGCTCTAAAGTCACAGTGTGGAAGGTTGCATCTAATGGCATTCAACTTAAAACAAGGCTTTTCTCATACAAATCTCCCAAAAGCTCCATAGAAACAAAAGAGGAAGACTGTTTTTAATGATGACCACAACTGCAAATCTCTAAACAAGGGAACTCAAAGGGAACTGGATGTGTGGTATATGACCTGTGTGAAAGACTAGGGAAGCCTTATTATGCATGTTATTTTTAAAACTAAGCAAATAGTTTGACTTTACTGATCTGCTGATGAATTCTGCTTCTCATTTCCATTTGAAAACTGTCCAACAATACTGCTACATGCTCTTAATTCCCCTAATTAAACTCATTGCTTCTGTAGCTACACTTAAACTAAAAAGTTACTAAAATAAAATAAAAATTGAACTCACCAGATCAAGCACAGGGCATGTTAAGGTTCAACCCCAAAGATTTTAGATTCTGCAAATGGCGGATGTATTTCACCCAACTGCAACTTTGCCTCTCACATCCATGACTTAGAAATAAAGAGAAAAGTCTGCTCTTTGGGGCAGCCAGCTGGGAAAGGATGATCATGTACTACACTCTGTGAACTAATCAAGTATATAAACAGCTTCTTTTTCCCCTACACTTTTATATAATTTATTCTTATCACAGTGTTGTGTGACAGTAACAAACTACAAGAAATTTATGTTAAGTTTTAATCTTCAGCATTTAGCAACTTTTCTAATCTTTCTTCTAAGTGGCACCTTCAGAAAATTGCCAAGCAGGTACTCTGTTTATGACAAGATGATGGAAGAGGAACATGGTTAAAGCCAAGCAACAGCAGGGATCCACCTCGGGTGTCACTGTTGTAACGTGTGCCCAGGTGTCCAGTCAAAAAGACTGATTCATTTTTGGCATTTAGTTCTTCTCTGTGAAAGGTCTGTGTGAGAATTTATGACAAATGAGGCTGAGGTTTAACCCATGTTCGCCACAAGGGAAAACACAATCTTGTGAATCAGAGCCCAGCAGCAGGTAAAGGTCAAGGAGAAAATGTGCTTTATTCTGAGAGCTTTTCATGGGCTGACTCAAAAGCTGCTGGTTCAACTTTATGATATCCTTTGCCCTACTCTGTCTTCCCATTGTGGCTAAAGGTGCTTTAAGCCACAGGTATTTTGTAGAGAAGAAATGGGGTTGTTGCACAGCTAAAGAAGAATCGCTGCTTAGGAAGAAAAAAAAAAAACCAGCAAAGAAATTGTGAGAAAAGTGTAATTTCTTTTGGCACCACCTGGTTTCTTGCAAGTCAAAATAAATGCAAACTGAGAAGGGCAGCGCTGAAGAGCAGGACAGTGAAGGTGCTGCTGCAGGGAGGCTGACAGAGCTCTGACCCCTGGCCCATTATTGTGTCTTTTCATAGAACTTTTTCCTTCTTCAGCACATGTGAGCCTGTTATATCTATGAATAGCTGTATTCATCTGATCAGTTTGGCTGTTTCTTAGATAAAAACATCAGCTGCTTTCTCCCAAAGCCAAACTTTTGGTAAGTTGTATGACTGTCTTTAATGTCTCTTACAAAACTGTGTTATTTTCTTCCATCATATCAGGGAGAGTTTCATCTGCTTTTGGGACCTACTTGATACTATGTTTTCCACTTTTTTTTTCTCTAATTTGGAGTCCAAAACATCAGGAAAAATACTAGATTTTATTAACTTTTTTTGGTAATTGAAGACATAGTGTATCAGTTTATTAACATGGGAGATACCTAAAATTGACTTTCTAGTTATTTAAAAAAAAAGCTGAAAATATAAAATATGATCAGTGATGTTAAATTAAAGTATGCAGACATATAGAATAAAATACTAATATTTGTATGCTACCTTTATGAGGGAATGTGGATTGGGAAGGCTGGCAGCAAATTGATGTTGATCCAGCTATATGCCATTGATCATTTCAATAGGAATGGAGTTTGGTGGAAAAAGACTATTGCTCATGGTAAAAGATGTGTTCTCAGTTTAATCACAGGTAAAATAGAGGTTTTTACTTTTAAAACACGAAATTAGCACTTCTCTTCCAAACTATTGACTTTCAGAACAGAAGCTTGGACCAGAGTTCTCCTCTGATTACCAGTGCAATCAGAGCCTAAATTGTTACATTTTCTGATTGTGTTGAATGTCTTTGTATTCCAAATAAGTCTTTCAAAACTGGTAATGCTTCCTTGAAATACTTGAACTTCAGTAAAAAGGTGCATTTTGATAAAGACAAAAAATTTTTTGACAAAAATTAATTTTTCAAATGAGCCATCTATTGATCCAACAGGGAAAGCAGACAAAGGTTTGTCAGTAATGGACTCATTATTGCTCATTCCCTGCATTTTTCCGTACTTTTAACTGCAGTTTACTGATTGTTAAAGGGCTAGAGAAGGTCAAGTTGAATTTTAGTCTATTGCATTTTCATCTTTATCAGTCAAGGACTTCACTAATTTAAATAAATCAGAGGATTAGTTGAAGGTCTTATGCAGCTTCATAAAGTGAAACCCTCTGGTTTCCTTGGGAATTGGGTCTGGAGACTTCATAGAGAGACTACTCTGATCTGATTGTTTGAAAAGAGAATTTTAATAAGGTGAAAACAACCAACAGGACAAGGTGCACTGCACTAGGAACGAACCAGAATGGAGCAGAGATATTTGTACACTTGAATATACGGAGGGGGGCTAAGGCAGACTTTGAGGGAAGGATCCAATGGGAGAGAACAATTAGGAATATTACAGTTTTGCAGCAAAAATTAACCAACAGTAACAGGAAGAACCCAGAACTTTTTAGCAACAATTTGCTTAACTGAACAGAGGGATTTTGGGAGTGAGCTTTTTGCTCATATCAACTAAAAAGGATTTTCTCACAGCCTTAAGCCGAGGTTTCCTTCTTTTGCTGAATCAACCCCAACAATAAAGCTTCTTTGAATTTCTTGTGACTGAATCCTGGAGTAATTTCAACTAAGTCATACTGCCCTTTGCCTTCTCCCTCCTGCTGCATCTGTTGAAGTACTTAAAGTAACGAAGATCTTATTTTTCTAAAGGAAGTCCTGGTTTCTGGCATTTTAAATGTAATTTTTAGATTTGCCAACCAGTATTTCAGCTGCTGATCAATATTTGTATGTATGACCTGAACTGAACTCATAGCTTAATAGATTGCTTGACCAGCTCAAGGAGAAATTTTATTTTTCAGCCATGTGTCAGTTCCTATGCGACTTGCCACTGAGGATTGCTGGAAAACATTATGCTCTGTTTATGCAAGGTTAAAAATGTAAATTCCTTAAATGGGAATAATCTGCATTGTTTATAGGGTCATGGGTCAGGGTTGTAGTGCTGAACACAGTCCATCTTGTCACCATCTCATTTGTGTCAATTTAAATGGTTTATTAGTTATGCCTTGTTACACACTCATTACTTATTTAGCATCAACTTTTTTGGCTTATTATTAATTTGTAACCACTTTGGTGAAAGGTGCTGTAGTTGGTCCACTCAAACAGTGCTGTCAAAATGAATTAACTGCAAGACTCTCAATAAACAAGCTAATTATGTTTAGCTTAGAATCAAAAGAATATCTTTTTCCTGTGAGAAGCCTAAAACTAGCTTGTTTGTTTTATATTTTTTGTTTGCTTCTCCAAGCAAGATTAGGTAAAGAAAATGGAAGTAAGAAAATTGAGTGCTTCAAGCATGAGTTAAGCAGCAAGTGGCAGTGACTTGGACTTCATTAATTCTCCAAGAAAGGTGAAATAGGAAACCCCTGACAGCTGTCTTAGAAAGCCACCTGTCCTTGCTTGTGTGGGTAAGGCACTGAACTGTTGCTTTAATATCACTAAAGCTGATAAGTATTTCTGAGGAAAAAGGTTTATGATCCTATTCTATTAAGAAATATGGAACTCTTGCACAGTTGGAAATGAGTTTAAACAGAATCTGCAGAGGGAATGAATCAGTTGCTGCAGCTGCCACAAATTCTTGCTAATCGACCCTTTCCATTTTTTGCTGAGTGAGGTCAAACTCTACATCTCCTTGTGAAATACAGTATATCAGATACTGCTGCCCTGTGTGTATCTGGTCTTACAAATGGCTCTTTAATTTTTAGGTTTTCCATCCAAAACCCCCAAACATCCAAATGGTCAAGATATACATCCCTAGCATGTTTCACATAAGCTGAACAACAAAATTCATAATAGACGTTTCTCCCAAACATACTGTGCATCAGGGCAGAGAAAAAAGGTCAGAGAGTTAGAGAAACATGTAATCACCATTCTCACATTCATCTCTGCAATTACAACACAGTGAGGAGAAAATATGAGTTTGCAGAGCTCTAAACATTTGAAATTGATTTAGCCAGAATAAATACATTCTTCAGTAAGTGCTTTCCTGTGTACAAGATTCAAGTTTTTGTGACATAGGAGAGAGATCTATAGGGATTTAATCAACTACTTTACTGTAACTGCCACTCACAAAATATGCTGCTATTTTTTGATATGTCAGTATTTATCCAGTAAGGGCACTGAAGTTGCTAATGATTTGTATACAATAAACACAGAGACTAGCAGCTGCTGCTTTTGATTTTCGTCAAACTCTCCACAGATACATGTTGAAAATAATTTTCTTCCACAAACACACTGAGAATTTTTATTGCCTTAATTTGTGGGCAGTCTGAGGCATTTTGAAGTCTAATTATTTTTCAGTGGGTGGAATAGTCAGCACTCTCTAAAATTCAGAGCTCTACAAGATCATTTGATGATTACTGAAACTGTTGGCTTGTGACCATGATTTTAATGGAGAACTGCTTAATCAGATACTGAAGTAATTTAAAAAAAAAAACATCTCTTTCACATGTTTGTTTTTTACCATAGTTCCATATGTTTACTCTCTTGGTGTCTTGCTCTCAGAATATGCACGCTTTACCCTCTGCTTGTGCTTTTGTATCATTGACTATAGCAGTTACTTTATGGTGCAGAGAAAATTCATTAATAAATTTTCCTTTTCCCAAGTTCCATGGGAACATGTCAGTGCTGTATATTTGATGCTTCAGTGACGAATCCTTTTTCCAGCAGGAATTAGAATATTCCCTGTTGTTGTGTTAGAAATGGGCTGGCACTGCTAAGGTCTGTTCTTGACCACTCCAATGAGATCAGGTGCTGAGATTTGGCATCATGCTGAGGTGAGTTAAGGCTAAGCAAAATAATCTGGCTTGGCTTCTGACATAGTGAAAACTATGTGGAAGCAATATTATTCTATTAACTGATTTTTTGAGGCATCTAAAATGAGAAAAGCTTTGGGATTGGCACTGGCAACATGTTACAATATTAAGTACTCCAGAGGTGCCAGAAATTATATTTCTGGAAACAACTATAATGTAATATTAAAGTTTTAACTGTTTTGTTATTTTGGCTCTTTGGATTTCTCTGCCATAAGAGTTCTGTCTGGTGAAAGAAGGAAGTAATACAATGTGTGCTGCAACCTTTTGTCATCATGATTTTTTTCAAAGACTAAATAATGTTCAGACTACCATCCCTGTGTTAAAATGGCAGCTGCAAGGCCCTGAGCACAGGGTACCTGAGTAAGAGTCTTTGCAGGGACTCTGTGACCTGCTGATATTCTTTGTGACACTGATTTCACTGAGGGAAAATCCCACTGCAGCGGAATTTTTTAAGAACAGGTGAGAGCAGAGTTCAGCGGCCCCAAATTCCAATTAATGGTTGACATCCCTTGCTAGAAAGAAGTTGGCAACTTATGCTTCAAAATGGATTTCATTGTCTGCAATATAACTTCTAAAACATGATAGCCATGATCTCTGAGAAACTTTAATCTCTGAAGGTCTGTTTTGTAGATATCCTGGGTTTGGTGTTTTTTGGAGATTTGTTTTTCTGAGTAGCAATCAAATTAGGGAATGGAAAACTGCTAAGGCCTAATGAAGACATTTTGTGTAAGCTCCAAAAGAATCAAAATGCTGCAAACAATGAGGTTATACAGCTAAAATCACCAATGATCATAAGCGCAAGTGCTGAAAGATTGCTTCTGCCTGACTTCCCACAGAATCGTTTATTACTTTAAAAACTTGCACTTTTACATCCCTCTTTGATATGATTCTCTTTTCACGTTTTAATAGTGTTTACTATTGCCTGTTTCCTCAGCTGTGCCTAACCTTATCTGAAATTTTTAATGCAGTGGTTCTCGCCTTTCTTAGGAAATGCATCTCCTTGGTTTTTAGCTGTTAATTCACACCAAGTCCTGGAAACTCTCTGTGCTCTCACCTCAGCAGTGTGAATTCTCTGCCACTGTAAGTCTGTAACACTAACGCTGCAATCTGTCTGAAGCTGCAAAATTTCCACTAATGCTGTGGAACCGAGCAGGTCACTCTCATCTCCCAGGAATCTCTGATAAATGAGCAGCTGTGTTATCTCCTGCCTGCTTTGATGCTGCATCACAGACAGCAGCCACGTTCCTTGCCAATACCACCACCAGCAGTAGTAAAGTATTTATTTAGGTTTTCTTAGTGCTAAAGGTGATCACCATACACAGCTGTAAGCACAATTAACTGCTCGCCATAATTCTTGTCAGAATGCTTAGAACTTTGCTCCATCATCTTGTTTCTTAAAACTCTTGCGCGTTGAGCCATTTCTTACCATGTGGATGAGTTTTGCATATTGATCTGAAAGTGTACTTTTGCCTTGTTACTTTGCATATCAATCTTATCTCAGTCTCAATAGGTCCTTTATAAGGAAAATGAGCACATGAACAGTTTATACCTCCATGAATGTGGCAGGAGAAGGCCATGTGGGTTGTGCAGAAACAGACAATTTATAGTTCAGTGTCCTGGGCCTTATAAATAGTTTGTTCTATCAGATACCAGTGAGCTTGACAAGAAACTCCACCCAGCACCACGGGACAGATTGACAAATGCCCTTCCTAAACCCCAAGAAGAGTTCCCTGAATATATCACAGGCATGTGCCGACGTCCTGCTCTGCCATCACAAATGAAGTCTCCTTCAGAGCACTCAGTCAGCACCCTCTCAGCAAGTCACTTTCAGTTCACACCCTGCAGCACTTGAAGAAAGTTTATATTTAGACAGTGACAGAACAGCAGTTTCAGATAGGCAACTTCATCTTGGTTACCTCCCTAAGGCACCAGATTTGCCAATTATATGTAATGCCCCTTGCCTGTAGCAATTTCATACTTGGTTTGTCAAGCACATTTGTTATGTATGTTCAGGCAAAGACTGCGATAATGAAAAATACCTTATCCTGCAAGTTCTTCCATCTCTTCAGTTCCAAACTTAGAGCTGAAGCTTTTGCATCCCAGCAGCAACTGATATTTAACTCTTAGTGGTTTTCTATCTGAAATTCATGGAAGACTTCCAAGAGGGGAAAGCAGTGAGGAAGAAGCAAAAATATCTAAAGTTAAGTCAGACAAAGTCAGAAAAAGTCAGTGGTACAGACAAAAATACATAGCAGAGAGGAATTTGCTCTCCATTTGGAATAAAAGTCATAGGGGACGTGAATGTGCCTTTGTTAATGGCTGTCCTGTGTTAACAGAAATCGTGTATCTAATCCTATATCATCATATATATAATATATATACACATTATGATAAGTGTCCATATAATGCATATAAAATAAAAATATATTCAGATTGCAACTGCAAAAAATCTTACTTTCATCCTTCTTTGCATTCAAAACAAAATTAATAGGGCAGGCTTCCAGTGGAGGAGCAGCAGGCTTTTGAGGCAGTGACATTGCTGTGAAATTACATCAAAAAATGGACTGGTTTTAGTGTGGAGACTTGAGGGTTATAACATGATCTAAACCATTTTTGATGTGAGAGAACAGGCAATAAAGGAAACTACAGAATTGTTCAAACTGGGGTCAAAGGCTTGTGTGCAGCAAGGGTCAGCCTAATCCAATGGTTTGGGAAATCTAGTAAATGCATTAAAATGTGTTACTTCAACACAGTAGAATATCTAATTCTCCTAAATCTTGAGTCCAGAAATAACAATCCAATAATCAAGACTATGTAATGTGCCACTTTACTAGAGCAGTCCATCCCTTGAATGCTGTAGAGGAACAGCTTCTTCCTAGAAGAGAAAACAGGCCAGTGCTCATTTCCAGGAGTTTTTCTGACAAGCTTCTTTATTTTTCTTATTGAAACTTTACTTCTGGGTAAATTGTGAGTGTGCTGACCTCAAAGAAAGTGAGGGATCATTTGAAAAGACTGTGAACTGCAGCCTGGCAAGCAGCATTCCCTATCCCTGTCCTGGCACTAGCCAGATATCCACAGCAGCATGTCCTGTTTGATTTTCACTTGAAGTGTGCAAAATGCTTGGAGTCATTTGTTAACATAGTGATAGAATTTTTCTAAAGCAAGGATTATCCCAGTTGAACTGGTTTAACACGGGCCTTGGGTATTTCTGGAAGTGTTTTGCAGTCCACTTGGGAACTGTGGATCTGGAGATAAGTAAAAAACAAGTTAAATAAAGAAAAAAAAATCTATTTAAGAAGGAAAAAAACCACAAGACTCATTACTGATTGAATAGACCCAGGATGCAGAATAAAGTCATTTCAGTTCCCCTAGCTCAATTACTGCTTTTGGTTTTCTTGTCTGTTCTATAACAATCTCTCTTGAGATTTTCACTGTCCTGTAAGCAGCTCTGTTGCTCCCAATATTCAGCAGAAGTGTACATTTACCTTCCCAAGGCTGGTTTCTGTGGGTAAAAGCCTGCTTTGAGAGCAGCTGTTGCTATTGACTGACATGAGTGGATTCAGACCTGCAGTCCATGCCTTAAATGACACAATAATTGTGCCTCATCCGCAGCCAAGCAGTATTACCAACACTTTGAGAATCAATGAGATCCTGATACACTGTTTACTTTTTGGAGAAAAATAGCTACTTGAAAAGCTCTGAGGTCCAATTCTCAGCTGGTTCAGCCCCATTCCATTGATCTTAATGTTTCAGAGGGAATGGAAGCTTTGAGACATTGACAACACAAATCTTCACGTGCAAAGGCTATTCCAGATGAGGCAGTTGTGTAAAACAGGTAAATGAAATATCATAGTGGTTAATTATTCTGTCTGAAAATTCCATTTTGTCTTATACAATCACTTATTTAACATTCAGTCCCCTTTTTGCCTCCTTTCCTTGAATTGCCTAACATCCTGAAAGTAGTCACTTATAATTGCAAACATGGAATCAGAAGAGTTGCCTGGATCTGTGGTTATGGTCAAAGTGCAGGAAAATAAGGAGAAGAGAGTGCTGACAAGGGATTTAAGAGTTCAGTTTTTGTAATTCCCATTTTACAGGAGGCTCACGCAGCACTGGCACACTGCACCAGCTCAGAACAACCTCTGAGTGAGGGGAAAGAGTTTTCATGTGCAGAAAATATTTCTTAGGGGAATATTAAAGCAGGAAGGAGGAGACAGTTTTATAGCTGCCTGTTGTGGGGCTTTGTTGGTGCCATTTCAATAGTCAGGAGACAAGGCAAGATCCTGTTCCTGACACCACCCTTATCCTGATTTTGAAGGAGCACTTTTGTGCCAATGAAAACAAAAGGGAAGGATCAGAAATTGGTTTTCTTATTTTACCCACTTATATTGAGTCAATATTTAAAATAATACCCCACAACGTTATCCAAGGTTCTGAAAAAGCAGTGTAAAGATGTCTGATGTTTCAGCATGTGCTCAAAAGACACTCAGAGGCAGCTGCCTGGGCATTCAGTGGCCTTCTGAGCTCCTGGTTTTCAGTGATATTTGGAAAGAGGAAAGTAATGCAGCATGACTGACCCTGTGGATACTCTTACCTGCAACAATTTGCAGGAAAGGGTTAAAAAATGCCAGCTTAAGTGGTGATTTTGAATGGAATATAGTATCAGTGATATTACAGTGTGTGATACAAACGCTGCATGGATCAATTGATTGTCCAGTCTGCAGCCTCATCATTTTTTAGTGTGATGAACTGTTTGTTTCACGGTGTAAGACCTACATCAACTGTAATTATCACTTAATCAGTCTTGAGCAGTAGAAGGCATGTAATGGGCTGCTGGATCAATTAGGAAGTTGGATCACTTCATCAATATAGCAGGGCAAGATTATTTTGAAAACTGATCTCCTTTCTTTAATAAAACATGTTTCACATGTCTGAAACTGAAGGCATCAGACCAAAATTATACATGAAAGTATTTTATTATCAAAGCAGCTGTCCTGAGGTTGAAATTAGGCTATTTCTGAATTATGCAAACAAAGCCAAATATAATAGAAGTAAATGTTGGTGTACTGTGCCATTCTTTATGCAGTGGTTGAGTCAAACATTTGTCCTAATTAATAAAAACTTTCTAAGCAGTTGCCTGGTACCCAAATTCACCTTTCCTATCCAGAGCTTCACCTCTTAATTTGAATAAATGAATTTTATTGAAGAGTGCTAGAGCAGTCTGTTACTGTGAAAAGAGAACACAATTGTTGGTGAATTAATTAAAAGACAATATCTACAACTGCAAAACATATTATGAAAATTCTTAAAAGAACATCAGAATGCTGAGTGGGAAAAAGATAAATCACTCTGGAATGGGAGATATTTTAAATTAATGGGGGTTTGTGGCCTTTGAAATTGCTGCAAGTGAAGTCTGTGAATGGCTTCTGGAATTAATATTGGTATGGTATGGTGTGGTTTTATATAATGTCATAACTGTAGTAATTAATCTAATTTTTATATCTTCTGATAACATTTCTGATGGTTCCTCAATTTGAAGTAACGGCAAAGACTTTTTTAATTATAAGAAGTTTCAAATTAAAAGCAGAGCATGTATAGCTGAACAGTTGCACAGATAAACCTACAGGAAAATTTTACAATTTTCGCAGAAAGGAGTAAAAGCAGCAGTAAAAAATGAGCCAAGCCAGGAACAGCTGTTTTCTCTTGATGAGCAGCACTGACTGAAGTTGTCATGAAGAGTCTTTGTACATAACATGCTCTCCATGGACCTGATTGAAAGCCTATTTACAAGGCAATGGGAATCTTTCAGTGGAATTTCCAGCTGACTTTGAATCAGATCCAGTAAATTTGAACTTGTTTCTCTTGAATTCAAATTCTCTCATGTGCTAGTGTGTCTTAAGTTTAGCACCATTTTAAAATAATATTTTTCTATCTAAATGTTATCAGGCATGTAGCAGCTCTCACACGTCTTTTTTGCCACTGAAAAATCTGAGAAAACAAAAAACCACAAACAAACAGAAAAACAAAACAAAAGGAATTTAAAAAAAGTATAATGATAGATAACCATACTAATAATATCTTATAGAGTGGGGCAGTTTGGAAAGAAAAATGGGCATAACTGGGTTGGCAAAGAAAACCAAAAGGAGTGTATATATAAATAGCAAATGCTAATTTTTGACATACAAACAGAATTAATTTCAAATACTCTCATGTGTGTGTATTAGTTATCCACCAACATAATGCTTCAGAAAGATCAGTGTCATTTCTATACTACATAAAGGACCCAACTGGAGTCAAGGTTTAATCAATTTTATATACTGATTTAAACAATTAGAAGTGCTTAAGAATATATTTACAAAATACAAAACCATTTCTGTGTAGATAGCAGTGAAATGAAAATATGACCTGCCAATTAATTTGAAGACTCCTGTGGGAGTAGAATCCTGAAAGTATTAGTATTTCAGAATAAAATATTTTTCCAAAGACTCAAAATGACAGTAGCTTCAGTTTCAAATGATGTATTATCCCCCTCAATACAAGCCAATTCATCTGCAGACTCAGTATTACCAGGAACATTTCAAACAAAGATAAATACTTGGCAGGAAAAGCTTCCTTCTTCAAATGAGAAAACTGTGTATTACATTTAGCTTGTCAAGGAAATTATGATAAATAATTCCTAGCTTAAAGCAGAGAATTGTGATTAAATGATCTGAACAACTGGCGGCAATATCCATCCTGATGACTTTCCCTGTGCCTGCATATTCTCTTCTGAAAGCGTAGCCTTGCTCATAGTGAAATACAAATGTGATAATTGACGTTTTCAGTCTAGGGCAGCAGAGACACCTCAGCAAACAACCTGTTCTTACTGCTGCAGAGGAGGTTTTGGGTGTGCATGGATGTTCTCATGGCATGTGGCAAGGAAATACATGGTTTATTTGGTCCTTGGAAGAATCAGATTTGCTCCTAGAGGGAATGATTTCAGGAGAGTGTCCTATGAACACAGGCAGCCATTGAAAAACTGCTTTCTCTTGCCCTCTCCAAGAACAGCAGAAAGGGGCAGGGAGGGAATCAGTATCTTCATATTTAAAATTAATATTTGCCAAGCTAAAAAAAAAAAAGTGTAGAGAGAAGATCTTCCTGTTTTCTACAAAAACTTTGATAAACAGCATGGAGGTTGGAAGAGCCACTGCAGATGATGAACAATGCTGGCATAACAAAAAATGAGTCTGCAGTGGCCCTGAACAAATTTATGGTGGAAATTACGAAGAACTACTAATGGAATTAGGATCTGGAGCAGCTATTCACAGGGGCAGAGGGGCCATTTGGTGTTGGGATGGATTTTATTGTGCTCAGAGTTATGTGATGTGCTTGTCTGCCTCGTCCTCTCAGAGTCACACAGCCTACAGAAAGCAGCTGTAAGACACTGGCACTTTTTTAGCTCAGTTCACCTTAATGATCACAGCTGTAATCAGGCTTTGAGTTTAATCTAGGACACGACAGGTAAAGGATGACATGATTTAAGCATCAAAGCCATGCCTGCCTTTCGTGACAATTATTTGCTGGCAGGTGTGTTAGTACATCAGTTGTGAGAAAGATGACTTTCATCCTCCTAGATAAAAAACAGACACTGCAGCTGAGCACTGAAACCTTACCTTTTAAATCAGTGCTGTGTGTAATAAATGGAGATGTTTGGCGATTTAAGGATCCCACTGAAATCTTATAAAGGAAAACCTGATGCCTCAGAAAGTGGAAACACATTTTGCAGGCTATGTTGCAGCTCTGGTCAGATAACACAGCTGTAGTAATTACTGGCTCCTATGAGTCTTTCGTGGTTTAGAGTTTGTGAATATCTTTCTTGGTGCTAAAACAGGTCTCTAAATTGCTTCCTTTTCCTAGAATTTCATCTGATGTCAAGACAGAACCTTAACTCAAAATTTCTGGACAGAAAGTCTTTTCATATGTGCACCTCTGACAAAGCTTCTTTTTTTTTTTAATTAAACAATGGGAAGACAAGTTGTATCCATTAGTTGTATCCATTCTCAAATACTTATTCTGACTGATTTTGAACAGGAACTTATAATTCAGTATTATTAAACTCTTGAACTAAAAGTAAGATCTCCCTTACACAAAATATCTTACTGTTACCATGGCTAATCAGACTGATGTTTAACACCACACAAAAATCTGTTTTATGTGATTTTGCTGCCATGGCTCCTGTAGCTGAGCAAAATTCCTGGTGAGTTTGTGGATGATACACTTTAATCTAATCTAGAGCTTTCTGTAGCCCCTGAATTTTCCTGAGGTGCACAGCACAGTTGGTCTGTTGTGTTTAATTAAGAATAAACTCAGCTGAGAGGGCTTTTTTATTGTTTTATCTACTTTTAACGTGTTTAACAGAGTCAGGTGGATGTTTGGCTGGATAAGCTTGTGATGATTTGATTTCTAGTTTTGTAGCAAGACTGGGACTTGAATGAGGCCTCACTTGAAATTTATTCCTCAGTGAGTAATTCCCCGGCTAACTCTTTGTTGAGAACAGATCTATACAAGATAAAATCACCAGCATTTTTACCAAATTTCTGCACACTGTAATGGTCTTATCCACTTCTAAACTCCTACCACAGTCACCTTTAGGGTCAGTTCATGGATGTGCAGAAAATGCAGAGCTTGATTCTGCTTGACTCAGAGATGTTGCCCCATGATTTATTCTCCAGACAGATATCCACCAGTGACAACAAGAATGATAAAAATCATTCCCTAAAATTAATTTTTTTAAATGTAGCAGGTAGAGATAACTTGTACTGTAGAGTTTTCTAAAGAATTATATAAAACATTTTCCTGACCACTTGTCTACTTCTGAATAAATCTTGGAAAATTTAGGAAGGTATAGCTTCCCAAAAGAAAGTTATGCAAAAGCTATTATTTTAAAAGA
>JAWWEX010000021.1:3144-14939 GCA_035583215.1 Arremon brunneinucha
AAAATGGTGGGAAAGCGGCGAAAGTTGGTGGTGAGCGAATGGGGTTGGCTTGGGACCATCAGAAATGGGTTGGAACCATCAGAAATGGGTTGGAACCGTTAAAAATGGGTCGGAAGAGACAAAAATGGGTTGGAAAAGACAAAGATTGGGTTGGAAGAGAGAAAAAATGGTGGGAAAGCGGCGAAAGTTGGTGGGGAGCGAATGGGATTGGGTTGGAACCATCAGAAATGGGTTGGAATTGGTAAAAATGGAAGAGACAAAAATGGGTTGAAAGAGACAGAAGTTGGTGGTGAGTGAATGGAGTTGGCTTGGAACCGTCAAAAATGGGTTGGAAGAGACAAAAATGGATTGGAAAAGACAAAAAATGGGTTGGAAGAGAGAAAAAATGGTGGGAAAGCGGCAAAAGTTGGTGAGCTGAATGGAGTTGGCTTGGGACCATCAGAAATGGGTTGGAATTGGTAAAAATGGGTAGGAAGAGACAAAAATGGATTGGAAAAGACAAAAAATGGGTTGGAAAACAGAAAAAAGGTTGGAAAGTGGCGAAAGTTGGTGGTGAGCGAATGGGGTTGGCTTGGGACCATCAGAAATGGGTTGGAACCGTTAAAAATGGGTCGGAAGAGACAAAAATGGATTGGAAAAGACAAAAAATGGGTTGTAAGACAGAAAAAATGGTGGGAAAGCGACGAAAGTTGGTGGTGAGCGAGTGGGGTTGGCTTGGAACCATCAGAAATGGGTTGGAATTGGTAAAAATGGGTCGGAAGAAGCAAAACTTGGGTTGGAAGAGACAAAAATGGGTTGAGAGCACCAAATATTGGTGCTGAGCGAATGGAATTGCCTTGGAACCATCGAAAATGGGTTGGAATTGGTGAAAATGGGTTGTAAGAGACAAAAGTTGGTGGTGAGGGAATGGAATTACCTTGGAACCATCAAAAATGGGTTGGAAGAGACAAAAATAGCTTGGAAGAGACAAAAATGGGTTGAGGGCACCAAAAGTTGGTGGTGAGCAAATGGAGTTGCCTTGGAACCATCAAAAATGGGTTTGGTTTGGTTAAAATGGGTTGGAAGAGACAAAAGTTGGTGGGAAAGCGACAAAAACTGGTGGTGAGTGGATGGAATTGGCTCAAAACATCAAAAAATGGGTTGGAAGAGACAAAAATTGGTTGGAAGTGAGAAAAGTTGGTGGGAAAGCGACAGAAGTTGAAGGAGATGAATGGCATTGGGTTGGAACCATCAAAAATGGGTTTGAGGTGGTGAAAATGGGTTGGAAGAGACAAAAAATGGGGTGAGAGCACCAAAAGTTGGCGGTGAGCGAATGGAATTGCCTTGGAACCATCAAAAATTGGTTGGAATTGGTGAAAACGGGTTGGAGGAGAGAAAAACGGGTTGGAAGGAACAAAAAATGGTGGTGAGCCAATGGAATTGCCTTGGAACCCTCAAAAATGGGTTGAAAGACACAAAAGTTGGTGGGAAAGCGACAAAAGTTGGTATTGAGCGAATGGCATTTACTTGGAACCATCAAAAATGGGTTGGAACCATTAAAAATGGGTTGGAATTGGTAAAAATGGGTCGGAAGAGACAAAAATGGGTCGGAAGAGACAAAAATTGATGGTGAGCAAATGGAATTACCTTGGAAGTATCAAAAATGGGTTGAGAGTGACAAAAATGGGTTGGAAGAGACAAAAATTGGTGGAAAACCAATCAAAAGGTTTGAAACTACCAAAACTTGGTCAAAACTCAAGAGGAAAGATTTGAAATCACCCAAAAATGAGTGAAAGTGTTAAAAATTGGTCAGAAACCAAGAGGAAGGTTTTGAAATTATCAAAAAATGAGTGAAACCGTCAAGAATGGGTCAAAACACTACAGAAAAGTCTTGAGACCACCAAAAATTGATGTAAATCGAACAGAAAGGTCTTGAAACATCGAAAATCGGTTGAAACCACCAAAAATTGTTTGAAACCGTCAAGAAATGGTGAAAACTCAACAGAGAGGCCTTGAAACTATCAAAAATTGACTTAAACTGATCAAAAATGGCTTGAAAATGCCAAAAATTGGTATAAATCCAACAGAAAGGTCTTGGAACCACCAAAAATGGTTTAAAACCATCAAAAATTGGTCAAAACTCAATGGAAGGGTCTTGAAACCATCGAACATTGATTGAAACCACCAAAAATGGTTTGAAATAATCCAGAATGGTCAAAACTCAATGGAATGGTCTTGAAACCATCAAAAAGTGGCTTAAATCATCAAGAAATGGTAAAAAGTCAACAGAAAGGTCTTGAAACCATCAAAAATGGGTTTAAATCATTAAGAAATGGTAAAAAGTCAACAGGAAGGTCTTGAAACCATCAAAAACTGGTTTGAAAGCACCAAAATTGTCCTAAACCCACCAAAAATGGCTTGAAAATGCGAAAAATTGGTGGAAGCCCAACAGAAAAGTCTTGAAACCACCAGAATTTGGTCCAAACCCAACATAAAAGTCTTGAAACCACCAAAAATGGTTTGAAACCACCAAAATTTGGTGTAAACCCAACAGAGAAGTCTTGAAACATCAAAAATGGACCCAAACCCACAAAAGATTGCTTGAAACCACCAAAATTTGGTCCTAAACCAACAGAAAGGTCTTAAAACCACCAAAATTGACTTAAAACCACCAAAAATTGGTGTAAACCCAATGGAAAGGTCTTGAAACCATCAAAAATCATCCTAATATCATGAAAATTGGCTTGAAACCACCGAAAGTTCTTCCAAACCCAATGGACAGGACTGAAAACCACTGAAAGTTGGTTTGAAACCATTCAAAATTGGTCAAAACCCAACAGAAAGGTCTTGAAACATCCAAAATTGTCCTAAACCTAATGAAATTGGCTTGAAACCACCAAAAATGGCTTGAAAATGCCAATAATTGGTGTAAACTCAACAGAGAGGTCTTGAAGTCATCAAAAATTTGTTGGAACCCACCAAAATTTGGTCCAAATCCAACAGAAAGGTCTTGAAACCACCAAAAATGGTTTGAAACCATCCAAAAATGGTCAAAACTCTAATGGAAAGGTCTTGAAACCATCAAAATTGACCTAAACCCACCAAAATTGGCTTGAAAATGCCAAAAAATGGTGTAAATACAACAGAAAGGTCTTGAAACCACAAAAAATTGTTTGAAACCATCCAAAAATGGTCAAAACTCAATGGAAGGGTCTTGAAACCATCAAAAATTTGTCAAAACCCACCAAAAATGATTTGACATCACCAAAATTTGGTCCAAACGCAAGAGATAAGTCTTGAAACCACCAAAAATTGAGCTAAACCCCCCAAAAATGGTTTTAAACCATCAAAAAATGTCAAAACTCAACAGAACGGTCTTGAAAGCATCAAAAATTGGTTGAAACCATCAAGAAATGGTCAAAACTCAATGGAAAGGTCTTGAAACCATCAAAACTTGACCTAAAACCACCAAAAATGGTTTAAAAATACCAAAATTTTGTCCAAAACCAATGGAAAGTTCTTGAAACCATCAAAAATTGGTTGAAACCACCACAAATGGGTTGAAACCATCAAGAAATGGTCAAAGCTCAATGAAAGGGTCTTGAAACACCAAAAATGGTTTGAAACCATCACAATTTGGTCCAAACCCAACAGAAATGTCTTGAACCACCAAAAATTGGTGGAAACCCATCAAAAATGGTTTGAAACCACCAAAATTTGGTCCAAACCCAACGGAAAGGTCCTGAAAGCACCGAAAAAGGTTTGAAACCATCAAAAAATGGTCAAAACTCAACAGAAAGGTCTTGAAACCATCAAAAGTGGGTTTGGAACCACCAAAATTGTCCTAAATCCACCAAAATTGGCTTGGAAATGCCAAGAATTGGTGGAAACCCAACAGAAGGGTCTTGAAACATCCAAATTTGGTTGAAACCATCAAGAAATGGTTTAAAACCATCAAAAATTGGTCAAAACCCAACAGAGAGGTCTTGTAACCATCAAAAATTTGGGTTGAAACCACCAAAATTTGGTCCAAATCCAACAAGAAAGTCTTGAAACATCAAAAATTGGTCGAAACCCATCAAAAATGGTTTGAAACCCTCCAAAATTTGGGTTAAACCTGACAGAAAGGTCTTGAAACCATCAAAAATTGGTTTGAAACCACAAAAATTGACCTAAACTGACCGAAAATGACTTGAAAATGCCAAAAATTGGTGGAAACCCAATAGAAGGGTCTTGAAACCATCCAAAAATTGGTTTGAAACCATCCAAAAATGGTCAAAACTCAATGGAAGGGTCTTGAAACCATAAAAAATTGGTTGAAACCTTCAAAATTTGGTCCAAACCCAACATAGAGGACTTGAAACCACCAAAAATGGTTTGAAACCATCAAAAATTGGTCAAAACTCAACAGAACGGTCTTGAAAGCATCAAAAATTGGTTGAAACCATCAAGAAATGGTCAAAGCTCAATGGAAGGGTCTTGAAACATCAAAAAGTGGTTTGAAGCCATCAAAATTTGGTCCAAACCCAACAGAAATGGCTTGAAACATCAAAAATTGGTGTAGACCCAAGAGAAGGGTCCTGAGACCAGCAAAAGTTGGCTTGAAACCACCGAAATTTGGTCAAAATTCAATGGAACAGTGTTGAAACCATCAAAAATGGTCCTAAACCCACCAAAAATGGCTTGGAAATGCCAAAAATTGGTGGAAACCCAACAGAAAGGTCTTGAAACCGTCAACAATTGGTTGAAACCACCAAAAATTGTTTGAAACCATCAAGAAATGGTGAAAACTCAACGGAATGGTCTTGAAACCACCAAGAGTTGATGGAAACCAACAGAAAGGTCTTGAAACATCAAAAATTGGTCTAAACCCATCAAAAATGGTTTGAAACCACCAAAATTTGGTCCAAATCCAACAGAAACGTCTTGAAACCACCAGAAAAAGGTTTTAAACCATCCAGAAATGGTCTAAACTCAACAGAAAGGTCTTGAAACATCAAAAATTGATCTAAACCCTCAAAAAATGGAGGGAAACCACCAAAAATTGCTTGAATATATCAAAAATTGGTGTAAAATCAATGGAAAGGTCTTGAAACCATCAAAAATTGGTTTAAAACCAACAAAAAATGGTCAAAACTCAACTGAACAGTCTTGAAACATCAAAAATTGGTCTAAACCCACCAAAAATGGTTTGAAACCACCAAAATTTGGTCCTATACCTGCAGAAGGGTCTTGAAACCACCAACAATTGACCTAAACCCACCAAAATTGACCTAAACCCGCCAAAATTGGCTTGAAAATGCCAAAAATTGGTGCTAACCCAACAGAAAGGTCTTGGAACCATCAAAAATTGGTTTAAAACCATCAAAAATTGGTCAAAACTCAATGGAAGGGTCTTGAAACCACCAAAAATTGAGCTAAACCCACAAAAAAATGCTTGAAACCACCAAGATTTAGTCAAAAACCAACAGAAAGTTCTTGAAACCACCAAAAATTGTTGTAAACCCAACAGAAAGGTCTTGAAACATCAAAAATTGGTTGAAACCACCAAAAATGGTTTAACACCATCAAAATACGGTCAAAACCCACCAAAAATGGTTTGAAACCACCAAAATTTGGTCCAAACCCAACATAAAAGACTTAAAACCACCAGAAATTGGTTGAAACCACCAAAAATGG
This sequence comes from Arremon brunneinucha, assembly GCA_035583215.1. Lineage (NCBI taxonomy): Eukaryota > Metazoa > Chordata > Aves > Passeriformes > Passerellidae > Arremon > Arremon brunneinucha. The sequence continues at coordinate 8,803 of JAWWEX010000021.1, forward strand.
TTTGAAACCACCAAAATTTGGTCCAAATCCAGCAGGTAAGTCTTGAAACATCAAAAATTGGTTTAGAACCATCAAAAATTGGTCAAAACGCAACGGAAAGGTCTGGAAACCGTCAAAACTTGACCTAAACCCACCAAAAATGGATGGAAACCACCAAAAATGAGTGAATCCCACCCAAAACGGCTCCAAACCCACCCAAAACCTCCTCGACCCCCCCAACCCCAAATCCCCAAAAATCGACGGAAAATCGACCTCGGAAACGCCAAAAACGACGGAAAAAATCCCGGAAACGACGGAAATTCGGCAAAATCGGCGGCGCCGGCGGCACCCGAGAGGATTTGGGGGAATTTTGGGGGAATTTTGGGGTGGATTTTGGGGGGCAGGAGCGGCCGCCGCTCGTTTTATTAGAGAATAAAAAATTTGGGGAGTTTTCCAATTTTTGGGGGCATTTCATCAAAATTTGAGGATTTTGACCCCAAATTGGGGAGGTTTGGGGTGGATTTGGTGAAAATTTGAGGTTCTTGGAGTGGTTTGAACCAAAATTGGGAATTTTGGGGTTGGTTTTGACCAAAATTTGAGGTTCTTGGGGTGGTTTTGACCAAAATTTGCTGATTTTGACCCAAATTTTGGGGTGGTTTTGATGAAATTCTGGGGTTCTTGGGGTGGTTCTGATGGAACTTTGAAGTTTGGGGTGGTTTTGACCCAAATTGAGGAGTTTTGTGTTGGTTTTGATGAAAATTTGAGGTTCTTGAGGTGGTTTTGACCAAAATTTGCAGATTTTGACCCAAATTTGCTGGGTTTTACCAAAATTTGAGGATTTGGGATGATTTAGTTCCAAATTTGAGGATTTGAGGTGGTTTTGATGGAAAATGTTGAGGTTTGACCCAAAATTGGGGAGGTTTGGGGTGGATTTGGTGAAAATTTGAAGTTCTTGGGGTGGTTTTGATGAAACTTTGAAGTTTTGGGATGGTTTGTACCAAAATTTGCTGCTTTTGACCCAAATTTGCTGCATTTGTCCCAAAATTTGAGGATTTTGTGTGGTTTTGATGGAAATTGAAATGATTCGACCCAAAATTGGAGACGTTTGGGATGGTTTTGGTGAAAATTTGGGGTTTTGGTGAAAATTTGAGGTTCTTGGAGTGGTTTGAACCAAAATTGGAAATTTTGGGGTTGGTTTTGACCAAAATTTGAGGTTCTTGGGGTGGTTTTGACCAAAATTTGCTGATTTTGACCCAATGTTTGGATGTTTTTGGTTCATTTTGGTGAAATTCTGGGGTTCTTGGGGTGGTTCTGATGGAACTTTGAAGTTTTGGGGTAGTTTTGACCCAAATTGAGGAGTTTTGTGTTGGTTTTGATGAAAATTTGAGGTTCTTGGGGTGAATTTGACCAAAATTTGGTGATTTTGACCCAAATTTGCTGCATTTGGCCAAAATTTTAGAATTTTGGGTGGTTTAGGTCCAAATTTGAAGATTTTTGGTGGTTTTGGTGCAAATTGTTGGGGTTTGAACCAAAAATTGGAAGTTTTGGGATGGGTTTGACCAAAATTGGGAGTTTTGGGGTGGTTTGGATGAAAATTTTGGGGTTTTGGTGAAAATTGGAAGTTCCTGAAGTGATTTTGACCAAAATTGGAAGTTTTGGGGTGGTTTGGATGAAAATTTGAGGTTCCTGGGGTGGTTTTGACCCAAATTTAGGAATTTTGGGGTGGTTTTGATGCAAATTTGAGGTTCTCGGGGTGAATTTGACCAAAATTTGCAGATTTTGATGCAAATTTTAGAATTTTGGGTGGTTTATGTCCAAAATTGAAGATTTTGGATGGTTTTGGTGGAAATTGTTGAGGTTTGACCCAAAATTGGGGAGGTTTGGGGTGGTTTGGGTGAAAATTTGGGGATTTTGGTGAAAATTTGAGGTTCTTGGGGTGGTTTGGACCAAATTTTGAAGTTTTGGGGAGGTTTTGATGAAATTCTGGGGCTCTTGGGGTGGTTTTGGGTGAACATTTGATATTTTGGGGTGGTTTTGACCCAAATTGAGGAATTTTGGGTTGGTTTTAGACGAACATTTGAAGTTCTTGGGATAGATTTGACCAAAATTTGCCGATTTTGACCCAAATTTGCTGCATTTGGCCAATTTCTCAGGGATTTCGGGAGGTTTTGACCAAAATTTTGAGTTCTTGGGGTGGCTTTGGGGTGGTTTTGGTGAAAATTTGAGGTTCTTGGGGTGGGTTTTGGGCCAAAATTTGCTGATTTTGACCCAAATTTGCTGCGTTTGGGCAAAATAGTGAACTGGGAGTTACTGGGAGCGAACTGGGAATAACTGGGAGCAAACTGGGAGCGCTGGGATGGAGACACTGGGAGCACTGGGAATACTGGGAGGGCGATACTGGGAATACTGGGAGTGAACTGGGAGGTACTGGGAGCAAACTGGGAGTTACTGGGAGCAAACTGGGAGCAAACTGGGAGTGAACTGGGAATAACTGGGAGCAAACTGGGAGCACTGGGATGGAGACACTGGGAGCACTGGGGATACTGGGAGGGCGATACTGGGGATACTGGGAGTGAACTGGGAGCGAACTGGGAGCAAACTGGGAGCACTGGGAGTGAACTGGGAGTGAACTGGGAGGTACTGGGAGTTACTGGGAGTGAACTGGGAGTTACTGGGAGTTACTGAGAGCAAACTGGGAGTTACTGGGAGTTACTGGGAGCAAACTGGGAGCACTGGGATGGAGATACTGGGAGCACTGGGGATACTGGGAGGGGGATACTGGGGATACTGGGAGCAAACTGGGAATAAACTGGGAGCAAACTGGGAGCTACTGGGAATGAACTGGGAGACACTGGGAGGTACTGGGAGTGACCTGGGAGCACTGGGATGGGGGATACTGGGAGCAAACTGGGAGTTACTGGGAGCAGACTGGGAGTTACTGGGAGATACTGGGAGCACTGGGATGGAGGTACTGGGAGCACTGGGGATACTGGGATTTACTGGGAGTTACTGGGATGAACTGGGAGTTACTGGGAGTGAACTGGGAGTTACTGGGAGTGAACTGGGAGTTACTGGGATGGGGATACTGGGAGCACTGGGAATGAACTGGGAGCTACTGGGCATTGCTGGGAGCGAACTGGGAGTCACTGGGAGATACTGGGAGGGAACTGGGATTTACTGGGAGCTACTGGGATTTACTGGAAGTAAACTGGGAGTCACTGGGAGCTACTGGTGTGGGGATACTGGGAGCACTGGAATGAACTGGGAGTTACTGGGAGGTACTGGGAGTTACTGGGAGCACTGGGATGGGGGATACTGGGGATACTGGGAGCAAACTGGGAGTTACTGGGAGCAAACTGGGAGTTACTGGGGATACTGGGAGGTACTGGGAGTAAACTGGGATTTACTGGGAGTTACTGGGAGTGAACTGGGATTTACTGGGAGTGAACTGGGGTTTACTGGGATGAACTGGGAGTTACTGGGAGTGAACTGGGAGTTACTGGGAGTTACTGGGATGGGGCTACTGGGAGAGCTGGGGTGGGACACTGGTGTTACTGGGAATGAACTGGGGTTACTGGGAATGAATTGGGAGTTACTGGGACTAACTGGGAGTGAACCTGAAGGTACTGGGAGCAAACTGGGAGTTACTGGGTGTAAACTGGGATGGGGATACTGGGAATACTGGGAGTGAACGGAGAGTGAACTGGGAGTTGTTGGGATGGGGACACTGGGAGCTACTGGGGAGACTGGGAATAGTGGGAGTGAACTGGGAGTTACTGGGAGGAAACTGGGATTGCATTGGGAGTTACTGGGAGTCACTGGGAGCACTGGGAGCGAACTGGGAATGCACTGGGAGTGAACTGGGAGTGAACTGGGATCTACTGGGAGTCACTGGGAGCACTGGGATGGGGGTACTGGGAGCACTGGGAGCAAACTGGGAATGCACTGGGAGTGAACTGGGATCTACTGGGAGTTACTGGGAGTCACTGGGAGCACTGGGATGGGGGTACTGCAGATACTGGGAGTGAACTGGGGATACTGGGAGTTACTGGGAAGCACTGGGAGTGAACTGGGAGCTACTGGGAGCACTGGGGTGGGAATACTGGGAGCAAACTGGGAGTTACTGGGAGCAAACTGGGATTTACTGGGAATAACTGGGAGGTAGTGGGAGTGAGTTGGGAATAACTGGGAGGTACTGGGATTTACTGGGAGTGAACTGGGAGCCATTGGGAGCAAACTGGGAGTCACTGGGAGTTACTGGGAGTGAACTGGGATTTTCTAGGAATAAACTGGGATTTACTGGGGGTTACTGGGATCTACTGGGAGCAGTGGGATGGGGGTACTGGGAGCACTGGGAGCGAACTGGGAGTCACTGGGAGGTACTGGGAGCGAACTGGGAGTCACTGGGAATAAACTGGGAGGTACTGGGAGTTTCTGAGAGCAAACTGGGAGTTACTGGGAGTTACTGGGAGCTACTGGGAACTGCTGGGTGTTACTGGGAGTGACTGGGAATGAACTGGGAACTATGGGGAGCAAACTGGAATTTACTGGGAATAACTGGGAGGTACTGGGAGTTACTGGGATGGGGCTACTGGGAGCGAACTGGGAGGTACTGGGAGCAAACTGGAAACTACTGGGAGTTACTGGGAATACTGGGAGGGGGATACTGGGAATACTGGGAGAGAACTGGTATTTACTGGGAGTCAACTGGGATTTACTGGGAGTGAACTGGGAGCTACTGGGAGTCACTGGGAGTTACTGGGATGGGATACTGGGGATACTGGGATCAAACTGTGAGTGAACTGGGATTTACTGGGATATACTGGGATGGGGATCCTGAGAGTACTGGAGTTACTGGGATTTACTGGGAGTGAACTGGGAGCAAACTGGGACTAACTGGGAATTACTGGAGGCCACTGGGAGCACTGGGATGCGCATACTGGGAGCACTGGGAATACTGGGAGGGGGATACTGGGAGCACTGGGAGTGAACTGGGAGTTACTGGGGGCACTGGGATGCGGGTGCTGGGAGCACTGGGAGCAAACTGGGAGTAACTGGGAGTTACTGGGAGCTACTGGGAGTGAACTGGGATTTCCTGGGAATAAACTGAGATTTACTGGGAGTTACTGGGAGCTACTGGGAGTCACTGGGAGTGAACTGGGAATTAACTGGGAGCCCTGGGATGGAGATACTGGGAGCACTGGGATGGAGATACTGGGAGCACTGGGAATACTGGGAGGGGGATACTGGGGATACTGGGAGCGAACTGGGAGTTACTGCGAGTAAACTGGGATTTACTGGGAATAACTGGGAGGTGGTGGGGACTACTGGGAGTTACTGGGATTGACTGGGAGCCCTGGGAGTGAACTGGGTGCAGTGGGATGGGGATACTGGGAGCACTGGGAGTGAACTGGGAGTTACTGGGAATCACTGGGAGATACTGGGAGTCACTGGGAGCACCAGGATGGGGATACTGGGAGCACTGGGAATACTGGGAAGGAGATACTGGGAGCACTGGGAGTGAACTGGGAATAAACTGGGAGTTACTGGGATTTACTGGGAATGAACTGGGAGCTACTGGGAGTCACTGGGAGTGAACTGGGAGATACTGGGAGCACTGGGAATACTGGGAGGGAGATACTGGGAATACTGGGAGTGAACTGGGAATGAACTGGGAGTAACTGGGAGTTACTGGGAGTAACTGGGATGGGGTTACTGGGAGCACTGGGAGTGAACTGGGAGTTACTGGGGATCACTGGGAAATACTGGGAGTCACTGGGAGCACTGGGATGGGGGATACTGGGGATACTGGGAGCAAACTGGGATTTACTGGGAGCAAACCAGGAGTTACTGGGGATACTGGGAGGTACTGGGAGTAAACTGGGAATTACTGGGAGTTACTGGGAGCACTGGGATGGGGATACTGGGAGCACTGGGGACACTGGGAGTTACTGGGAGTGAACTGGGATTTACTGGGAGTTACTGGGAATTACTGGGAGCTACTGGGAATGAACTGGGCGTAACTGGGAGTTACTGGGACCAAACTGGGCGTTACTGGGAGTTACTGGGAATGAACTGGGCGTTACTGGGAGTTACTGGGAATAAACTGGGAGTTACTGGGAGTTACTGGGAATAAACTGGGAGTCACTGGGAGCCAC
>JAWWEX010000023.1:0-28010 GCA_035583215.1 Arremon brunneinucha
CTGCCCTGCCGGGGACATTCTTGCAGCACTCCCCCTCCCTTCTCCTTCTCTGCCGGCCGTGCTATCAAATTTCAAGGTGGCACAGGAACTGTCTCTCTCTCTTCTGGGGGGGGGGGGGGGTGGGGTGGGGTGGGGGGGGCGGGGGTGGGGATGGTGGGAGTGTTGGGAGTTGGGGGATAATGGCCAGGATTGGGTTGGTTCAGGGGTTTTTGTTGGGGTTTACAGGGGAATTCTTGGGTTTTTCAAAGGGTGGAGAGTGGTGGGAAGTGGGAGGGAAAATCCTAAAGAAATGCAATTCTCTATATCCCAAATCCTGATATCCACATCCCACATCCCAAATCCTGATTTCCATGTCCTTTTCCCATTCCAACTGTCGTCCCCAACTGTGGGCAAACCCCATAAGTGCAGCTCTTACCAGGAGATGTCCCAAATTCCAAATCCTGATTTCCACATCCCAAATCCCAAATCCTGACCCCATGTCCTGTTGTTCCCAGTTTCCTCCCCCACGGTGGGCAAACCCTACAAGTGCAGCTCGTGTGGCCGCAGCTACAAACAGCAGAGCAGCCTGGAGGAGCACAGGGAGCGCTGCCACGGCTTCCTGCAGAGGGAGAGCCCTGCACAGACAGGTGGGTTTGGGAAAAATCCCACAAAAACCCCACAAAAATCCTGAAAAATCTCATATCCCAAAGCCCCAGGGGCAGGGGATGGGATATTGGGATCCCAAATCCGTGGGCACAGGGAGCGCTGCCACGGCTTCCTGCAGAGGGAGAGCCCTGCACATTCAGGTGGGTCTGGGAAAAATCCTGGAAAAATCCCAGAAAAATCCCAGGGAAAAGTCCTGGAAAAATCCCGTGAAAATCCCAGAAAAATCCCAGGGAAAAGTCCTGGAAAAATTCTGGGAAAATCCTGGAGAAATCCCAGAGAAATCCCGAGAAAATACCAAGAAAATACCGAGAAAATACCAAGAAAATCCTGGAGAAATCCCATGGAAATCCCACAAAAATCCCAGGGAAAAATCCCAGGGAAATGAAAAAATACTGGAAAAATCCAAGGAAAATCCCACAAAAATCCTGGATCCTGAACCTCCAGGGGATAGGGAATGGGGTGGGAATAGGGAATTGGAATCCCAAATCCATGGGCACAGGGAGCGCTGCCACAGCTTCCTGCAGAGGGAGAGCCCTGCACAGACAGGTGGGTCTGGGAAAAATCCTGGAAAAATCCCATGAAAATCCCAGAAAAATCCCAGGGAAAAGTCCTGGGAAAAATTCTGGGAAAATCCTGGAGAAATCCCAGAGAAATCCCGAGAAAATACCAAGAAAATCCTGGAAAAATCCCACGGAAATCCCACAGAAAAATCCCAGAGAAATCATGGAAAAATTATTGAAAAATCCAAGGAAAATCCCACAAAAATCCCGGATCCTGAACCTCCAGGGGACAGGGGATGGGGTGGGAATGGGGAATTGGAATCTCAAATCCATGGGCACAGGGAGCGCTGCCACGGCTTCCCGCACGGCCAGGTGGGTCTGGGAAAATCCCACCAAAATCCTGGAAATTTCCTGGAAAAATCCTGAAAAAATCCCAGGAGAATCTTGGAAAAGTCCTGGAAAAATCACAGAAAAATTCCGAGAAAATCCTGGAGAAATCCTGAGAAAATACCAAGAAAATCCTGGAAAAATCCCATGGAAATCCCACAAAAATCTCAGGGGGAAAATCACAGAAAAATCCCAGGAAAATCATGGAGAAATAATGGAAAATCATGGAAAAAATCCCAGGAAAAATCCTGGAGAAATAATGGAAAAATCACAGAAAAATCCAAGGAAAATCCTGGGAAAATCCCAAAGAAATCCCGGGAAAATCCTGAAGAAATCCCAGGAAAATCCTGAAGAAATCCCAGGAAAATCCCGAATCCTGAATCCCCAGGGACAGGAAATGGGGTGGGAATGGGGCATTGGGATCCCAAATCCACGGATAAAGGAACCTCCAAAGGAAAACCCTGCACAGACAGGTAGGTCTGGAAATGCTGGAAAATCATGGAAAAATCCCAAGGAAATCCTGGAAAAATCCCAGGAAAATCAACAAAAAGTCCTGAAGAAATCCTGGGAAAATCCCAGGAAAATCCTGAAGAAATCCCAGGAAAATCTCACAAAAATCCTGGATCCCAAACCCCTGGGGACAAGAAATGGGATGGGAATGTGATCCCAAATCCATGAAAAGGGGTTGAAGTGTTGGGAATGTGATCCCAAATCCATGGAAATGTTTGGGAAGTGTTGGGAAGTCCACTCTCCCCACAGCAGATCCCAAATCCCTGACCCCAAACCCCCATTCCCAGAATTTTCCTGGAAAAAGCCAAAATTGGGGCATTCCCTGGAACCACCGGGATATTTAGGATCAGGACCCATTTCAGAGAGGGATTTTTGGGAATATCCCAAATTGGGGTTCCCAGGACCACAGCCCATTTCAGAATGGGATTTTTGGGAACATTCCCCATTGGGATTCCCAGGATACGGGGCAATTTCAGAGCAGGATTTTTGGGAACATTCCCAGGATCTGGGCCTGTTTCAGAATGGGATTTTTGGGAATATTCCAAATTAGGATTCCCAGGATCAGGGGCAATTCCAGATTGGGATTTTTAGGATCAGGGACCATTCCCAATTGGGATCCCCTGTTTTAGGGGTCATTTTAGACTGAGATTTTTAGGATCAGGGACCATGCCTGACTGGAATCCCCTGGTCCAAGGGCCATTTCAGACCAGGATTTTTAGGATCAGGAACCATTCCAGACAGGGATTTTTACAATCAGGGACCATTTCAGAGCAGGATTTTTAGGATCAGAGACAATTCCAGACCAGGATTTTTAAGATCATGACCCATTCCTGACTGGAATTCCCAGGCACAGGGGCCATTTCAGACCAGGATTTTTAGGATCAGGATCCATTTCAGACCAGGATTTTTAGGAACAGGGACCATTCCAGACCGGAATTTTTAGGATCAGAGACCATTCCAGACCAGGATTTTTAAGATCACGACCCATTCCCGATTGGAATCCCCGGTTCAGGGGCCATTTCAGAGCAGGATTTCCGGCATCACTGACCATCCCCAACCGGAATCCCCCAGCTCCGGGGGCCATTCCCAACCCAGATTTTTACTCTCAGTGCCCACTCCCCAGCCGAATTTTTAACCTCAGTGCCCATCCCCGTCCCGAATCCCCCAGCTCAGGCCCCATCCCAGCCGCTTTTCCCCGGGGGCCATGGCGGGGTCGGCGGAACAATCGCGGGCCTGAAGCCGCCTCCTCTCCCCCCCTCACGGCGGCAGGAGCGGGCCCCGCTGGAAGCAGGAGGGATCCGGGAGCCGCGGGGACAAGCACGGGGTAAGCCGGGCTCCGGCAGCCGCTCCCAGGGGCCCTCCCAGCCCGCAGCTCCCGCCCCGCTCATCCCGGAATTTTTTTTTTTTTTTAATTTTTTTTTTTTCCTTCTCTTTGTTTGCGTTCTGCAGGAGAGGAAATCCGGGAGCTGGACATGGTGCCCGAGGCGTTGCTGCACCCTGAGCGCCCCACCTTTATCGAGCGGTTGGCAGGGAGCTTCACCAAGAGGAAACGATCCACGCCGCAGAAATTTGTGGGTAAGGAAAGGATGGAAATGATGGAAAAATGGAAAAATTCCCTCGGCGGGAAGTGAGGGGCGGCCTCAGGGATGGCGGGGTGTGAGGGGGGGGGGAGCGGCGCGGGAAGGGGAATCCCCACACAAAAGCCTCAAATTAACAAAAAACGGTTCAAATTGAAAAATATAAAGTCAAATTAAAGGAAAAACAACTCATTTTAAAAAAAATTAAAATTTCCCCTCACATAAAAAAAAACCAAAAAACGCTTACATGAAAAAATACCCGTAAATTAACAAAAAAAAGGCCTTAAATCAAGAAAAACCCAGAGGAAATGTTCCAAGCGGCAGAAATTTGTGGGTAAGGAAAAGATGGAAATGATGGAAAAATGGAAAAATTCCCTCGGCGGGAAGTGAGAGGCGGCCTCAGGGATGGCCGGGTGTGAGGTGGGGGGAGCGGCGCGGGAAGGGGAATCCCCACACAAAGGCTTCAAGTTAACAAAAAAACCGTTTAGAAATTAAAAATATCAATTTAAAATAAAAGAAGAGCAACTAATTTAAAAAATAAAAAAATAATTTAAAAAAATTCCCTCGCACACAAAAAAAAAAGAAAAGAAAAAAGAAAAAAAAATACCCGCAAATTAATAAAAAAAACCCTCAAATCAACAAAAACCTGAGGGGAAATGCTCCAAGCTCCAGAAATTCCTGTGTGAGGAAAAGCTGGAAAAATTCTCTCGGCGGGAAGTGAGAGGCGGCCACAGGGATGGCCGGGTGTGAGGGGGGAGCAGCGCGGGAAGGGGAATCCCCACACAAAAGCCTCAAAATGGGTCGCAAATTAAGACAAAAACCGGCTCAAATTGAAAGATAAATTCAAATTAAAAGAAAAGCATCTCTTAAAAAAACATCTAAAAAATTTCCCTTCACATTTTAAAAAAACCCTTACATTAAAAAATTCCAGCAAATCAACCAAAAAAAAATCCTTAAATCAACAAAAACCCAGAGGGAATGCTCCAAGCCGCAGAAATTTTCCATATTTTCCATCTTTTCCTTGTGGGTAAGGAAAAAATGGAAAAATTCCCTCGGCGGGAAGTGAGGGGCGGCCTCAGGGATGGCGGGGTGTGAGGGGGGGAGCGGCGCGGGAAGGGGAATCCCCACAAAAAAACTTCAAATTAAGATAAAACCGGCTCAAATTGAAAAATATAAATTCAAATTAAAACAAAAGCAAGGCTCCAAGCCGCAAAAATTTGTGGATAAGAAAAGGATGGAAATGATGGAAAAATGGAAAAATTCCCTCGGCGGGAAGTGAGGGGCGGCCTCAGGGATGGCCGGGTGTGAGGGGGAATCCCCACACAAAGACCTCAAAATGGGTCTCAAATTAACAAAGAAAAAGGGTTAAATTGAAAGATAAATACAAATTAAAAGAATAGCATCTCTTTAGAAAAACAAACAAAAAAAAATTAATTAAAAAATTTTCCCCTCACATTTTAAAAAACCCTTAAATCCCAGACAAAGGCCTCAAATGAGCAAAAAACCTGCTCAAATTGAAAAATATAAATTCAAATTAAAGGAAAAGCAATTCATTTTTTTAAAAACCCTTTAATTAAAGAAATTTTCCCTCACACTATTAAAGAAACCCCTTAAATGAAGAAATACCTACAAATTAACAAAAAGCTCCTTAAATTAACCAAAAAACAGGCTCAAATTGAAGAATATAAGTTCAAATCAAAAGAAAAGCAACTCATTTTTAGAGAAAAGCTTTAATTAAAGAAATTTCCCCTCACACTGAAGAAAACCCCTTTAAATTTAAAAATACCAGCAAAATTAACTAAAAAACTCCTCAAATTAACAAAAAACCCAGAGGAAATGCTCCAAGCCCCAGAAATTGGGGGGTAAAGGCTGAAAAATTGGAAAAGTTCCCCCCTGGGAGATGTGGGGCAGGAAAGGGAATCCCCACACGCAAAGGCCTCAAAATGGGCCTTGAATTAACAAAAAAACCTCCTCAAATTGATAAATAACTGGCACAGATAAACACAAAACCTCCTCAGATTTTGGGATTTTGGGGTGCCCTGAAGTGTGTTCCATCTCACCCCAACCCCTTTCTGATTTTGGGGTGCCCTCATCCCACCCCAGTCCCTCTCTCAGTGATTTTTGAGGTTTCCCCATCCCCTCTCTGATTTTGGGGTTTCTTGAGGGTGTCCCCAGCCCCTCTCTCTGATTTTAAGATGTCCCCAATCCCTCTCTCTTTTTTCAGGGTGTCCTGAGGGTCTCCCCAATACCTCTCAGTGATTTTGGGGTTTCTCTATCCCACCCCAATCCCTCTTTCTGATTTTGGGGTGTCCTGAGTGTGTCCCCAACCCCTCTCTCTGACTTTAGGATGTCCCCCATCCCTCTCTCTAAATTTGGGGTACCCTGAGGGTGTCCCCAGCCCCTCTCTCTGATTTTGGGGTGTCCCCACACTCTCTGTCTGACTTTGGGGTGTCCCCACTCCCTCTCTCTGATTTCGGGGTGTTCTGAGGGTGTCCCCAACCCCTCTTGGTGATTTTGGGGTGTCCCTATCCCACCCCAATCCCTCTCTCTGACTTTGGGGTGCCCCCTCTCCCTCTCTCTGATTTCAGAATGTCCCCAGCCCCTCTCAGTGACTTTGGGGTGTCCCCATTCCCTGTCAGTGACTTTGGGGTGTCCTCAACCCCTCTCGCTGACTTTGGGGTGCCCTGAGGGTGTCCCCAACCCCTCTTGGTGATTTTAGGGTGCCCTGAGGGTGTCCCCACTCCCTCTGTCTGACTTTGGGATGTCCTGAGGGTGTCCTCAACCCCTCGCTCTGACTTTGGGGTGTCCCCAGCACCTCCGTCTGATTTCGGGTGTCCCCTCTCCCTTTCTCTGACTTTGAGGTGCCCTCAGGGTGTCCCCAACCCCTCTTGTTGATTTTGGGGTGTCCCTATCCCACCCCACGTCCTCTTTCTGATTTCAGGGTGTTCCCATTCCCTCCCTCTGACTTTGGGATGTCCCCTCTCCCTCTCTCGAATTCCGAGGTGTCCCCTGTCCCTGTCTCTGACTTTGGGGTGCCCTCACTCCCTCTCGCTGATTCCGGGGTCCCCCCTCTCCCTGTCTCTGACTTTGGGGTGTCCCCTCTCCCTGTCTCTTACTTTGGGGTGTCCTCACTCTCTCTCTCTAATTCCGAGGTGTCCCCTCTCCCTGTCTCTGACTTAGGGGTGTCCTCACTCCCTCTCGCTGATTCCGGGGTCCCTCCTCTCCCTCTCTCTGACTTTGGGGTCCCCCCTCTCCCTGTCTCTGATTCCGGGGTCCCCCCTCTCCCTGTCTCTGACTTTGGGGTGCCCCTCTTTCCCCCCCAGGTGAGAAGCAGATGCGCTTCGCCCTCTCGGAGCTGCCGTTCGATGTGAGCCCTGGCTTTGACAAGGACGTGGAGGTGGTTCCGTCCCGCGGCCACGCCCTGGACCCGCCCTACGCCGGCCCGCTGTCCCTGCTGGGCGCCGGGGACCCTCTGCGCCCGCTCCGCCTGGCCACCAACTGCATCACCGAGGTCACCCCGGTCATCAGCTCCGTGTACACCCAGATCCAGGCGCTGCCCGCCCGCCTCGAGCTGCCGCGGGGCCGCGATCCCTCCGAGGACGGCGCCGAGGGCATCCCGGTGATTTTCCGCAGCCGCTCCGGCGGTGCCGGTGATACCGGGGGATCCCCATCCAACGGCTGCCAGGACTCCACGGACACCGAGAGCATCCAGGAGGAGCGGGCGGGCGGCGGCAGCAGCCGCCACAGCCCCGCCTATGCCAAGGAGGAGCCCAAGGAGGAGGCGGACGGGGCGGCGCGGTGTTACCCCAAGGAGGCGCTGAGGGTGCTCAACGAGGAGGGCGAGCAGCTGCGCGCGTTCTGCTGCGAGCACTGCCGGGTGCTCTTCCTGGACCACGTCATGTTCACCATCCACATGGGCTGCCACGGCTTCAGGGACCCTTTCGAGTGCAACATCTGCGGCTACCGCAGCCAGGACCGCTACGAGTTCTCCTCGCACATCGTGCGGGGCGAGCACAAGATATGAGGTGGGAAAAGCGCCCCCTTGCTGCCTCGGATTTCCTGATTTCATCCTGATTTCAGCCCGATTTTCACCTCTGAAATTGTGCTCGGGATACACGAGATGTGAGGTGGGAAAAGCGCCCCCTTCCTGCCTCGAATTTCCCGATTTCATCCTGATTTCAGCCCGATTTTACCCCGATTTTCACCTCTGAGATTGTGCTCGGGATACACGAGATGTGAGGTGGGAAAATCCCCTCCTTTCCTGCCTCAAATTTCCTGATTTCATCCCGATTTCACCCCAATTTTCCCCTCTGAGATTGTGCTTGGGATACACAAAATGTGAGGTGGGAAAACTCCCCCTTCTCCAGCCTCCAATTTCCTGATTTTATCCCGATTTCACCTCAATTTTCACCTCTGAAATTGTGCTCGGGATACACAAAATGTGAAGTGGGAAAATCCTCCAATTTCCTGATTTCACCCCGATTTTCCACTCCGAAAACGCAAAATGTGAGGTGAGAAAATCTCCACCTTCCAGCCTCCAATTTCCTGATTTTATCCCGATTTCACCCCAATTTTCCCCTCTGAAATTGTGCTCGGGATACACAAAATGTGAGGGGGAAAACTCCTCCAGTTTCCTGATTTCACCCCAGTTTTCCCCTCCAAAATTGTGCTCGGGATACACAAAATGTGAGGTGGGAAGATCCTCTAATTTCCCGATTTCACCCCAATTTTCCCCTCTGAAATTGTGCTCGGAATACAAAAAAATGTGAGGGGGAAAACTCCTCCCCTTCCTGCCTCCAATTTCCTGATTTCATCCCGATTTTCCCCTCCAAAAACGCAAAATGTCAGGTTGGGAAATCTCCCCCTCCCCAGCCTCCAATTCCCCCATTTCACCCCGATTTTCTCCTCTCATTTCCCCTCCTAAATTGTGCTTGGAAAATGCAAAATGTGAGGTGGGAAAAACTCCCTTTTCTGCCTCAAATTTCCTGATTTTACCCCAATTTCACCTCAGTTTTCCCCTCCTAAATTGTGTGTGGTGAGCACAAGATATGAGGTGGGAAAACTCCTCCATTTCCTGCCTCAAATTTTCTGATTTCACCCCAATTTCACCCTGATTTTCCCCTCCAAAATTGTGCTCAGGAAATGCAAAATGTGAGGTGGGAAAAACTCCTTTTCCTGCCTCAATTTTCCTGATTTCATCCCAATTTTCCCTTCCTAAATTGTGTGTGATGAGCACAAGATATGAGATGGGAAAAACTCCTATTCTTTCCTCAAATTTCCTGATTTCATCCCAATTTTCCCTTCCTAAATCATGCTCAGCAAACACAAAATGTGAGGTGGAAAAAACTCCCATTCCTACCTCAAATTTCCTGATTTCATCCCAATTTTCCCCTCCCAACCACAAAATGTGAGGTTGCAAAACTTCCCCACCTCAAATTCCTCTTTTTTCCCTGATTTTTTCCTCCCATTTCCCCTCCAATTTCCTCTTCTATATTGTGCACACCGAGCACAAAATGTGAGGTTGGAAAAATCCCTCCCCAAGCCTCAAATTCCCATTTTTTCCCCCAATTTTCCCCTCCAAAATCCTGAGCAAAATATGAGGTTGGAAAAAATTTTCCCTGCCTCAAATTCCCATTTTTCCCTCAATTTTCCCCTCCCACATCGTGCACCAAGAGCACAAAATGTGAGGTTGGAAAAATGCCCCCCAAACCTCAAATTCCCATTTTTTCCACCCAAAAAAATTTTCCCCCTCCCATCCTTAGGGCATGGAACTGTTGGGTTGTGTTGTTTTTATTAATTTTATTTTTTCTTTTCTACTCCTTTGCACTGACTTTGGCTATAAAAAAAACAGTAAAAAAAAACAAAACAAAAATTATTTAAAAACCACAACAACAACAAAAAACCCCAAAAAAACAGAAACTCACCCCAAAAACCCAACTGGCCCCGCCCAGGGGGAGCCCTTAATCCTTTTTATAAACAAACTTATTTAAATATTGAATAGGAAAAGACTTTTTTGTGCTTTTTTTTTCCCCAATTCCTCGTTATTTATTAAGCTTTTGAGTTGCTCTTTTGATAATTTTGATAATTTTGGGGTTTTTCACCCCCCCAAAAAAAAAAAAAAATAGAAAAAAAGAATTTTGGAGACTGTTCCCCCCCTTGCCCTGCTCCCGCCCGGCCCCAATCCCGGGCTAAAGGAACCTCAAAATTCGGTGCTAAACCCCCCCCGGGGACCCCCCAAAACCCAGCCTGGCCCCCCAAGCCTGGGGGGGCTGCCCCGTCCTCAGCTTTAATTGGGGAAGCCCGAAATGGGATGTGGGGACCCCCAAAATCCTCCCAAAATCCCAAATCTTCCCCCAATTCCTCCCCAAAATCCTTCCCCAAATCCCCCCCCGAAATTCTCCCCAAAATTCTCCCCCAAATCCCCCCGGAGCCCCCCCAGTCCTGACCCCACTGGGGGTCCCCAAAAATGAAGGATGAGGGGCCTGGGCACAGCCAGGGTGGGACCCCCCAAATTGGGGATCCCCCTAAAATGGGGTTTGAGAAAGGGGGAGTGGTTTGGGGGACCCCAAACCCAGCTCATGGGGACCCCAACCCATCAGATCTGGGGGACCCCAACCCCTCAGATATGGGGGACCCCAAACCCAGCCCATGGGGAGCCCCAGTCCCAGCCCATGGGGACCCCAAACCCTCAGATCTGGGGGACCCCAAGCCCAGCTCATGGGGACCCCCAAACCGAGCCCTAGGGGACCCCAAACCCAGCTCATGGGGAGCCCAAACCCCTCAGATCTGGGGGACCCCCAATCCCAGCCCATGGGGACCCCCAATCCCAGCCCATGGGGACCTCAACCCATCAGATCTGGGGAACCCCAACCCCTCAGATATGGGGGACCCCAAACCCAGATCATGGGGACCCCCAAACCCAGCCCATTGTGACCCCAAACCCCTCAGAGCTGGGGGACCCCCAGTCCCAGCCCATGGGGACCCCAACCCCTCAGATATGGGGAACCCCAACCCCTCAGATATGGGGAACCCCAACCCCTCAGCTATGGGGGACCCCCAGCCCATGGGGACCCCAGCCCCATTTCCCCTCGGCTCTGGGGTTCCCCCCACCCCACTCCCCCTATTTTGGGGGTCCCCCCACCTCATTTTCCCCCATTTTGGGGTCCCCTCAGCCCCATTTCCCCTCAGCTCCGGAGTTGCCCCCACCCCACTCCCCCATCTGGGGGTCTCCACTCCCCCATTTTGGGGGTCCCTACTCCCCCAGCCCCATTTCCCCTTGGCTCCAGAGTTCCCTCCACCCCACTCCCCCATTCTGGGGATCCCCACTCCCTCACTTGGGGGTCCAGACTTCCCCATTTGGGGGTCCCCATTCCCCCCATTTGGGGGGTCCCCCCAGCCCCATTTCCCCTCTGCTCTGGGGATTCCTCCACCCCATTCCCCCCTCTTTGGGGATCCCCCCACCCTGTTTCCCCCCCGCTTTGAGGGTCCCCACTCCCCCATCTGGGGGTCCCCACTCCCCATTTGGGGGTCCTCGCTCCCCCATTTTTGGGGTCCCCTCAGCTCCATTTCCCCTTGGCTCCGGGGATTCCTCCACCCCACTCCCCTCACTTTGGGGGTCCCCACTCCCCTCATTTTGGGGGTCTCTCCACCCCCATTTCCCCTGAGCTCTCAGACCCCATCCCAGCCCCATTTCCCCTCGACTCTGGGGTTCCCTCCACCCCATTTCCCCCCCACTTTGGGGGTCCCCTTTCCCTATTTCCCCCCGTTTGGGGGTCCCCACTGCCCCACTTGGGGGTCCTCACTCCCCCATTTTTGGGGTCCCTCACCCCCATTTCCCTTCAGCTCTCAGACCCCCACTCCCCCGTTTGGGGCTCTCCACTCCCCCACTTGGGGGTCCCCACTCCCCCACTTGTGGGTCTCCGCTCCCCCATTTTGGGCGTCCCTCCTCCCCCATTTGGGGATCCCCACTCCCCTCACCCCACTCCCCCATTTTGGGGGTCCCCACTTCCCCACTTGGGGGTCTCCACTCTCCCATTTGGGGGTCCCTCCTCCCCCACTTGAGGGTCCCCACTCCCCCATTTTGGGGGTCCCCACTCCCCCACTTTGGGGCTCCCCACTCCCCCATCTGGGGGTCCTCACTCCCCATTTGGGGGTCCTCACTCCCCCATTTTTGGGGTCCCTCACCCCCATTTCCCCTTTAGCTCTCAGACCCCCACTCCCCTGTCTGGGGTTCCCCACTCTCCCAATTGCGGTTCCCCACTCCCCCACTTGTGGGTCTCCGCTCCCCCATTTTGGGGGTCCCTCCTCCCCCACTTGAGGGTCCCCACTCCCCCATTTGGGGGTCCCCCTCCCCCATTTGGGGGTCCCCCTCCCCCGTTTGGGGGTCCCCCGTTCCCGGACGCAGAACTCGCCCCGCGGTGGCGCCGGGGGCCGAACCAAAGCCGTCCCAGCAGGGACACCCAGAGCACCTCAGCAGCGCCCGCTGCCCC
This sequence comes from Arremon brunneinucha, assembly GCA_035583215.1. Taxonomy (NCBI): domain Eukaryota; kingdom Metazoa; phylum Chordata; class Aves; order Passeriformes; family Passerellidae; genus Arremon; species Arremon brunneinucha. Next base: position 12,109 of record JAWWEX010000023.1, read on the forward strand.
CCGCCCTCCTCTGGGGACATTTGGGGACTTTGCCCCCCTTCTCTCCCCTCCCCCACGGCGCTCAGGGGGTCCCAGACCCCCTTTTGGGGTCCCCCAACCCCTCCCCCAGCGCTGGAACCAACCCAAAAAGGGGCTTGGAACCCCGAAATGGGGCTTGGAACCCCGAAATGGAGTTTGGAATCCCAAAATGGGGCTTGGAACCCCTAAATGGGTTTGGAATCCCAAAATGGGGTTCAGAACCCCAAACTGGGCTTGGAACCCGAAATTGGGGCTCAAAACCCCAAACTGGGATTTGAACCCCAAACTGGGCTCTAAACCCCAAACTGGGGCTTGGAATCCCAAAAAAGGGGCTTGGAACCCCGAAATGGGGCTCAAAACCCCAAACTGGGCTCTGAACCCTAAACTGGGGCTTGGAACCCCAAACTGGGCTCTGAACCCTAAAATGGGGCTTGGAATCCTAAAAAAGGGGTTCAAACCCCCAAACTGGGCTCAAAACCCCAAACTGGGACTCTGAATCCTAAACTGGGGCTTGGAACCCTAAACTGGGGCTCTGAATCACAAATTGAGGTGATTTCAAACCCAAACTGGGACTCTGAACCCCAAACTGGGTCTCTGAACCCCAAACTGGGGCTCTGAACTCCAAACTGGGGCAATTTCAAACCCAAACTGGGACTCTGAACCCCAAACTGGGACTCTGAACCCCAAACTGGGGCAATTTCAAACCCAAACTGGGGCTCTGAACCCCAAAAGGGGTTTCTGAACCCCAAACTGGGGGTTTTGAACCCAAATCAAAGCTCGGCCCTTCCCAGCCCCTCTGGGGTTGGTTGGGTTGGGGTTTTTCCCCTCCTTTTTCATTTTTTCCCATTTTCTTTCTCTTCTTTTCCTTCTCCCCCTTTTCCATTTTCTCTTTCCCCTTTTTCCTTTTCTTTCCCTCTTTCCCCTCATTTTTCTCCCTTTTCCATTTTTCCTTTTTCCATTTTCTTTCCCTTCTTTTTTTCTCCTTTTCCAATTTTTCTCCTTTATAATTTTTTTCCCGTTTTCCCTCTTTCCCATTTTCTTTTCCATTTTTTCCCTCTTTTCCATTCTTCCTTCCCCTCTTTTTCCCCCTTTCTATTTTATTTCCCTTTTTTTCCATTCTTTTTTCCCCTTTTCCATTTTATTTCCTTTTTTTTCTCTTTTCCATTTTATTCCCCTTCCCCCCCTTTTTTTCCCCATTTCCCCCCTTATTTTCCCTTCTTTCCCCCCATTTTTCTCTCCCGTTTCCATTTTATTTCCCCTTTTTTCCCTTTTCCATTTTATTTCCATTTTTCCTTCCTTTTTTTCACCTTTTTTTCTCCCCCTTTTCCATTTTATTTCTTTTTTTTCCCATTTTCTCCCCTTTTTCCTCCATTCCCCCCCTTTTCTTTCCCCCTTTTCCCCCCATTTTCCCCCCATTTTTTCTCTCCCTTTTCCATTTTATTTCCCTTTTTTTCCCCTTTTTTCCCCCCATTTTCCCCCCGTTTTTTCGGCGTCAGACCCGAAACTGTAGGAATTTTCTACGACCTCCAGGTGGCTTTATCCCTGTAAATATTCTATTTTTTAAACCTGACAGATGAAGAACAAACGAGGATGTGCAATACCCCCAATTCCCCCAGACCCCGAGGAATTCACGCATTTGCTGTTGGATTTTTTCCATTTATTTTCATTTTTTTCCCCTTTTTTTGGTGAGGTTTTTTGGAGCCTTTTTTTTTTTGTTTGTTTGTTTTGCCCCCCTTTTCCTGGGAGCTTTTGTACCTGTAAAATATTGTAATTAATGATTTGTTGTTAACGAGATCTACTGTAAGTTTTGTACTGTACTGGCTGAGGCTCTGCTTCCAAATAAACGGGAATAATTTAAATGTGCCCCCAAAAAATCCCTGGGGTCCGTTTGGGGACACTGGGGACACCCTGGGGACATTGGGGACACAGAAATGGGGACAGAGGGCATTGGGGACACCCAGGAGGGGATAAAGGACATTGGGGACATCCAGAAATGGGGACAGAGGGCATTGGGGACACCCAGGAGGGGATAAAGGACATTGGGGACATCCAGAAATGGGGGGAAAATTACATTGGGGACACCCAGGGGACACTGGGGACATCCAGGAGGGGACAGGGAACACTGGGGACACCCAGAAATGGGGACAGGGGACACAGAAATGGGGATAGGGGACATTGGGGACACACCCAGAAGGGGACAAGGGACATTTGGGACATCCAGAAATGGCGACAAGAGAGACTGAGGACATCCAGGGGACACTGGGGACACCCAGAAATGGGGACAAGGGACACAGGAATGGGGACAGGGGACACTGGGGACATCCAGGACGGGATAAAGGACACTGGGGACACTCAGAAATGGGGACAAGGGACACAGGAATGGGGACAGGGGACACACAAAAATGGGGGGAAGGACATTGGGGACACCCAGAAATGGGGACAGGGGACACCGAGAGGGGGAAAAGGACACAGAAATGGGGATAGGGGACATTGGGGACACCCAGGAGGGGACAAGGGACACTGGGGACACCCAGAAATGGGGACAGGGGACATTGAGGATCTCCCTTAGGGGTTTTGGGGGGACACAGGACCCATTGGGGACACCCAGGGATGGAGGAGGGGACACTGGTGACACCCCAGAGGGGACACAGGACCTTGGGGACCCCGGGGTTGGGGACACCCCCCCGTCACTGGGGTCCCCCATGGATGGGAGTGAGCCCCGCCCCTTTTCCGGACTACATTTCCCTGCAGCCCTCGCGGCGAGCGCGCCCTGCGGGGTGACGTCACACGCCGTGCGCGGGAACTTTTTTGACCGCGTGCGCGGCGTGGATCCCTCCGCCCACCGCAGGAAAAATAGTCCCTACCCCATCCCCGCTCCCGTTAATTCCCCCCCAACTCCCGCCGCTCTCCGCCCACTCCACCCGCCCCGGTGCCTCGGACGGAGCCGCTGCGAGGCCTTCTCGGGAACCGGAGCGGCGGCGGCGGCGTTTCCGGGCGGAGGGAGCGGAGCGATAAAAGCGCGGCGGTACTGCGGCCGCTCCTCTTCCGGTTCTCCCTCAGAGCCGCCATGGTGAGCGCGGCGTGGCCGGGAGGGCCCGGGGGGCGCCGGGGGGTGCGGAGGGGGCGCGGAGGGGCCCGAGGGGGCTCGGAAAGGGACACGGGGCCCGTGTGGGGCACGGGGGGATCAGAGGGGGGGTGCGGGAGCGGCGGGGGGAGCGTGGGAGGGGCACGGAGGGGTTTGGGGGGGGCGATCGAAGAGGGGTGGGGGGTTCGTGTGGGGCAGGGGGGATGAGGGGGGCCTCGAAAGTGGTTTTGGGGGGGATTGGGGGTGATCAAAGAAGGATGTGGGGTTGTGGATGAAACCTTTGGGTTTTCTGGGATTTTTATGGGGCTGGGGGCGCCTCTGAAGGGGATGATCCAGGGTGTTTTATAGGGCCAGGGGAGGCTCTGACGGGGCTGATCCGGGGCGATCTATGGGGGTTTTATGGGGCTGAAATCCTTAGGTTCTTTAGGATTTTTATGGGGCTCGGGGCATTTTTGACTGGGCTGATCTGGGGGAGTCTGTGGCGTTTTTATGGGACCAGGAGCGGCTCTGACAGGGCTGATCTGGGGCGGTTTTTATGGGGCTGGGGGCGACTTTAAAGGGGCAGATCTGGGGCTCCCTGGGGTTCATCCTGGGCTCGATCCTGGGGCTCTCTGGGGTTGATCTTGTGCTTAATCCTTGACTCTCTGGGGTTGATCCTGGGCTCTCTGAGGCTGATCCGGGGCTCAGTCCCTGTCTCAATCCTGATCTCTCTGGGGTTAATCCTGGGCTCGATCCTGGGGTTGATTCTGATCTCCCTGTGGGTGATCCTGGGCTCAGTCCTGGGGCTCAGTCCCTGTCTCAATCCTGATCTCTCTGGGTTCAATTCTGGGGTTGATCCTGGGCTCTCAGGGGTTGATCCTGGGCTCAGTCCTGGGTTCTCTGGCATTGATCTGGGCTCACTCCTGCTCCTCCTGTGGTTAATCCTGGGCTCAATCCTGATCTCCCTGGGTTTGATCCTGGGCTCAATCCTGCTCTCCCTGTGGTCAATCCTGCTCTCTCTGGGTTTGATCCTGGGCTCAATCCTGGGCTCAATCCTGGGTTCTCTGGCATTGATCTGGGCTCAATCCTGATCTCCCTGTGTTTGATCCTGTGGTCAATCCTGCTCTCCTTGGGGCTGATCCTGGGCTCAATCCTGGGCTCAATCCTGCTCTCCCTGGGGTTGATCCTGGGCTCAATCCTGGGCTCAATCCTGCTCTCTCTGGGGTTGATCCTGGGCTCAATCCTGGGCTCTCTGGCACTGATCTGGGCTCGATCCTGCTCTCCCCGTGGTTAACCCTGTGGTTAATCCTGGGCTCAATCCTGCTCTCCCTGGGGCTGATCCTGGGCTTAATCCTGGGCTCAATCCTGGGCTCTCTGGCACTGATCTGGGCTCAATCCTGCTTCTCCTGGGTTTGATCCTGTGGTCAATCCTGGCCTCTCCCTGGGCTCAATCCTGCTCTCCCTGTGGTTAATCCTGGGCTCAATCCTGCTCTCCCTGTGTTTGGTCCTGGGCTCAGTCCTGGGTTCTCTGGCATTGATCTGGGCTCGATCCTGCTCCTCCTGTGGTTAATCCTGGGCTCAATCCTGATCTCCCTGTGTTTGATCCTGGGCTCAATCCTGGGCTCAATCCTGGACTCTCTGGGTTTGATCCTGGGCTCAATCCTGGACTCAGTCCTGGGCTCTCTGGCACTGATCTGGGCTCGATCCTGATCTCCCCGTGGTTAACCCTGTGGTTAACCCTGTGGTCAATCCTGCTCTCCCCGTGCCTGCCCCGTGTCCCCACGCAGACCAAGAAGAGGAGGAACAACGGCCGTGCCAAGAAGGGCCGCGGGCACGTGCAGCCCATCCGCTGCACCAACTGCGCCCGCTGCGTGCCCAAGGACAAGGCCATCAAGAAATTCGTCATCAGGAACATCGTGGAGGCTGCAGCTGTCAGGGACATCTCCGAGGCCAGCGTGTTCGACTGTGAGTGTGGGGTGCAGGGCTGGGAACCCCAAAATCAAACCCTGCCCAGCCCTGGAAAGAGTTCTTTTGTCACTTGGAAAGCGTCCCTTTGTCACCTCAAATATTGCAGCCTGATCACCTCAAAACATTGTTCTTGTGCCCCCAAAACAGCTCCTCTGTCACCCTCAAAATAGCTCCTCTGTCACCCCAAAATTGCTCCTCTGTCACCCCAAAATCAGCCCCTGGTTGGCCCTGAAAAGAATCCTTATGTCACTTGGAAATTGTCCCTTTGTCACCCCAAAGTGTTGCAGTCTGCTCACCCCAGAAAATTGTTCCTGTCCCTTGTAAAATAACCCCATTGTCACTTAAAATAGTGCCTCTGTCACCCCAAAATAGCTCCTCTGTCACCCCAAAATTAAACCCTGGTTGGCCCTGGAAAGAGTTCTTTTGTCACCTCAGAAAGTGTCCCTTTGTCACCTCAAATATTGCAGTCTGATCACTTCAAAAAATTGTTCTTGTGCCCCCAAAATAGCCCCATTGTCACCCAAAGCAGTGTCTCTGTCACCCCAGAAATTGTCCCTTTGTCACCCCAAATATCCCACCCTGCTCACCCCAAAAAATAGTCCCTGTGCCCCTAAAATAACCCCATTTTCTCCCTAAAATTGCTTCTCTGTCACCCCCAAAATCAGCCCCTGGTTGGCCCTGAAAAGAGTCCTTTTGTCACTTGGAAATTGTCCCTTTGTCACCTCAAATATTGCAGTCTGCTCACCCCAAAGAATTGTTCCAGTCCCCCCAAAATAGCCCCATTGTCACCCCCAAAACAGCTCGTTTTGCCCCCAAAATAGTGCCTTTGTCACCCCTAAAATAGGGACCCTTTGACCCCCCAAAAGATCTGACCCTGCTCACTCTGTCACCCCAAAAATCGTCCCTTTGTCACCCCCAAATATCCCACCCTGCTTACCCCAGAAAATTGTTCTTGTGACTTGTAAAATAGCTCCTGGTTTGACCCCCAAAAAGTGCCTCTGTCACCCCAAAACAGCCCCTTTGTCCCCCAAAACACCCTGGGGGTGTTCTTGGGGACCTCTAGGTGTATTTTGGGGGTTTCTGGGATCCCTGGATGTGGTTTTGGGGTCCCTGGGTTTGGTTTTTGGGGTCCCTGACCCCCATTTTCCCCCCTCAGCCTACATGCTGCCCAAGCTCTATGTCAAGCTGCATTACTGCCCTGGGGCTGGTTCTGGGTGTGTTTTTTGGGGTCCCTGGGGGTTTTTGGGATCCCTGGATTTGTTTTTGGGGTTTTGGGGGGTCCCTGGGTTTGGTTTTTGGGGTCCCTGACCCCCATTTCCCCCTCAGTCTACGTGCTGCCCAAGCTGTACGTGAAGCTGCATTTCTGCCCTGGGGCTGGTTTTGGTGTTTCTGGGTGGGGTTTTTGGGATCCCTGGGTTTGTTTTTTGGGGTTTTTGGGGTCCCTGGATCTCATTTTTGGGGTTTTTGGGGTCCCTGGCTTTGGTTTTTGGGGTTTTTGGGGTCCCTGACCCCCATTTCCCCTCCCAGCCTACGTGCTGCCCAAGCTGTACGTGAACCTTCATTACTGCCCTGCGGCTGGTTCTGGGTGGGGTTTTTGGGGTTTTTGGGTTCCCTGGCTGTGTTTTTGGGGTTTTTGGGGTCCCTAGGTTTGTTTTTTGGGGTCCCTGACCCCCATTTCCCCCTCCCAGCCTACGTGCTGCCCAAGCTCTATGTGAAGCTGCATTACTGCGTCAGCTGCGCCATCCACAGCAAGGTGGTTCGGAACCGCTCGCGTGAGGCCCGCAAGGACCGCACGCCCCCGCCCCGCTTCCGCCCTGCCGTGAGTCTGGGGGCGTCCCCGAGGGGTTTGGGGGGTCCCTGAAGGGTCTGGGGGGGTCCCCAAGGGATCTCAGGGCTGTTTGAGGGTTTCTGGAGGGGTCTGGGGGGGTTCCAGATCACACCCCCTGCCCTGATTCCACCCCACCGTGAGTCTGGGGGTCATTTAAGGGGGACCTTGAAGGGTTTGGGGGGGTCTCAGGGGTGTTTAGGAGAGGTCTGGGCTGTTTGGGGGCATCCCTGAGGGGTTTGGGGGGGGGGGTCCTGGAGGGGTCTCAGGGAGATCTGGGGGATCCCAAGGGGTCTTGGGGAGATCTGGGGGGGTCCTGTGGGAATTGGAGGGGTCTGGGTGGATCTGAAGGGTTCTGGGTGGGCCATGGTGGAGTCCTGGAGGGGTCCCAGATGGTTTTGGGGGGTCCTGGAAGGGTTTGGGGGGTCCCAGGTCTCTGTGCCCCCCCCCCAAGCCCCCCTAACTTTGGGTTCTCTCTGCAGGGAGCAGCCCCCCGGCCCCCCCCCAAGCCCATGTGAGGAGACCCCGGCCCCGCACGGGACCCCCAGGGCAGAGACCCCCAGAGTCAATAAAGGATCTGCCCCGAGCCGGCTCCGTTCTTGGGGGGATTTGGGGGGTTCTGGGGGAAATTTGGGGGGTCCTGAGGGGGTCTCAGACCCCTCATTATGGGGGGGAACTGGGGTCACCCCAAATCTTGAGGGGGGCAGCTCCAAATGTGGCTTCGTGGTTTTTGGGGGATTAAATTTGGGGGGTCCTGAGGGGGATTTGGGGGGTCCTGAGGGGGTCTCAGCCCCTTCATTACAGGGGGGAGCTGGGGTCACCCCAAATCCAGGAGCTGCCCCGACCCGGGGGAGGGGTCGTGATGGGGTCGGGCCCCCCCATTTGGGGCTGTTTGGGGTCAGACCCCCCCCATTTTGGGGTTGTTTCGGGGGGGTCTCCGTGGGTCCCGACCCCTCCCCGTGTTTTGGGGGGGCTTCAATAGTTCCCAACCCCCCCCATCCGTTTTTTGGGGAGGGGTCTCCGTGGGGCCGGCGGTGTCAACGGGGCTGGGGGGGCACCGGGGAACCGGGCCGGGGGCTCGGGGGGCGAATTTTGCACCGAGACTGGAACCGGGACCGGGACCGGGGGATGTGAACGGGGCTGGGGGGGAACCGGACCGGGACCGGGCTGGGAGGGGCACCGGGAGACCGGGGGGACCGAGTTTTGCTCCGGGACCGGGGGATGTGAACGGGGCTGGGGGGCACCGGGGAACCGGACCGGGGGGGCCTCGGAGGGGCGAATTTGCACCGAGACCGAGGGGACCCGGAGCGGACCGGGGGCTCGCGGGGCCGAACTTTGCTCGGTACCGGGGGATGTGAACGGGTCTGGGGGGAACCGGGGAGCCAGACCGGGGGCTCGGTGGGCGAGATTTGCACCGGGACCGAGGGGAGCCGGCCCGTGCTGCGGGCGCGCTCGGGGCCGGTCCCGGCCGTGCCCATCCCGGCGGGGGCGGGCGGTGCCGGTGCCCCGGGCGGGTCCCGGGGCGGGGCGGGGAGGGAAGCGCGGTGTCCCCGTTCCCCCTCCCCGTTCCCGGGGCTGCCCCGCCCGGCCCGGCCCCGCGCCAGGTGCATTCCCGGGCACGCTCCGCCGCTACCGGGGCGCCGCGATGGAGCCGCACCGGGAGCGGCCCCGGGCGCTGCTGCTGCTGCTGCCGCTGCTGCTCCCCGCTCCCGGCTCCGCGCAGGCAGGTGAGCACCGGCACCGGCGGGAACGGGGGAACCGGGGCTGCGCCGCGGCGTGGGGCAAAGGGGAACCGGGAAACACCGGAGCGCTCGGGGGTCCCGGGATGGGCACGGGAGCGCTCGGGGGTCGCGGCGGTGCTGCTGTGCCGGTTCCGCCGGTACCGGATCCGATCCAATCCCATCCCGGCAATTCCCGCGGGCGCTTCCTCTGCGGGGGCGTCCCGGGAGCTCCCGGTGCTGTCCCGGGGGGACCGCACGGCTCCGGGGCACCGGGACCGGCACTGAAACCGCCCCGGGACCGCGGCTCCGACGGGGCTGGGGATCGGTGGCCGCTCCCGGGCTCCGTCCCGGGGCTCGGTGCCCCCTCCCATGCTCCGTCCCGCTCTCGGTTCCCGTTCTCGGGGTTCGGTTCTGCTCTCGGTGCCCCCTCCCGTGCTCGGTTCCGTTCTCGGGGTTCGGTCCCGTTCTCGGTGCTCTGTCCCGGTCTGGGTCCCGCTCTCGCTGCCCCTCCCGGTCCCGGCACCTGCGGCCCCGCAGCTGCCCGGGACTATTTTAGGCTGCGGGGCCGGGCCCGGCGATGCCTTTGGGGGTCCCCCGAGGGGAACGGGGGGGATCCTTCACGGGGGGACCCCCGGCGGGACCCCCGGCCCTGCCCGCCCCGGTACCCCGGAACCCCGGAAGGGCCGCGGCCGCCCGGGAGTTGTTTTTCAATTCCCAAAGGAAAAACACCGGGCGCTGGACGCGCAGGTGGGGCCGGCGCCGCCCCGAAACCCCGGGGGTGCCCGGGGGTGCCCGGGGGTCTCTGGGGGTGCCAGGGGTGGGGGGCACACCGGGGGGACCCCTCGCTGTGACCCCCGCTCCATGTGCCACCGGCGACGCCTCCGGTGCCACCCACGGGCTCCGGGTCCACCGGGAGAGAGGGAACAACGCGGGGTGCGGGGACACCTCGGGGGGCTTGGGGACACCTCGGGGGGCTCGGGGACACCCCGGGGACAGCGAGAGGAGCGGCCCCAGCCCCGCTCCCCCCAAATCCCGGTCTCTGAGAGCCCCCTTTGTTCGGGGCCGCACACACAGCCCGCTTTGTGCCGGGACCGCCGAGGGCAGGAGGTCGCAGCGAGCCCCTCCCGGTGCCCCCCCGGTGCCCCCCCGGTGCCCCCCGGTGCTATTCCGGGCCGCCGTGGCACGCGGCTGATAGCGGGGACGTGCCGGAGCTGCCGGCGCTGATAACGCCCGGTCCTGCCGCCGCCGCGGCGCCCGGTGTGTGGGGAGGGGGGTCCAGCATCGCCCCCCACCCCCGCGGGCAGGTGCACCCGGGGGTCGCGAACCCCCCAATCCCAACTCCGCCGTGGGACCCCCGTTAATGATTCACCGGCGCCTCCGGGGGTCCTGGGATGGGCGGGATGGTGCCCCCCAACCCAACCCTCTGGGGACCCCCCCGGTGTGTCCCGGGGGTCGCAGCGCCCCCGTTCCGGGCCCCCGTGCCCATCCCCGGGGCCGGGGGCCGCTGCCATCGCAGCTGGGACCTTTTTTTAGCCCTTTCCGTGCTCAAATAGCGCGGCCGGGGCGGGGGGGCCCTTCCCGAGCGTGCCCCGAGCTCCGCGGCCGCCCCCGGAGGGTCCCGGGCCGGACAAAGCCGCCTTTGAGCGCCGGGGCCTGAGTCACGTCTGGCGGGACCCGCAGCCCTCGGTGCCCCCGGGGGTCCCGGTTTGGGGGGCTCGGGTCCCCCCCCCGGTGCCGCCCGCCACAATCGCGGCTTTGTGCGGTGCCACAAAGGGGGATCTGTGCGCCCCCGGGAACGGGGGGGACAACGAGGGGACACCGAGGGGACCCCGGGAACGGGGGGACATCGAGGGGACCCTGGGAACGAGGGGGACATCGAGGGGACCCCGGGAACGGGGGATACAAGGAGGGGACACCGAGCCCCCGGGAATTGGGTGGACACCGAGGGGACACCGAGCGGACCCCGCGCCCCCGGGAATTGGGGGGACACGGAGGGGACCCCGCGCCCCCGGGAACTGGGGGGACACCGAGGGGACCTCGGGAACGGCGGGGACACCGAGCCCACCCCGCGCTCCCGGGAATTGGGGGGACACCGAGGGGACACCGAGGGGCCCGGGGGGAGCCGGGGGTGGCCGCGGGGCCCGGGCGGCGGCGGTGGCGGGGCCGAAGTCCGGGCGGGCGTGGCGGGGCGGGGGGGCCCAGCCCGGGGCGCCCGCCTTGCGCAAGGCTCGCCCGGCCGGTTCGGGCAGCCGGGAACGGCGAGGGAGCGGCGGGGGAGGAACCGGGGCGGGGACAGCGCTGGGGGACAGGGGTGGGGACAGCGCTGGGGACAGCGCTGGGGGGCAAGGACGGCGGAGGAGGGGACAGGGACATGGTAGAGGGGACACCCTGAGGGGGACACCATGGAGACATCATGGAGGGGACAGGGACACCGTGGAGGGGACAGGGGCACCATGGAGGGGGACGCCATGGAGGGGACAGGGACACCGTGGAAGGGACAGGGGCACCATAAGGGGGACGCCATGGAGGGGACAAGGAGTGGTGGAGGGGACAGGGTCAGCGTGAGGGGGACACCATGGAGAGGACAAGGACATCGTGGAGGGGACACCCTGAGGGAGACATCATGGAGGGGACAGGGGCACCATGAGGGGGACGCCATGGAGGGGACAAGGAGTGGTGGAGGGGACAGGGACAGCGTGAGGGGGACGCCATGGAGAGGACAAGGACATGGTGGAGGGGACACCCTGAGGGGGACACCATGGAGGGGACAAGGATGTTTGCAGGGGACATCATGGAAAGGACAGGGACCCCATGGGGACACTGCCATAGCCAGGAGGCCATGGAGGGGACTGGGCCACCATGGAGGGGACAGGGACATTGAGGGGACAGGGACATGGCCCCTGAGGGGTGGCTGTCAAGGGGAGGACGTGAGCACTGAGGAGGCGGTGACACGGCCACCATGGGGACCATGTCCACCAAGAGCAGGACACATCCAGCTCGGAGGGGACAGGGACACCAAGGTACACCAAGGTACACCGAGGGGATGATGTGGCCACTGAGGAGGTGACACGGCCACCATGACCGTGACCACCACGTGCAGGACACGGCCGGCTGGGAGGGGACATTGCTGTGACCATGCAGGGGGTGTTGTGGCCATGCAGGGGTGGCTGTGGTGGCCATGGTGGCCCCGTGGTGGCCCCGGTGACATGGTGGGTGCCCTGGTGATGTGGTGGCCCCGTGGTGGCCCCAGTGACACCATGGTGGCCCTGGTGACACTGTGGGTGCCCTGGTGACACCGGGGTGGCCCCGGTGACACTGTGGGTGCCCTGGTGACACTGTGGGTGCCCTGGTGACACCATGGTGGCCCCGGTGACACCGTGGGTGCCCGCAGTGTGCGCGGGGACGCTGAACGGGCTGAGCGTGACCGGCGACGCGCAGCACCAGTACCAGACCCTGCACAAGATGTACAACAACTGCGAGATCGTCATGGGCAACCTGGAGATCGTCCTCATCGACCACACCCAGGACCTCTCCTTCCTCCAGGTGACCCCGGGGACACTGAGGGGACACTGAGGGGACACTGAGGGGGGACGTGGACAGCTCCAGGGGACAGGGACCTCATGGGGGACATTGCTGCTGTCACCCAGGGGAGGACATGGCCAGTTTGGGGGTCACGTGTCCACCATGGGGACCGTGGCCATCATGGCCACTTTGGAGATCACGTGTCCATCACGGGGACAGTGGCCATCAAGGGGAGGACTTGGCCAGTTTGGAGATGACACAGCCGCCATGGGGACCATGGCCATCAAAATGAGGACATGGCCATTGAGGGGTTAACATGTCCACCATGGAGACAGTGGCCATCAAGAGGACGACACGGCCAGTTTGGAGATCACGTGTCCACCATGGGGGCCATCACGGGGGACCACGGCCATCAAGGGAAGGACATGGCCAGTTTGGAGGTTCCAAACTGGTTCCAAACTGGTTGCCAGCCACTATGGGGACCATGGCCATGGCCACCAGGTGTAGGACATGGACAGTTTGGAGGTTCACAGCCACCATGGTGACCATGGCCATCAAGGGGAGGACATGACCGTTGAGGGGGTGACACGTCCACCATGGGGACAGTGGCCATCAAAAGGAGGACATGGCCAATTTGAAGGTTCACAGCAGCCATGGGGATCACAGCTACGGCCACCATGTGCAGGACATGGCCAGTTTGGAGGTCACATGTCCACCATGGGGACCATGGCCACCAAGGGGAGGACATGGCCAGTTTGGAGGTGGCACAGCCACCATGGGCACTGTGGACATCAAGGGGAGGACATAACCATTGAGGAGGTGACATGTCCACCATGGTGACAGTGGACATCAAAAGGAGGACATGACCACTGAGGAGGTGACATGTCCACCATGGTGACAGTGGCCATCAAAAGGTGGACATGACCACTGAGGAGGTGACATGTCCACCATGGTGACAGTGGCCACCAAGTGGAGGACGTGGCCATCAAAAGGAGGAGTTGGCCACTTTGGAGGTTCACAGCCACCATGGTGACCATGGCCGTCAAGGGGAACCATGGCCACCATGTGCAGGACATGGCCAGTTTGGAGGTCACATATCCACCATGGGGACCATGGCCATCAAAATGAGGATGTGACCAGTTTGGAGGTCATATTTCCACCACGGGGGCAGTGGCCATCAAGGGGAGGACATGACCATTGAGGGAGTGACAGGTCCACCATGGGAACCACGGCCATCAAGGGCAGGACGTGACCATGGAGGGGTGCCACAGCCCCCACGGTGTGTCACCAAGGCCACGTGTGACCCCCGTCCCCCGCAGACCATCCGGGAGGTGACCGGCTACATCCTGATCGCCATGAACGTGTTCGCGGCGCTGCCGCTGCAGAACCTGCGCGTGATCCGCGGCACGCAGTTCTACGAGGACAAGTTCGCCCTCTTCGTGCTGCTCAACTACAACCCCAACACCACGCACGCCCTGCGCCAGCTCGGCCTCAACCAGCTCACGGGTGCGACACCGAGAGGGGACAACGCGGGGTGGGGACATTGCAGAGGGTTGGGGACATCGTGGGGTTTGGGACACCACGGGGAGATGGAGACATCGTGGGGTTGAGAACACCGTGGGGTTGGGGACATCATGGTGGGCTGGGGGCATGGTGGGGTTTGGGGGCATTGTGGTGGTTTGGGGACATCACAGGGGGCTGGGGACACCTCGGGGTTGGGGACATCATGGAGGGTTGGGGACATTGCAGGAGGCTGGGGACATTGTGGGTCTGGGGACATCGCGGAGGGTTGGGGACATTGTGGGAACGGGAGACACTGTGTGGGTTGGGGACACCATGGAGGGTTGGGGACACCATGGAGGGTTGAGGACATTGTAGTGGGTTGGGGACATCGTGGGGGGTTAGGGACATTGCAAGGGTTTGGGGACACTGTGGGAAGTGGGGATATGGTGAGGGCTGGGGACGTCATGAGGTTGAGGAAACTGTGGGGTTGGGGACGTCATAGAGGGTTGGGGACACCATGGAGGGTTGGGGACACCATGGGGTTGGGGACACCGTGGTGGGCTGGGGACATTGTGGGGAGATGGGGACACCATGGAGTTGGGGGACATTAAGGAGGCTTGGGGACACCATGGAGAGTTGGGGACATCGCGGGTGGTTGAGGACACTGTGCAGTTGGGGACATTGTGGTGGGTTGAGGACACCATGGGGTTGGGGACATCGCAAGGGGTTGGGGACATCATGGGTGGTTGAGGACACCATGGGAATGGGGACATTGCTGGGGGTTGGGGACATCATGGAGGATTGGGGACATCGTGCGGTTGAGGACACTGTGGGGTTGGGGACATCATGGTGTGTTGGGGACATTGTGGTGAGTTGGGGACATCGTGGGGATCTGAGGACACTGCGAGGGGCTGGGCACACCCACAGAACTGGCACAGAGAGGGGACACACTGGGCTTGGGGACACTGCCACCCCTCTGTGCCCTCCAAGGTCCCCATCCCACTGCTACCCCTGTGTCCCTTGGGGCAAGGACAGTACCCAAGGTCCCCATCCCCTTCCTGTGCTGCCACGTGGGTCTGGGGGGATCTGTCCCCCCTGTCACCCCTTTGTCCCCCCTTTGTCACCCCCTGTCACCCCCGTGTCCCCAGAGATCCTGGCAGGGGGGGTGTACATCGAGAAGAACGCGCAGCTGTGCCACGTGGACACGGTGGAGTGGAGGGACATCATGAGGGACACTCGGCTGGAGCCGCTCGTGAGGGACAACGGCCGCGCCTGTGCGTGGGGGGACAGGGGGACAAAGGGGACACCTGGGGGGCTGTGGGGTCACCCTGGGGCTGGGGTCACTCCTGGGATGGGGTGGCTTGGGAGTCATCCCTGGGGTTGTGGTCATTTTGGGGTCGCCTCTGAGTTTGTGGTCACTTTGGGGTCACCCCTTGGGTTGGGGTGGCTTCAGGGTCACCCCTGGCTTTGGGGTCACTTTGGGGTGGCTTTGGGGTCACCCCTGGGGTTGGTGGGACTGTAGGGTGACCCCTGGCTTTGGAGTGACTTTGGGGTGGCTTTGGGGTCACTGCTGGGTTTTGGGTCTCCCTGGGTTTGAGGTCCCTTTGGGGTCACCCCTGAGTTTAGGGTCACTTTGGGGGTGACACCTGGGATTGGGGTGACCCCTGGCTTTGGAGTCCCTTTGGAATTCCTTTGGGGTCACCCTTTGGTTTGCCATCACCCTGTTTCTGGGTCCCTGTGGTGTCACTTTGGTGTCCCTTTGGGGTCCCTTTGGTGTCCCCCTGTATTTGGGGTCCCCTGTCATGATCCCATTGCTGGCTCTGTCCCGCAGGTCCCCCGTGCCACGAGAGCTGTGGCGGTCACTGCTGGGGGCCGGGCCCCGACGACTGCCAGAAACGTGAGAACCGGGGGTACCGGGGGTACCGGGGGTATTAGGGGTATTGGGGGTACCGGGGGGCACTCAAGGGGTACCGGGGGATTTTGGGGGTGGGCTGGACCCCCCCGGTGACCCCCCCCGGTGTCCCCGCAGTGACCAAGACCATCTGCGCCCCGCAGTGCAACGGGCGCTGCTTCGGCCGCGCGCCCAACGAGTGCTGCCACGAGGAGTGCGCGGGCGGCTGCACCGGGCCCCTGCGGACAGACTGCTTCGTACGTCCGTCTGTCTGTCTGTCTGTCTGTCCAGCCCTCCATCCACCCACCTCTGTGTCCATCCATCCGTCCATCCATCCATCCATCCATCCATCCATCCATCCATCCATCCATCCATCCATCCATCCATCCA
>JAWWEX010000026.1:8649-26854 GCA_035583215.1 Arremon brunneinucha
AGTGTCCCCATGGCAGCTGGGACAGTGTCCCCGTGCTGCTGGGAGAGTGTCCCTGAGCTGGCAATGTCCCCATGGCAGCTGTGGGCTGGGACAGTGTCCCTGTGCTGCTGGGACAGCTCCTGAGCTGGCAATGTCCCCATGGCACCCGCCCTTGCCCTCCTGGTGCCATGGCAGCCCAGGGGGCTCTGTGGGGACCGGGGGGTCCTGACACAGCCCCTGCTGTCCCCAAGGTGCAGCAGTCCCTGCAGGAAACGGTTCGCTCCTTCAAGGTGACAAACGAGGAGCTGGCAGCCAGGGGGGCCGGAGGGGACACAGACGTGGCTGCCTGTGACACTGCCTGCAAGGTGAGGGACTGGGGGGGACAGGAGGGGAGGGGACAGGATGGGACAGGACAGGAGGGGACACGGACATGGCTGCCTGTGACACTGCCTGCAAGGTGAGGGACTGGGGGGGACAGGATGGGAGGGGACAGGACAGGAGGGGACATGGACATGGCTGCCTGTGACACCACCTGCAAGGTGAGGGACAGGAGGGGAGAGGATGGGACAGGACAGGAGGGGACACGGATGTGGCTGCCTGTGACACTGCCTGCAAGGTGAGGGACAGGACAGGAGGGGATAGGATGGGACAGGGGACAGGACAGGGGGGGACAGGACAAGGGGAGACAGGATGGGACAGGACGGGACAGGATGGGACAGGACAGGATGGGACAGGAGGGGACAGGACAGGATTGGACCAGGAGGGGACCGGGGGGACAGGCACCAGCCAGCAGCCAGGGTGGGATCTCAGCTCTGTGCTGGGGCTCTGGCCAGCCCCTCCTGCTGCTGGCCACGTGCAGGGCCAGGGCCCCGTAGTTACACGCACGCAGGACACGCTGGGGACAGATGTGCTGGTCCCTGTCCAACCCCAGCTGCTCAGCAGATGTCTCTGTCCCCCCTCAGATGTGTCTTTCCTGCTTGGGAATGACAGACTTAGTGCAGGAAGCGTGGCCACGTGTTTCTGCATCCTTCCTGCCACATCTGGCAATGTGACCTCTCACTGAAGACACTGTGCAGCAGAAATGAATGGAAATTGCAGAGCACAGGCAGAGCTGTGCTCTGATAACCCATACAAACTCCAGCCCATGCAGGGGTCACTCTGAGCACTGTGATAACTGAGGTCTCTCTGGCAGGAACAGGGAGGCCAGGGGTGGATGGTGCTGCTGTGCTGGAGCTCCCCATGCCAGGAGCCTGCGGTGACAGTGACAGGGCCTTGTCCTCCCCCTGTGCAGGAGCTGCTGTGCAAGATGAGGGGCCGGGGCTTGCCCTGGGCCCAGCTGCTGCTCGTGCTGCTGCTGCTGGCTGCTGGATTCCTGCTGCACGACGTGCACACACACGGCTCCTTCCAGGGTACGCTGGGCACTCACGGGGTAACCCAGGGTCAGAAATGCTCTGGGGGCACCAGGCAGCCCCCAGCACTGCCAGGCCACCCCTGTCCCCGTCCCCAAAGTGCCACATCCACGTGGCCTTTAAACCCTTCATGGGATGGGAGCTCCACCATGGCCCTGGGCTGCCTGCACAGCCCTTTCTGGGAAGGAACTGGGTTTTGTTTGCAACCAAACCTTCCCTGTCACAAAAAGCCCTTTCTGGGAAGGAACTGGGTTTGTTTGCAACCTAAACCTTCCCTGTCACAAGCTTGAGGCTTTTTCACCTTGCCCAGGAGTGATCCTGCTCCCTGGGATCCCTCCTGTGGCTGTTCCCCTCCGTGTCCCTGCCTGTGTCCTGTGGCTGCTGTGAGCACTGGGGCCTGTCCATCTGTCCAGCTGGGGGATGGAGGTACTGCAGCAATGCCTGTTCCCCTTTGGAAGGGTCTGTTCAGGGGGTTCTGTCCGTCTGTCCCCTCCTGGAGCATCTCCTGAGAGGTTCCACAGCAGAGCTCGAGCCGTGTGTCTGCCCAGAGCCCTTGGGGACAGACAGACACATGTCAGGGGACAGACAGACAGCCAAGAGCCACTCAAGGAGCACACCTGTGTGTCCCCAGAGCCCTTGGGGACAGACAGACACGTGTCAGGGGACAGACAGACAGGCAAGGCCACTCAAGGAGCTCACCCTTCTCTTGCAGCCTCGTCCTGTGCCCGGCTGCTGCGCGCCTCCGGCGTGCTGCCCGCCTCCCAGCTGGCCTGGCAGAAGGTGTCCCGTGCCAGCCTGCAGGGCTACAGGTGTGTGACACCCCTGGGTGCCTCCTGGGGCTGGGATGGGGCTCTTGTGCTGCCCAGGAGGGCTGGGCAGGGAGCTGGGACTGTTCCCATCCCTGCCTGAGCCATTCCAGCTCACACTGGAGCTGTTCCCATCCCTTTGTGAGCCATTCCAGCTCACACTGGAGCTGTTCCCAGCCCTGCCTGAGCCATTCCAGCTCACACTGGGACTGTTCCCATCCCTGCCTGAGCCATTCCAGCTCACACTGGAGCTGGGACTGTTCCCAGCCCTGCCTGAGCCATTCCAGCTCACACTGGAGCTGTTCATGTTCCCATCCCTGCCTGAGCCATTCCAGCTGACACTGGAGCTGTTCCCAGCCCTTTGTGAGCCATTCCAGCTCACACTGGAGCTCTCCCCGTGCTGGCAGCTCCGTGCCCTCTGTGTGGGTGCCCCCGGCGCCGTGCCCAGCCCTGCCCTCACCCGAGGCTCCCTTGCAGGTGGCTGGAGCACAGCCTGGCCCAGCACGGCTCCGTGGCGCTGTCGGTGCTGTGGCCCCAGCTGGAGCTGCTCTGGAGCACCGCCGGGGAGGTGGCCTGGGCTGTGACCCAGCAGGGCTGTGCCCTGCTCGCCTGGCTCCACGGCAGCCTGCCCTGGCTCGGCGACTGGGTGAGTGGGGAGGGCACAGGGGGTGCCCCTGGGGTGGCATCAGGGTCACAGAGCGTGGGTGCCCTGTCTGCTGGGTGCTGCAGAAAAAGGAACCTGGGGAGGGTGGAATTTTCAGGGTTCCCTGTGGCAGGAGGGAAATTATCTGAATCTAAGTCCATGTTTTTAGAAGGCTAATTTATTATATTTATAATCTATATTAGATTATAAAAGGATAATTATATTAATTTATATATAATAATATATTTAAATAATGTAAAAATAATAATTATATTATTTTATAATTAATTATTAATATATAGATAATATAATATAATATAATGTAATATAATATAATGTAATATAATATAATGTAATATAATATATATTAATAATATATTATATTATTAAATAATATTATACTAAAACTATACTAAAGAATAGAGGAAGGATACATACAGAAGGTTTAATAAGATGATAATTAAAAACTCCTGATTCTCTCCAGAGTCCTGACACAGCCTGGCCATGATTGGTCATTAAGTCAGAACAATTCACATGAAACTAATGAACAATTCACCTGTTGGACAAACAATCTCCAACCACATTCCAGAGCAGCAAAACGCAGGAGAAGCAAATGAGATAATATTGTTTTCCTTTTTCTCTGAGGCTTCTCAGCTCCCCAGGAGTGAAATCCTGGCAAAGGGATTTTTCCAGAAAATGGGGCAGTGATGGGGGGAGCTCTGGGACGCTGGGGAGGGAGGGCGGGGTGAGATGGGGGTGTCACAGGTGTGCTCACCCCACACCACCTGTGCTCCCCAGCTGCAGAGCCGGCTGCCCGAGGCGCTGCTGCACCTGGCCGAGTGTGCCCGGGAGCTGCTGCACTTCCTGCTGCACAGCTGCCTGCTGCCGCTGCTGCAGGGCCTGGCTGCACTGCTGCAGCGGGGCTGGCAGCGCTGCCTCGACTCCTGCAGGTGAGCGGCAGCCCCCTGGGCTTCCTTCTCCTGGGCTCCCTGGGGGCTGCTGCAGCTGTGTCTGTCCCTGTGCCCAGCCCTGCCCAGCCCAGGGGCTCCTGTGCCCGCCATGTCCCTCATCCCTGCTGGCTCTGACCCCCCCAATCCCCTGTCCCTGTTGTTCCAGGGGGGACGTGACGTGGCAGTGCGTGAGGGACCACCTGATGAGCTTCACCTACTCCTCCTGGCTGTACCTGCAGGACGCCACCCTGGCCCTCAAGGACTGGGCCCTGGCCGTGATTTCTGGGCACTGAGCTGCTCCCGGGGCTCACGCCGTGCTCTGGCTGCCCGGGGTGCAGCAGGGCACGGGCAGTGCCCGCAGGAACTTTGGGTCCCACCAGGGCTTTTGGGGAGGTTTGTGTTTTTGGGGGCCGGGCAAACACGCACCCAGGTTTCTCCACACCCTGTGACCGCTCTGGCTTTCCCTGTCCCGCTGTCCCTGGGGGGTGATCCCCATCCCCTTGTGTTCTGCCTGCTCACAGGGTTGGGGGTGGACACCTGGAGCCCCTCACCTTCCCACCCCTTCCCACCAATGAATGAACTGATTTAGTTTATTATTTTTTCCTTATAATTGCTCTGTATGCTTTATATTTCTTCCTAATTGGAGATGGCTGTGTGTAATGGGGGGGACAGGCTGTCCAGACCTCCCTGCACCCCCAATCCCACCCACCCCGGGGGGCAGTGCCAGGGCTGGGGTGGTTTATGGGGGTCCAGGGAGCTGCTGGTGCCACCCCACGGCTGGGGGCTGGGGTTGGGGTGTTTGTGTGGGGTGGGGAGGTGTCAGGTTCGACCCCTGCCTCTGTTCACGTTTGTGTGTCACCTCTGTGGGGGTGTGTCACCCGTGTGGGTGTGTCACCTGTATGGGTGTGCACAGGGGTCGGGAGTGCCTGTGTTCTTTCAGGTGTGTGTGCAGGGGCACCTGTGTGTGCCTCTGTGCTCACCCACGTGTGGGCACGTTCGGGTGTCCGTGCCTCCACGCACACCTGTGCTCCACGTGTGTGTGTCTGTGCACAGCCATGTCCTGTCACACCCCTGTCTCCATTCACACCGCTGTGTCCACTCACATCCCTGTGTCCATTCGCACCCCCTGTCCGTTCACATCCTCGTGTGCACTCACGCCTTACTGTCCAGTCACATCCTTGTGTCCATTCACACCCATTGTCCACTCACACCCCACTGTCCACTCACACCCACTGTCCAGTCACAACCATTGTCTGGTCACACCCAATGCCCACTCACACCCATTGTCTGGTCACACCCCCTGTCCACTCACACCCACTGTCCAGTCACGCCCACTGTCCATTCACAGCTTACTGTCCAGTCACATCCACTGTCCACTCACACGTAGTGTCCACACCCACTGTCCACTCACACCCACTGTCTACTCACAACCACTGTGCACTCCCACCCCAGTGTCCGCTCATACCCACTGTCCACTCTGTCTGCTCACACCCACTGTCCAGTCACACCCATTGTCTGGTCACACCCAATGTCCACTCACACACCCAGTGTCCGGTCACACCCCACTGTCCACTCACACACCCAGTGTCCGGTCACACCCCCTGTCCACCCTGTCCGGTCACTCCGGTCCCCTCTGGGGACGCGGCCGGCGAGGGGCGTGGCCCTGGTCTCAAATGGGCGTGGCCACCGCCATTTGGGGCGTGGTTTGCTTCATGAGGGGGCGTGGCCTGTCTTCGGCGGGGAGGGGCGTGGTCGAGAGGGGCCGCGGCCCCAGTGCCGCTGCGGCCGTTGCCGAGGCGCCAGCCAATGGGCGGACAGGTTGCTGGGAGGCGGCAGCCAATGGCCGCGCGCGTTGCTGTTGCCGGGCGGCCCGTACCGGCCGTGCCGCGGCCGTCCCGGGGCGATGCCGGTCCCGGCCGTGCCATGGAGATGCCAGGGGCCATGGACATCCGCTGCGGGGGTCTGCTCTTCAGCTCCCACTTCGACTCGGGCAACCTGGCACACGTGGAACAGGTGCGGCCTACAGAGCCGGGGGGCGGCCCCGCCGCCCGCGGCAGCGCTCTGCCCGCCGCCGACTACGAGTTCAACGTGTGGACGCGGCCCGACTGCGCCCACACTGAGTATGAGAATGGCAACAGGTACCGCTGGCCGGGGAACCGGGAAGGGCCGATGGGACCGGCCGGGCTCCGCGGGGATTCATTGCCCCGGGAAAGGTCCTGGCGGGGGCCCGGGAGCGGCCGCTGCGCTTGGGGCTGGGGTGGAAGGGGCGGCGGCGGGGCTGGGGGAGCCGGCAAGGTTCCCTGGGAGGGGGCTCGGGCGGGTCGGTGTCCGCGCCGGGGGGTCTGACAGGCTCCGGCGGTACTGAGTGGGGGTGGGTGCCTCGGGAGGAGGGAGCGGTGGGGCCGGGGGTGCCCTGGGAGGGGGCTCGGGGGTCTGGTTCTGCCCCCACGGGAGCTCCGACAGCTCCCGGTGGGTACGGGGGTCTGAGGAGAGGGGCCGGGGGTGCCCTGGGAGGGGGCTCGGGGGTCTGGTTCCGCCCTGCCGGGGCTCCGACCGCTCCCGATGGGTGCAGGCAGCGGAGAGCTCGGGGAGCCGCGGGCAGGGGCTGAGGCGGCGCCGCTGCTCCCTTTGCCAGGTCCTGGTTCTACTTCAGCGTGAGCGGGGGCGCCCCGGGAAAGCTGATCAAGCTGCACATCCTGAACATGAACAAGCAGAGCCGGCTGTACGCGCAGGGCATGACCCCCTTCGTGCGCACGCTGCCCGTGCGGCCGCGCTGGGAGCGCATCCAGCAGCGGCCCAGCTTCCAGGTGAGAGCCGGCACGGACCTATGCAGGCAGGGACCTGTGCATGCAGGACCCTGTGCATGCAGGGACATGTGCATCCAGGGACATGTTCATCCAGGGACCTGTGCATGCAGGGACATGTGCATGCAGGGACATGTGCATGCAGGGACCCTGTCTGTGCATGCAGGACCCTGTGCATGCAGGGACTTGTGCAGGCAGGGACCCTGTGCATGGAGACCCTGTGCATGCAGGGACCCTGTGCATGCAGGACCCTGTGCAGGCAGGACCCTGTGCAGGCAGGACCCTGTGCATGGAGACCCTGTGCATGCAGGGACCCTGTGCGTGCAGGGACCCTGTGCGTGCAGGGACCCTGTGCATGCAGGACCCTGTGCATGCAGGGACCTTGTGCAGGCAGGACCCTGTGCTGTGCTCGGGGCAGGGCACCTCGGGGGCACGCCCACCCCTTGCTGCCTGTGCTGGAGGGAGCCCCAGGGCCAGCCGGGCTGGGGAGCAGCTGCTTTGTTCCTGCCATCGCCAGGGAGGGACAGGAGCAGCAACAACTGCAGTGCCAGGGGGATAGCCAAGGGCCAGAGGGCACCCCCAGTGCCTGCTGCGGGCCAGAGGAGAGCAGCAGGGGCTGTGCTGGGCTGGGGGGAGCAGCAGGGGCTGTGCTGGGCTGGCTCTGCCCCCGGACTGTGCCCAGGGAGAGCAGCAGGGGCTGTGCTGGGCTGTGTCTGTCCCTGTGCCGTGTCTGGGGGGAGCAGCAGGGGCCGTGCTGGGCTGGGGAGAGCAGCAGGGGCTGTGCTGGGCTGGCTCTGCCCCCAGGCCGTGTCTGTGGGAGCAGCAGGGGCCGTGCTGGGCTGGGGGGAGCAGCAGGGGCCGTGCTGGGCTGGCTCTGCCCCCGGGCTGTGCCCAGCCCTCTCCCTGGTGTCCCTGGCAGGTGGTGGAGGCGCAGTTCGTGCTGTCCTTCGTGCACCGCTTCCTGGAGCGTGGCACCGTCACCTACTTTGCCTTCTGCTACCCCTTCTCCTACACGGAGTGCCAGGACATGCTGAAAGAGCTGGATCGCCGCTACCAGGACTGCAGGCACATGTCCCCCAGCAGGTGTGCCCCCCACCTTCTCCTTCCTGGCCTTTGTCCCACCTTCCTGGCCCTCACAGCCTTCCTGGGCTGTGCCTGCTTGGGGTTTTCCCCTGGGAAAGCTCTGTCTGCAGCAGGAGGGTCTCTGTGCCCTCCCCAGAGCTGCCTGGCCCGTGCTCCTCTGTGCCCCAGCTCTGCACAAGCAGCTTGCCCTGAGCTACCCCTGGGATTCCAGAGGATCCCTGTTGTTCTGGAGCCATCCCTCCTGCCAGAATGGGTCACCTCCCTGCTGGGATGAATCCCTCAGAACCCTGTCCCTCCTGCCAGAATGGGTCACCTCCTGGTGGGATGAGTCCCTCAGTGCCCTGTCCCTCCTGCTGGCAGGCATTATCTCCCCTATGGGATGACCTGACCTTCTGTGCCAGTCTGTCTCTGCATGAGCTGATCCCCCACTGCTGCCACAGCTGGGGTTTGGGGAGGGCAAACCCAGCCCTGGGCCCCCCTCCTCACCCTGAAGGAATGGCTGCTCGTGCTCCCAGCAGGCTCTGAGGGCGTCCAGCAGCAAACAGGCCAGATGTGGGGTGCTCCTTGTGGGGCTGGGGCTGCTCAGCCCCCGGGGCTGTGAGTGTGGGCAGCATTCCCCACCCAGCTGGGAGCCCCTGGGTCTGTGAGTGTGGGCAGCATTCCCCACCCAGCTGGGAGCCCCTGGGGCTGGCTGAGATCCCCTCTCCCCCCCAGCCCCCTGGACTCGGTCTATTACCACCGGGAGCTGCTGTGCCACTCTCTGGACAAGCTGCGTGTGGACCTGCTGACCATCACCTCGTGCCATGGCATGCAGGAGAAGCGGGAGCCCCGGCTGGACAAGCTTTTCCCAGACACCAGCACACCCCGGCCTCACTGCTTCACTGGAAAGAGGGTGAGACACCATGCTGGGCTGGGCTGGGCTGGGCTGGGGGCCAGCTGCCCCTGTGGTGACACCTTTCTGCAGCCCCCATGGCTCTGACCACAATGGCATTGTGGCCCCAAGGGTTGGAGCATCTGGGCAGAGGTTGTGGAGCAAAGTCTGTGAGACCCTTTGCTTTTGGGGTATCCTAGGGCAGGCAGCACACCCCCTCAGCCCGGCTGTTTGTCCCCAGGTGTTTTTCCTCAGCAGCAGAGTCCACCCAGGAGAAACCCCCTCCAGCTTTGTCTTCAATGGCTTCCTGGACTTCATCCTGCGGGAGAAGGACCCCCGCGCGCAGATGCTGCGGCGTATGTTCGTGTTCAAGCTGATCCCCATGCTGAACCCCGACGGCGTGCTGCGGGGCCACTACCGGTGAGTGCCAGCCTGCTCGGGGCTTCATGGGGCTGGAAACGTCCTCCCTGACCCCTGAGGCCAACTGTTCCCCCCAGGAAAAGGAGCAGGAATGGTTTATTTGGGTATTGGTTGGTAGATGTGAGCAAAACCCTCCCTGACCACTGAGTCCAACCGTTCCCACCAGGAAAAGGAGCAGGAAGGGTTTATTTGGGCATTGGTTGGTAGATGTGAACAAAAGGGCAGTGTCCTTCCCTGATGGGTGTGAATGTGGAAAAGGCTGTGAGTTTGCTGAGGAAGGGATCTCAGAAAGCTGATTCTATGGGTTTTGTTACATTTATAAAATCATGGAATCCTGGATTCACTTGGGTTGGAAAAGCCCTGTGAGACCGTGGAGGCCAACCACCCCGGCACTGCCCAGCTGACCCTGGTCCCCAAGTGCCACAGCCACAGGGCTTTTAAACTCCCCCAGTGATGGGGAATCCACCCTTGCCCAGGGCAGCCAGTGCTAGGGCAGGACAGCCCTCACCATGAAGAAAGTGTTCCCAATATCCAACCTAAACTTTCTGTGGTTCAAGTCAAGGCGCTTCCCTCTGGTCCTGTCCCTTGTTCTCTGGGAGCAGAACCTGGCCCTTCCACATAGCTCCATTCTCCTGTCAGGGAGTTGCAGGGAGTGACAAGGTCCCCACAGAGCCCCCTTTTCTCCAGGCTGAGCCCCCTTCCCAGCTCCCTCAGCCTCTCCTGGTGCTCCAGCCCCTTCCTGGTTGCTGTCTCTGGGGAGGATTTGCAGGACTCTGCCTCACTGTGCAGTGTCACTGCTCTGGCAGCTCCTGGCCATTGGTCTGGCCATTGTTGGCATTTTTAGGCAGAGCCCAGAGCCCTCAGTGCTCCAAGGCGAGCTCAGCTCTGCCAGGGTGTGGAGACCCTGGGGTGGGGAGGCATTCCCTGGTCTAGGGAGACACAAGAAGCTTCCCTCAAAAAGCTGTTAGACCCCATTGGCTCCTTCCCCTGTTCCTATGTCCCTGAGCCACCCCTTCCCTATTCCCTGATTGTCCCTTACCTTTGTACTGCCCCGAGATCAGGGTCAGCCTCCAGGCCCCTGTAGAGGGAAATTGAGCCTCTCTGTGTGTGGGTGCTGGGACCTGAACATCTCACCAAACAGCTCAATTAAACATCTGTGGATACTATGCAGAGGCCTTTTGCTCCCTTACCCTGGCCTGTGCTAGCAGCAGTTCAGCTGCTGCCCCAGGTGCCCTGGCAGCGCTCAGGTGTGTCTGGCTCTCCCGCAGCACCGACTCGCGCGGGGTGAACCTGAACCGGCAGTACCTGCACCCCGACGCCGAGCTGCACCCCGCCGTGTACGGGGCCAAGGCCGTCCTGCTCTACCACCACGTGCACAGCCGCGTCCTGCCCGGCTCTCCGGACTGGAGGACGTTTGTCTCCCCGCTCAGCGCCAGCTCGCTGAGCCTGAAATCCCCCAACTGCCCCGTGCCGGCCGCGGAGGCGCCGTTATCAGAGCTGGACAAAAGCAACAACCTCCGCAACTGCCCCGGCTCCTGGCGGGCCGGCACCCGCTCCTGCCCGGCTGAGAGCAGCCCCAGGGCGCTGGGCCAGGATGCGCAGGTGTCACAGAGCTCCGAGCGAGCCGCCTGCATCCTGCCATCGAGCCCCGGCAGCGAGCGCTGTGAGGGGGGGCCCGGGACCCCCGCCCCAGCCCCCGCGCCCGAAGCTGAGCCCGCAGAGCCCATCGCGCCCCGGGACAGTGGCCTCGCCTACTACGTGGACCTGCACGGGCACGCCTCCAAGCGCGGCTGCTTCATGTACGGCAACTGCTTCAGCGACGAGAACGACCAGGTGAGGGCACCGCCCGAACGCGGGGCTGCTGCGGCCGCTGGAGCCTCCTGCTGCTCCTGCTGCTGCGAGAGGGGCGTGGAATCCCTTCACAGTTCCTTCCTTTTCCTTCTCCTTTCCTTCCTTCCTCCTCTCTGTCCTCCCCCAGTGTGGTGACCGGGGCAGCAGGAGGTCTCAGATTCCCCCTGGGAGCTGGTGAGGGCCAGCAGGGTGTGCTCCCAGCTGGCTGTGAGGAGAGCCCATCGGGGGGTGGGCAGCATGCCCTTGAAATGTGGGTCTCCTCCAGCCAGGTCTCACGAGCTCTTGGAGATCTATTTCACACCTGAGATAGCTCAGCTACCTCAGAAGGCATAAAATCAGCCGGATGGCTTCTGTGGTAGTGTTGGAAACAAAAAGGTTTTCATAGAAGGCAAAATAACAGAACTCTTTACAGAGAAGAACCGAGCCAGATGCAAGAGGTCCTTGCCCATGGTAAAACACCTCACAAAAGGGATTGGTTTCTATGTTCTCTTCTTTTTCTGGTAAATTGCTCAGGTGGGACTTTTTGGCTCCTGTCCGATTGGCTATCCTTAAGTTTGAGGTGAATTCCCCAGGTCCTATGAGGTGTCTTTTCACCTAATTGAGGAGAGAAACTTGTGGGTTTCTTTCCTTTTTAAGGGGACAAAGGACAGTTTTGTCACTCTGTCAATTCCTTTATACCCTGGGCACAGCTGGAGCTTGTGAGACCCTGGAGCTGGGCAGAGCGGGCCCTGGTGCCACCCTGTGCTCGGCACTGCTCCCACTGGAGCAGGATGAGCAGCCAGGGCCCCCGCTCAGCCCTGCTGCTCCCTGCCCCCTGCAGGTGGAGAACATGCTGTTCCCCAAGCTCATCTCCCTGAACTCCCCTTACTTTGACTTCACGGGCTGCAACTTCTCGGAGAAGAACATGTACGCGCGGGACAAGCGCGACGGGCAGTCCAAGGAGGGCAGCGGGCGCGTGGCCATCTACAAGGCCCTGGGCATCATCCACAGGTAGGGCAGCTCAGAGTGGGTGGGCATGTGGGCAAAGGGGACACAGTTCTGTGGGACAGACACCTGCGTGGCCCCAGGGCGGTCAGCAGAGGCTGGGCCTGGCTGTGCTGGGTGCTGCTGTGTTCCTGAGATGCAGGCTCAGCCAGGCTCCTTTCCTTCCTGTTCCTCCCCACCCCTCTGCAGCTGCTCTGGCTGCTTCTCCCTGCTCTTGCACAGCTTTCTGAGGGGAATTCTCCTCTTTCCTCTGGACACCCCTCTGGCTGTCCTGAATTCCAACAGTTCCTGGCTGTATTGAGCTGTAATTAAGTAGAACAGCAGTGGGCACAGCATCCCCGTGGTTGTGTGTGAGATTCCAGCCTCAGCCCATCAGTGATCCCGTGAGCTGGGGTTGCCTGTGATCCATCCCTCTCCCACAGGGGATGGGATATTCCTGGGAACATCCCACGGGGTGAGGCAGCCAGACCCACAGAGCAGAGGCTCTCTCAGTTTCCTCAGCGCTTGCTGTGTGCTCAGCTGCTGCCTTGTGCCCACTGCAGCCCCACAGGAGCACACACACACACACACTCGTGGGCTTTGGGCTTGGCTCACTGGGGAGCTTTGCTCTGTGGCTGACCTGGAGCAGCCCAGGCTGTTGATCCAACAGCAACATCCCAAAAAGAGCTGGGAGTGCTCCCAGTGCTCGTGTGGGCCCCAGGCAGACTGGGCCAGAGCTGCTCAGGTTTTGTGCTCTGCTGGCCCTGCCGTGGGACAGATGGGACCAGTGGGACAGATGGGAGCCATCCCAGCTGGCAGCTGCTAGCCCACAGTTCTCCTCCTCCAGGAGGAAGTGCTCCAAGGCACCTTGAGGGTCAGGGACAGGCTGTAGCTGCCCACTCCCTGGACTGTTGGTGGTGACAGTAGATAATTTCCCTTTCTCTACCCATCAGGGACTCCCCCATTCCCCACCACCTTCCAGAGGTGACCAAGAGGTCTCCTCACAGGGACCTTGGCACTTTGGGTGCCACCCTGAGACATCCATCCCGAATTCCCATCCTGCTGATCTCTGGTACGCCCGTGCATCCCCACACAGGGCGTGGGCTGTTCCTGCCATCGGAGGGGACTCTCCTCAAAACCCTGCCCCTTTCCCTGCACTTCTGTGTCCTTTGGAGCAGGACCCCCTTTCCAGTGCCCTGAATCTGCTGCAGTGGCTCTGCCAGGGCAATAATGCGGGATAACCCCAGCCCAGCTGCGGGTTTGAGGGGTAACAGGGCTCCCCGTGCCCTGCAGCTACACCCTGGAGTGCAACTACAACACGGGGCGCTCGGTGAACAGCATCCCGGGGGCCTGCCATGACAACGGCCGTGCCAGCCCCCCGCCGCAGCCCAACTTCCCCTCCCGCTACACCGTGGACCTCTTCGAGCAGGTACGGGGCCCGGGCGGCCTGCAGGGGGAGTGACATCCCGAGGGTGGGCTGGGCTTGGGGCTGGGGCTTTGCTGTCCCGAGCTCTGGGGAGCTGCCCCTCTCCCCAGTGCCCCCACCCCCTGGCATTCTCCCTCCCTGGCATCCCTCCTTCCTGGTGCTCTCATCTCCCCTCGTGTCCCTCTTCTCCTGGTGCCTTCCTGTCCCTGTGTGCCCCTCACTAGTGCTCCTCTACCCGGTGCCCCCCACTGTATCCTTCCTTCCCTGTGACCCCATGCTTCCCCTCTTCCTGTGCTCCCCTTCTCACTGGGCCCTCTGGTGTGCCCCACACTGTGCTGTTCCTCCTGTCCCCTGGTGCCCCCTTACCTGTGCCCCATCCTGTGCTGTTCCTCCTGTCCCCTGGTGCCCCCTTACCTGTGCCCCACACTATCCTGTTCCTCCTGTCCCCTGGTGCCCCTCACCTGTGCCCTACACTGTCCTGTTCCTCCTCATGCGCCTCACCTGTGCCCTTTGGTTGTGCCCCACACTCTGCTGTTCCTCCTGTGCCCTCTGGTTGTAGCCCACACTCTGCTGTTCCTCCTCACCTGGTGCCCCCTCACCTGTGCCCCACACTCTGCTGTTCCTCCTCATGCCCCTCACCTGTGCCCTCTGGTTGTGCCCCACACTGCTGTCCCCTGGTGCCCCTCACCTGTTCCCCCTGGTTGTGTCCCACCCTGCTGTCCCCTGGTGGCCCTCGCACGTTCCCCACACTGTGCTGTTCGTCCTGTCCCCCGGTGCCCCTCACCCTGTGCCCCCCTGCTGTCCCCGTCATGCCCCTCACCCTGTGCCCCCCTGCTGTCCCCTCGTGCCCCTCACCCTGTGCCCCCCCCCTGCTGTCCCCTCATGCCCCTCACCTGCTCCCTGTCCCGGCAGGTGGGCCGGGCGCTGGCGGTGGCAGCCCTGGACATGGCCGAGTGCAACCCCTGGCCGCGGATCGTGCTCTCGGAGCACACGTGCCTGGGCAACCTGCGGGCCTGGATGCTGAAGCACGTGCGGGGGCTGCGCGGCAGCGCCGGGGGCCCGCGGAGGAGAGGAGGTGCCAGGACCCCCCCCAGGAGCTCCACGTAAGGGCTGGCTGGGGCGAGCGTGGGAGCTGCAGGATAACGGCACTTAGACATGATAAATGTCCCCAAGTGAGTCACCTGCCAGGGTCACCTGCCCTGGCCCTAGCTCTTCCCGGCCCTGGGAACGGCGGGGGTCAGTCCCTGGAGTGAGCTGGTTGGGATTTGCCTGCCCCAGGAAGCTGGGAGGTCTCTCCTGCGCCACGTCCAGCACTGGGCTGGGCTGGGACAGGCTGAGGGAGCTGGGAAGGGGCTCAGCCTGCAGAAGAGGAGGCTCAGGGGGACCTGAGGGAGCTGGGAAGGGGCTCAGCCTGCAGAAGAGGAAGCTCAGGGGGACCTTCTTCCTCCCCACAGCTCCCTGACAGCAGGGTGGAGCCAGGGGGGGATTGGGCTCTGCTCCCAGGGAAGAGGAACAGGACAAGGGGAAATGGCCTCAGGCTGGGCGAGGGGAAGTTCAGGCTGGGTATTGGGAACAATTCCCTCCTGGAAAGGGCTGTCCAGTACAGCTGCCCAGGGCAGGGGTGGACTCCCCATCCCTGGAGGGTTTCAAAGCCCTGTGGCTGTGGCACTTGGGGCCATGGGTCAGTGGTGGCCTGGGCAGTGCTGGGGAAGGGTTGGACACCACGGTGTGTAAGGCCTTTTCCAAACTCAGCAGTTCCTTGGTTTGGGACTGGGGGTGAGGAAGTGGGAACCCTGAGACAACACTGCTGGGACAGTGCTGTACAGCGCAGGGCACAGGGGCTCTCAGGGACAGTCCTGGTGACATCCTTGTCCCCAGCTGTTCAGCAGCTCCTGAGGAGGAGTCCAGGGCTCTGCCCTCTCTGCTGGGCTGTGCTGGTGGGTGGAGGGTGCAGGGGGAGCCCCCCCACCGTGCTGGGCTGACCCCCGTGTCTCACCCCTGCAGGGGGCTGCCCACCTCGGCCTCTGACCACGCGCTGCCCCGTGCCAGGAGCTTCAGCAGCGGCACCGCTGGCAGCGGGGGCAGCCAGCAGGACTCCCCCCGGATCCGAGCCTCCCCCAGCTTCACCCTGGGCAGCCCCAGGCCCCCGGCCGTGCCACAGAGCCCCGGGGGTGGCGGCAGCAGCCCGGCCCCGGGCAGAGGTAAGCCAGGCTGGGGAGCCCTCGCGCGCCTGCTGCGGCGCCTGTCCAGCTGCTGGGCAGCACCACGGCCCTGAGGGGGCTCAGCACCTGACACAGTGACAGTGGCTCTGTGTGCACCCGTCAGTGTGAGGGGCTGGCCCACAGGAGGGGCCAGGGCTGGCACGGCACCGCCCAGCTGAGCTCCTGCTCCACTGGCATGTGGGGATCCCTGGGCACTGGGGCTGCAGGGAGATGCCCCCCTCCAGGGCCGGGACCAAAGGGCTTCTGGAGAAGCCAGCACAGAAAACCTTTGCTCAGCTTCCCACTGCTCCCAAGCATTCCTGAGGCCAGCAGGGACACACCAAAGTGCCTTTCTCCGCTTTAGGCACTGGCTGGGCAACAGTAGGTTGTGAGCTGTGAGCTGGCAGGGGGCACCAGGGGGTTTCCAACGTGCAGAGTCTCCTCTGGTGGAGGCTGATGTGCTGCAGTGGGGTACACAGTCAGGCAGGACACTGGCTGTGCCCCCTGTGCTAGCATTGCCACCGTGGGGCAGGAGCTCAGGGCCGTGGGGGGCAGGCAGTGACAGCCCTGCAGCCCTGTGCTCACACCCACTGTGGGGCTCCAAAGCCCCCCAGTGCCCAGGGCTGTGAGCTGGGGCCCCCCGTGTGCCTGAAGCTGTGCTTGTGTTGAGCTGTGTTCCTCTGGTGTCCGTCGGTCGTGTTGTGCTCGGGGTTTGCTGCCCAGCCCTCTGTCATGACTGTGTCTTGTCTGCCATGAGAACATGGTGGGGAGGAAATAAAAGGCTGATGTTCTCATGGGCACGTTGTTCTGTCTGTTCCTTTGGCCAGGCCTGCCTGGAGCGAGCCCTGGCCCCATCCCTGCCTGAAGGGACATGCTGGGGGCAGAGCCTGGTCCCTGGTGTCCCCAGGAGCGACTGGCTGGGCTCTGCTGCCTCCTGTGCTCCCCCTGGCACAGCCTCCTCCAGCAGAGTGAGTGCCCCATGGCACACTGCACCCTCATGCTGCCTGGCACTGGGACCAGGACCCGGCTCTTCCTCCCCTGCCCTGGCATCAGCCTGACCTGCTTCCATCCCGGCCACTCCAGACCTCCCCCAGCTCTCCCACCACCTTCTCCCCGCCTCCGAGGGGCCCAGCACTGTCAGCACTGCTGTGTCTGCAGAGGGATCAGGGCCCAGGGGTGCTCTGAGCCCTGGCTTTGCCTTCCAGGGGCCGTGCTGGTGCCCTCAGGCTGGCTGTGCCACCCCAGGCAGCAGGGAAGGAGCTGAGGGTGCCTGGAGCTGGGATAGGGTGGAGACCCTGCTGCCCTGCGCTTGTCCCAGCCTCCCTCCTTCCCCGTGTCCCGCTGCAGCCTGGCCACACCCTGGGAGCCCAGAGCTGTCCCTGCCGGAGCCCAGTGACACCCTCAGCTGCTGCTGGCCTCGCTGGCAAGGCTGGCACCAGCTGTGCTGTTCTAGTCCAGGTGAAGCCAGCAGGGGCTGTGGCCCTCCTGCCCAGCAGAGGCTCCTGCTTGCAGGGTCCCATTTCCCAGGGGTCTGGCCCTGGCTTCCCCCCAGTGGGCAGTGTGCCCCCCACCTCACTTCTTCAGTGGGATGGGGAAGAAACTGGGATGGGATAAAGACTTTAACCAGGTGAGCAGAAGCTGAGGCAACTCAGGTGTGCTCCTTCAGTGCTGTCACTGCAGCCAGGCCTCAAACACCTTCCTTTTTCCTTTTTGCCCCCCAGCTCCCCTGGCTGAGCAGATGTCCCAGGACATATCCCGGTTCAGAGGGCACAGCTGTGCCCCCAGCTCCTAAACCTGGCCAGCATGGTGACACCAGTGCCACGGGACACCAAGGCAGGAGCTTGGCTGGAGCTGGGGCAGAGCCCTCTGCACGGGCAGCACGAGCTGGGACTGAGCTCTGTGCCCATCCCACTGCCAGGGCCACCCCTCGGTGCTGGGACCGGGCCCTGGCAAAGCTGGCAGGGAGGGACACTGCAGGGCACTGTGCCACCAGGCTGTGCCCTGTGCCCCACCATGGCCCCAGCCCAGCTGGTGACTCCAGCGTGGCACCGAGCCCTGGCCAGCAGCGCTGAGCTCTGTCTCCTCTGTCACACAGGGGCTGTGCCCAAGGGCGCCCGGGCAGCGCTGAGCACCGGCCACGAGCCACGGGAGGCGCAGCGAGGCGAGCAGGAGCTCCAGGACGGGACACTTCTGCAGGTACCGGGGGCACTCCCAGGGAGGGACCTGGGGTGCCGCAGGGCCTGTGCCCCATGGCTCTGCTGGGTGGGCCCTCTGGGGGGCTGCCCCACGGGCTGGGAGTCCCTCTGGGTCTGGGAGCCTGCCTAGCTGTGGGGCTCTGTCAGGTGTTTCTGTCCCACACCCCTTTCCCCAAGAAAAGGGGGACAAAGGCCTGGCACTGATCCCCTTCCCCCTCTCCACAGGTGCTCCCAGTGAAGCTGAATGCCCGGAGAGCCCCAGGAAGGCCCGGGTAGGTGCTGCTGCCAGCTCTGGGCTCATCCCGGAGCCCCTGGAGGCAGGGGGAGCTGGGTGGGCACACAGCCCCGGCTGCCGGCAGCACCGTGCCCACCGACACCGTGCCCACCGACCCCGCTCTCTGTCCCGCAGGGCTCTGCCCCGAGGCTCCCGCGTCCCCCGCGAGGGCGCCGGGCACCGAGGGACCCTTCCTGTGCTGGGGGCGCCCCGAGCCCCGGCCCCGCCGTACCGGGCAGCGGCGGCGCCGGCGGAGCTGCTGCGGCCCTGCTCGGCGCCGGGGCTGTCCCCGCGCGGGGCCCCGCAGCACCGATCGCCGCTGGCCCGGCT
>JAWWEX010000026.1:85095-101270 GCA_035583215.1 Arremon brunneinucha
CTGCGATTTCCCCAAATGCGGGAAACTCGACTGCATAATTTGTGGTAGTGGGGGACTGCGTTCGCGCTCTCCCCTGGTGTTCCTGGTTAATGACAGAATGAATACATGGGATGAGGCGTTATCCGTGAGAGCTCTTCGTGCCCGCTCCTCTCTATGCTGGAGTCGTTCTTGCGGTCCAGGACCGCGAATTCCCTGTCCAGCCTTGTGCCTGGCGTGATACCGCTGGAGCTCCGGTGTTCGCCTGTACCAGCATCTCCCGCCGTGCCCCGCTTAACCGGCTGTCAGGCTCTGCCTCGATGCTTCCCGCCGTCGCCCCGCCATCGGCCGGTGCTCCAGGTGCCGCTGTCCCGCCATCGCCGGTGCTCCAGGTGCCGCCGCTGTCCCGCCCCGGGGGCGGTGCCGTTGCCGCCCCGCCCCGGATCCTCCCGCCGCCGCTGCAGCCGGGCGGGCTCTCTCCGCTCGGTGGCCGCCGCGGAGTCCGGGAGCGGAGCGCACGTGGCGGCGCCATGGCCCGGCTGGTGCTGCAGGACGGGTCCGTGCTGCCCGGCCGCCCCTTCGGGGCCGTCGGGGCCGCGGCCGCGGGGGAAGTCGGTGAGTGTGGCCGGGGGCCGGGATGCCGTGGGGCGGCGCGGGAGCGGGAAGGAGCGGGAAGGAGCGGATCCGGCCGGGCCCGGTGCCTCCCTCCGCCCGGGGCCCGCCGTGGGGCCTGTCCGGGGCGCGGGGCCGCGATCGGCCCGGCCGTGCCCGGCCCGGTGCCCCCATCACCCCGTGCCCATCCCCGCAGTGTTCCAGACCGGCATGGTGGGGTACCCCGAGGCCCTGACCGACCCCTCGTACAAGGCGCAGATCCTGGTGCTCACCTACCCGCTGGTCGGTAACTACGGCGTGCCCCGCGACGAGCCCGACGCCTTCGGCCTCAGCAGGGTGAGCAGGGGGGCTGCGCGTCCCGCCCGGTGCCGCTGTGGCGGTGGCACTACGGGACGCTGCAGGGTGGCACGGCTGCCAGGGCGGGACGGTGCCAGGGCACGG
This sequence comes from Arremon brunneinucha, assembly GCA_035583215.1. NCBI lineage: Eukaryota > Metazoa > Chordata > Aves > Passeriformes > Passerellidae > Arremon > Arremon brunneinucha. The sequence goes on from JAWWEX010000026.1 coordinate 86,125, forward strand.
CGAGCGGCACATGGTGGCACGGAGAGGTTTGGCTCCGACGTGCAGGGCTGCAGTGGGGTCTGACATGGGGAGGGCCGGGGCTGGGCAGCGGAGACCCCCGAGCGCTGGGGTCGGGGTGCCCTGGCAGCCCGTGGGGTGCTCTGGGCTGTGTGTGGGGTGCGGGCCGTATGTCCCTCAGCAGGGCTCTATTGCAGGGTGGGAATCTCGAGCCCCTGTGCCAGAGGGGCTGCTCAGGCCCCAGCCCCCTCCAGCCCCTTGGCCTCCACGCTGTCCGTGCTGGGGCAGAGTCCAGCCCTGCTGCGGCCGTGCCCCGCCGGCCTCCCCACGCCCACCCTGCGGGGTCTCGTGTCAGCAGCCCTCCCTGGCTGTGCTGGCTGGGTGCCAGTGCCCTGATCCCGTGGCACGGGACATACCGCTGTACCCACCCTGCGGGGTCTCGTGTCAGCAGCCCTCTCTGGGCCGTGCTGGGTGGGTCTGTGCTGTGGCCTGTGCCTCTGGGTGCCAGTGCCCTGATCCCATGGCACGGGACATACCGGTGTGGCCGGTGGGAGTGGTGCTTCCCCATGGGCTTGGTTTGTGCTGCAGCTGTGCCAAGCTGAGGGCTCCCGTGGCATGAGCTGTGTTGGCATGTGGGCAGTGGTCCAGCAGCGCTGTGGGGGCCTGGGTACCCCATTCTGGGGCTCCCTGATCCAGAGGGACTTTGCTGGACTAAGGCTCAGCCTCGCTGCATAGGTGTGGGCAAGGAGGGAGCAGGTGCAGCCCAGCAGTGGGAGGGCTGGTCCTGTGCTCTGGGAACGGGGTCTGTGTTCCATGGGGTTTCTCCTGGGCTGGTGACCCTCTGCCTCTGTCCCTGCAGTGGTTTGAGTCCAGCAAGATCCACGTGGCCGCGTTGGTGGTGGGCGAGTGCTCGGAGACCCCGAGCCACTGGAGCGCATCCCAGTCCCTGGACCAGTGGCTGAAGGAGCAGAACATCCCCGGGCTGGAAGGTGGGACTGGGGAGACGGCAGGGTGAGGTGGGGGCTGTGGGTCTGCACGTTCTCAAAGCAGACCGGTCTCTGTTGAACTTTGCCCACCTGGGGCTGGAGCCTCTGCTGGGATTTGGGGCGATGATGCTGCTGGGGCGGGCGGGGGCCCGGGGCCGTGTCTCACAGCCCCTCGCAGGGGTGGACACCCGGGCGCTCACCAAGAAGATCCGCGAGAAGGGCACGCTGCTGGGGAAGCTGGTGCCGGACGGGACCCCCGAGGGCAGCGTCGCCTTTGAGGACCCCAACACGGAGCACCTGGTGCGGGAGGTGTCGCTGAAGGTGTGCGGGGCTCCGAGCGGGGCCGGGGGCTGCGGAGGGGCTGTGCAGCCCCGGCTGTGGGGCTGGCCCCAGCAGCAGCCCCGGTGATCGCTCCCCTCCCGCAGGCACCGAGAGTGTTCAACGCGGGCGGGTCCCTGCGTGTCACCGCCCTTGACTGCGGCCTGAAGAACAACCAGATCCGCTGCCTGTGCCGCCGGGGGGCCGCTGTCACTGTGGTGCCCTGGGACCACCCGCTGGACCCTGCAGGTGAGGTGGCAGTGCCTGGGGACAGGCTGGGTCCCACCGAGGGGATGGGGGGAATGGGGTCTGGCACTGTCTGCATGGTTGGTGCTGGGGACAGCAGGCACCTGTGTCCTGCTCAGTGCTGTGGGGTGGGGAGCCTTGGTGCCATCATTCCTGGGGGCTTTGGGGCTCGGGCCCTCGGTGTGGCCCCACAGGAGCAGCGCCATGGGCTCGGGATGCCTTGCTGTGGTGGGATGGGGGACTCTGGGCTGTGGTATTGGTGAGGCTTGGGGCACCATGGGGGACTGGCAGGGCCTCGCTGCCACCTGAATGGTGCTGTGGGCTCAGAACACCTTGGCTGTAACCCTGCTGGGTGTCTGGGGAGCCACAGGCTCAGGGTGCTGCTCTGCCAGGAGTGCCTGCAGTGAGCCTGTGGGCACCTTGGGAGCCCCTCTGTAACGCTGAGGGGCTGGGGGCCCCACTCTGACCCTGCTGCTCTCTGGACACAGACTTTGACGGGCTGTTCATCAGCAATGGCCCTGGGGACCCACAGCTCTGCCAGGAGACAGTGTCCAGCCTACGCCGGCTGCTGGATGCGCCCCAGCCCAAGCCCATCTTTGGCATCTGCCTGGGCCACCAGCTGCTCGCCCTGGCCCTCGGTGCCTCGACCTACAAGATGAAGTGAGTGGGTGTGGTGGTACATTTTAGTTAAATGGTTTGCTCTGTCTCACCCCTCGAAAATGTACAGTTTATTCCAAGCCTGTGACCCTCCCCTGCAGTATCATGGATCTGTAACCCCATTGGCCCAAGTCTTATTCCGTGCCCACTTTGAATCTCCCTGTTGGGCTGTGCGGGAGAGACCAGAATCTCTCTTGGCCTTTTCCTCTCTTGGCCCTTTTCCCCCCAGGCTCTCCCTCTCTCCCCCTTCTCCCTCAGAAACCATGCTGCTCCCGGGGCTGGGACCCCCAATAATTAGCACCCTCATCCAATGAGCACCCTCAGAAGCCGTGTGGAGTCCTTGCCTGCCTGCTGCTACCAGTGAACACACAGCTTAAGGGGCCCCTGGGGATCCACCAAATAAACTGCAACAAGTGTGGGTCCAGAGCTGGCCAGGGCTCCCGGCTGCAGGGCTGGCTGACAGCTGTGTGTGTGCCTTCGGGATGGTGTTCACAGGGGTCCCAGGATGAGGGAGGAGAATCTGACTCCGGATTTGAGAAGGCTTGAATTATTATTTTATGATATATATTACATTAAAACTGTACTAAAAGAATAGAAGAAAGGATTTCATCAGAAGGCTAGCTAAGAATAGAAAAAGAATGATCACAAAGGGTTGTGTCTGACCAAAACAGTCCGGACAGCTGGGCTGTGATTGGCCATTAGTTAGAAACAACCACACGAGACCAATCCCAGATGCACCTGTTGCATTACACAGCAGCAGATAACCATTGCTTACATGTTGTTCCTGAGGCTTCTCAGCTTCTCAGGAGCAGAAACGCCAAGGAAAGGATTTTTCAGAGAATGTCACGGCTCCATACCCTGCCAGGTACGGGAACCGCGGGCACAACCAGCCGTGCGTGCACGAGGACTCGCGGCGCTGCTTCATCACGGCGCAGAACCACGGCTTTGCGGTGCAGGCGGGCGGCCTCCCGCCCGGCTGGCTGCCGCTCTTCACCAACGCCAACGACGCCTCCAACGAGGGCCTGGTGCACCAGAGCAAGCCCTTCTTCAGGTGGGCCTGGGGCTGTGGGGCTGGGGGGCCGTGGGGCCGTGGGGCGTGCCCTGCCTGACCCCCTGCACAGTGTCCAGTTCCACCCCGAGCACTGCGCCGGCCCCACGGACCTGGAGGGTCTCTTTGATGTGTTCCTGGAGGCGGCACGGGACCTGCGGGACGGGCAGGGCGGCGCCCAGACAGGTGGGTGTGAGTGTGAGTGTGAGTGTATGTGAGGGACAGCCGGGACCCTGGGCCGAGGGCTGCAGGACGGGGCTGGGCGTGTCCCCAGCCCTGTCCCCAGCGTGCCACATCCCCCTCCACCAGTGCGGGAGCGCCTGCAGGAGTGGCTGACCTACAGCAAGGCACCAGCCGGGGACTCGGAGGCAGCCCGGCCCCGCAAGGTGCTGATCCTGGGCTCCGGGGGCCTTTCCATTGGGCAGGCAGGCGAGTTCGATTACTCGGGGTCACAGGTGAGTGCCAAGCCCAGGGCAGGGGGGTGGTAGTGGCCTCAGGGGCCCAGGGCCACCAGCAGTGACCCCTCTGCTCCCCATGAGGCCATCAAAGCGCTGAAGGAGGAGAACATCCAGACGGTGCTGATCAACCCCAACATCGCCACCGTGCAGACCTCCAAGGGACTGGCAGACAAGGTGTACTTCCTGCCCATCACCCCTGAGTACGTCACCCAGGTGAGCACCACGGGATGCTGGCTGGGAGAGGGCGATTTGGGAATGCAGGGGTGGCAGAACTGGGGGATCAGGGAGGGCTGGGCTGGGGCATGGCCCAGAGCCTGGTGCAGTGGGGCTAGGTGGGGTTGGAAGGCACTTGGGGGGCAGCACGGGTGAGGAGGCAGCTGGAAAGCACAGGACCCACCGTGGCTTCTGTGCCCCTCGCCGTGCCCCAGGTGATCCGGAACGAGCGGCCTGATGGGGTGCTGCTGACCTTCGGGGGACAGACAGCCCTCAACTGCGGCGTGGAGCTGACCAAGGCGGGCGTCCTGGAGCGGTACCGTGTGCGGGTGCTGGGCACCCCCGTGGCCTCCATTGAGATGACGGAGGATCGCAAGGTCTTCGTGGAGAAGATGGAGGAGATCGGGGAGCACGTGGCGCCCAGCGAGGCTGCTGCCTCCCTGGAGCAGGTCTGGGGGCTGTGGGGGCTGTGGGGCAGGGCAGGGTCCTGTCCCTCCTGTTCCTGACCCTTGCTGGTCCTGCCCATCCTGTTCCTGACCCCATTGCTCCCTGCAGGCACAGGCAGCAGCCGAGCGCTTGGGGTACCCGGTGCTGGTGCGCTCTGCCTACGCCCTGGGAGGGCTGGGCTCTGGCTTCGCCAACAACCGGGAGGAGCTGGTGGCTCTGGTGAGCCAGGCCTTCACCCACACCTCCCAGGTGCTGGTGGACAAGTCCCTGAAGGGCTGGAAGGAGATTGAGTACGAGGTGGTGCGGGATGCCTACAACAACTGCATCACGGTACGGGATGGAGGAGGCCCTGAGCTGCTGCAGGGGGATGGATGTGGGGCAGGGGCTGGGGGCTCGTGCTGCTCCTTGTCCCCAGGGAGGGCTCCCCAGTGCCTCTGGTGGTGCTGGCACAGCTGCTGTGTGCCACTGGGAGCTGCGCCCCGTGAACAGAGCCCTGCACCCTATGCTGGATGTCCACCCTGTGGGACACCCCGTGTATTCCAGTCCTGACTGGGCAGGGGAGGATGTGCTGGGAACTGGGAGGAACACACCACGGACAGCACGTGGAGCAGTGGCCCCTCTGCTGCCAGGTGTGCAACATGGAGAACCTGGACCCGCTGGGGATCCACACGGGCGAGTCCATCGTGGTGGCACCCAGCCAGACCCTCAATGACACCGAGTACTTCATGCTGAGGCGCACAGCCATCAAGGTGGTGCAGCACCTGGGCATCGTGGGCGAGTGCAACATCCAGTTTGCCCTCAACCCCGAGTCAGAGCAGGTACTTGCAGCCCCCTGCGGGTTGTGGTTCCCTCTGCCAGTCCCCAGCCTGGGGGATCTGGCTCCTGCCCCAGCTGTCCCACGAGGCTGTGCCACAGCAGGCCCCGTGCTGCAGCATCCCTGGGACACCGTGGGCCTGGCCGTGTCACCGTGTCCCTGTCTTGGCTTGTTCCACGGCCCCCCTGACCCTGCCCGCCTGCTGCCCACAGTACTACATCATCGAGGTGAACGCGCGGCTGTCCCGCAGCTCGGCCCTGGCCAGCAAGGCCACTGGCTACCCGCTGGCCTACGTGGCTGCCAAACTGGCCTTGGGCATCCCCCTGCCCCTGCTCAGGTGAGGTACCACCGGTGTGGGACAGGGCGCTGCCCTGGTGGGACGGCCCCAGCCGCTGACGCCGTCACCTCCTCAGGAACTCCGTCACCAACTCCACCACGGCCAGCTTTGAGCCCAGCCTGGACTACTGCGTGGTGAAGATCCCGCGCTGGGACCTCAGCAAGTTCGTGCGTGTCAGCACCAAGATCGGCAGCTCCATGAAGAGCGTGGGTGAGCACAGAGGGACGGCACTGGTGGGCACGTGGCGGGCACGGGACCCGCCTGCTCACCCCACCTTGTGCAGGGGAGGTCATGGCCATTGGGAGGAACTTTGAGGAGGCGTTCCAGAAGGCTCTGAGGATGGTGGATGAGAACTGCGTGGGCTTTGATCACACGGTGAAGCCGGTCTCAGACATGGTGAGCGCTGGTGCTGGCTGTGCCATTCTGGGGGGAGAGGTGCCCACCTGCCTCCCTCGGCCACCCTCACCCCTTGGCCTGGCAGGAGCTGGAGACGCCGACGGACAAGCGGATCTTCGTGCTGGCGGCGGCGCTGCGGGCTGGCTACCGCATCGAGCGGCTCTATGAGCTGACCAAGATTGACCGCTGGTTCCTGCACAAGATGAAGAACATCACGGACCACGCAGTGCTGCTGGAGTCCTACCGCGGCCAGCAGGGCACCATGCCCCGCGCCGTGCTCCAGCGCGCCAAGCAGCTCGGCTTCTCCGACAAGCAGGTGGCCCTGGCCGTGCTCAGGTGAGGCGGGGAGGGGACGGCCCTGCTCTGCTCCCTGCCTCGCTCCCGGCGCTCACCCCGCTCTGTGCAGCACCGAGCTGGCCGTGCGGAAGATGCGGCGCGACCTGAAGATCCTGCCGGTGGTGAAGCAGATCGACACCGTGGCCGCGGAGTGGCCAGCCCAAACCAACTACCTGTACCTGACCTACAACGGCTCTGAGCACGACCTGGCCTTCCGTGAGCCCCACGTCATGGTCATCGGCTCCGGCGTGTACCGCATCGGCAGCAGCGTGGAGTTTGACTGGTGTGCTGTGGGCTGCATCCAGGAGATCCGCAAGGTCAGGCGGGCCCCAGCTCCCTGTGCAGGGAGGGGTGGGTGTCCCTGCTCAGAGGGTGAAGCTGGGCATGGGTTGGGGCTCTGGGCTCACCGTGTCCCACCTCCACCCCATGGAGTGAGGGGTGGGTGTCCCTGCTCTGAGGATGAGGCTGGGCAGGGGTTGGGGGCTCTGGGCTCACCTTGTGCCACCTCCACCCTGTGGAGTGAGGGGTGAGTGTCCCTGCTCAGAGGATGAGGCTGGGTAGAGTTGGGGCTCTGGGCTCACCTTGTCCGACCCCCAACAGATGGGCTTCAAGACAATCATGGTGAACTACAACCCGGAGACAGTGAGCACCGATTATGACATGTGTGATCGCCTCTACTTTGACGAGATTTCCTTTGAGGTGAGGGGCTGGGGCCTGCCAGCTGCGGGGCTGGGTGGGGGCTGCCATGGCTCCGTCCCAGCCCTGCCCCTGTCCCACACCGTGCTGCAGGTGGTGATGGACATCTACGAGCTGGAGAACCCTGAGGGTGTGATCCTGTCCATGGGCGGGCAGCTGCCCAACAACATCGCCATGGCCCTGCACCGGCAGCAGTGCCGCATCCTGGGCACCTCCCCGGAGACCATCGACTCCGCCGAGAACCGCTTCAAGTTCTCCCGCCTGCTGGACTCCATCGGCATCAGCCAGCCCCTCTGGAAGGAGCTCTCCAACATGGAGGTGGGCCCGGCGAACAGCACAGGGCTGCCCCAGAGTGGCTGTGCGTGTGTGTGTGCTGAGTTCCTTCTGTCCACAGTCAGCCAAGCACTTCTGCTGCAAGGTGGGCTACCCGTGTGTCGTGCGCCCCTCCTACGTGCTGAGCGGGGCTGCCATGAACGTGGCCTACTCGGACAGCGACCTGGAGAAGTTCCTGAGCAACGCTGTGGCTGTGTCCAAGGAGCAGCCTGTTGTCATTTCCAAGTTCATCCAGGAGGCCAAGGTCTGTGCAGGAGGCTGCTCCAGCCCTGGGGTGCCCACTGAAAGGCACAGCCCCCAGCCCAGGGACGGGCTGTGACCGTACTGTGCTCACAGGAGATCGACGTGGACGCGGTGGCCTGTGACGGCGTGGTGGTGGCCATCGCCATCTCGGAGCACGTGGAGAACGCTGGGGTGCACTCGGGGGACGCCACACTGGTGACACCCCCCCAGGACATCACCCCCAAGACGCTGGAGCGCATCAAGGCCATTGTGCACGCCATTGGGCAGGAGCTGCAGGTCACAGGGCCCTTCAACCTGCAGCTCATTGCCAAGGTACCTGGGACTGGGACTGCACGGCCAGGGGAGAGCAGCCCACACCCCCAGCCCTGCCTCATCCTGTCCCCTCTCTCCAGGACGACCAGCTGAAGGTGATAGAGTGCAATGTTCGTGTCTCCCGCTCCTTCCCCTTCGTCTCCAAGACCCTGGGCGTGGACTTGGTGGCTCTGGCCAGCCAGGTGATCATGGGTGAGGATGTGGAGCCCGTGGGGCTGATGACAGGCACGGGCATCGTTGGTGTCAAGGTGAGTGGGGGCCGTGGGGCCGGGCTGGGGTGCAGGGCCAGGCAGCCCCTGAGCCTCCCCCTGCCCCCAGGTGCCCCAGTTCTCCTTCTCACGCCTGGCGGGCGCTGACGTGGTGCTGGGTGTGGAGATGACCAGCACGGGCGAGGTTGCCTGCTTCGGGGAGAACCGCTGCGAGGCGTACCTGAAGGCCATGCTCAGCACCGGCTTCAAGATCCCCAAGAAGAACATTCTGCTGACCATCGGCAGCTACAAGGTGCGTGGGGTCAGGCTGCTGCGAGGCCGGGGGTCCCTCTCTGCCCTCTGACCGGCCCCGCTTGGTTCCAGAACAAGAGCGAGCTGCTGCCCACGGTGCGGACGCTGGAGAGCCTCGGCTACAACCTGTATGCCAGCCTTGGCACCGCCGACTTCTACACCGAGCACGGCATCAAGGTCAGGGCTGGGGCCTCCCTGCGGGGCCGGGACACTGCCGGGGTGCTGCAGGGCCCTGACGGGGTCACTGCCCGCAGGTGAAGGCCGTGGACTGGCACTTCGAGGAGGCCGACAGCAGCGAGGCCGGTGCCCGGGAGAGCCAGCGCAGCATCCTGGACTACCTGGCCGAGAACCACTTTGAGATGGTCATTAACCTGTCCATGCGCAACTCGGGCGGCCGCCGCCTCTCCTCCTTCGTCACCAAGGGCTACCGCACCCGGCGCCTGGCCGTCGACTACTCCGTGCCCCTCATCATCGACATCAAGTGCACAAAGCTCTTCGTCGAGGTGGGCTGGGGCACCTGGGGACCGCGGGTGCGAGCAAAGGGAGCAGAGCAGGGCTGCAGAAGCCCTGCTGTGGGTGCTGCGGGGCAGGCTCTGTGTGCGGGTGCCACTGTGCAGGGGTTGGTTTTGGGGGGCACCGCGGACAGGCATCATCCTCTGGCCCCTGGCCCCTGCTCCTGCCCCTGGTCCTGCCTCACGGCTGCCCTTTCTGCAGGCACTGGGCCAGATTGGGGCAGCCCCCCCATTGAAGATGCACGTGGACTGCATGACCTCCCAGAAGCTCATCCGTCTGCCAGGTGGGTGTTCAGTGGCCCCAGGGCACAGCACAGCACGGCGACAGTGCTGGGAGCCGGGCTGGGCACATCTGCAGGCACTGCAGAGATGTTTCCATGCTGCGCTGGGGGATGGCCTTGTCCCTCGTGTCCCTGTGGCCAGCAGCTGCCAGTGCTGACACTGACACTCCCCAGGCCTGATCGATGTCCACGTGCACCTCCGTGAGCCGGGTGGCACCCACAAGGAGGACTTTGCATCAGGCACGGCAGCTGCCCTGGCCGGGGGTGTCACCATGGTGTGTGCCATGCCCAACACCAGCCCTGCTGTCACCGATGCCACCTCTTTCGCCTTGGCACAGAAGGTGAGGAGCTGCTGCCAGCCTGGTGCTCCCATCCCCTCCTGTAAGAGCCATGGTGGTCTCACTGCCCATGGTGGGCTCACATCCGTGGTGGGCTCACATCCGTGGTGGGCTCACTGCCCATGGTGGGCTCACTGTCCATGGTGGGCTCACATCCATGGTGGGCTCACATCCGTGGTGGGCTCACTGTCCACAGTGGGCTCATTGCTGGTGGCAGGATGGTCCCACCGCAGCACGCACTGCCTCTTGTCGTGCAGCTGGCTGAGGCTGGGGCCCGCTGCGATTTTGCTCTCTTTCTGGGGGCTTCCGTGGACAACGCTGGCACTCTGGGCCCCCTGGCTGGGGCAGCCGCCGGGCTCAAGATGTACCTGAACGACACCTTCTCCAGCCTGCGGATGGACGACGTGTCGCTGTGGATGGAGGTGAGCAGGGGGGCCGGGGCTGGCAGGGGCAGGTGGCTCCTAGCCCCGGTGCCCACCAGCCCTGTGCCCCCAGCACCTGGAGCAGTGGCCGCGGCACCTGCCCATCGTGGCGCACGCCGAGCGGCAGACGGTGGCCGCCGTGCTGATGGTGGCCCAGCTGTACCAGCGCCCCGTCCACATCTGCCACGTGGCCCGCAGGGAGGAGGTGAGCAGGGCGAGCTCTGGGCTCCAGGGATGGAGCACGGGGCCCTCTGGGTTCCCCACCTATTGGAATATTACCAATATTGCCAGACGGGATGGGACGTGCCTTGGCTTGTCTGGCCCTGCGTCTGGACCAAATAGTGGCACTGCGGTGTTTCACCCACAGACACTTTTGGCTGGCTGGGTGTGTGGTGTTTCACCCCACAGACACTTTTGGCTGACTGGGTGTGTGGTGTTTCACCCCACAGACACTTTTGGCCAGCTGGGTGCTGCAGCTGGGCACGTGGGGACAAGGCCAGGCATGCCGGGACTCCAGTGGTGGTGGGATGGAGCTTCCCCCCATAACAGGGGCTGCTCCTCAGGTTTCCCTCTGCCAGAGAAGCTTTAAGGCGATGGTGAAGGAAAGGAGTCGGTTCTGCTGGAGGGTTTGGATCCAGAGCTTTATTCTGGCCCACAGGGCTCTGAATGCAGCACCAGCTCCAACAGAACTCCCTGAGCCCGTGGTTGCTGCTCCTTTGAACCCCGGGGAGAGGGGCAGGGAAGGGGCAGGGAGCCACCAAGCAGGGACAGGAGGGGAGGGACAAAGGGACAAAGGACACCTGGATGGGCCAGTGCCCCCCAGGGGTAGAGGGCATCCTTTGGATCTGCCGATGCCTTCTGGAATGCCAGGACTGACAGACAGTGCTGGGAGGGGAAAGGAGAGGTGGCTGACACACCTGGGAGGGAATCTTCAGGGGAGGGACCTGGGTTCTGGGGTAACCCTGAGATCACAGCACAGCACCCACTAACCTCGGCTGCCCCAGATCCTGCTCATCAAGGCGGCCAAGCAGAGAGGGGTCCCGGTGACGTGCGAGGTGGCCCCGCACCACCTGTTCCTGAGCCAGGACGACCTGGGCCGCCTGGGGAAGGGCCGTGCGGCCGTGCGGCCCGAGCTGGGCACCCGCCAGGACGTGCAGGCGCTCTGGGAGAACATGGACATCATCGACTGCTTTGCCACTGACCACGGTTAGTGCCCGGGGTGGTGGCCGTGGGGAAAGCGGTGGGGACAGCCCCGGTGACCAACCCCGTCCTGCAGCTCCCCACACCCTGGAGGAGAAGCAGGGGCCGGAGCCGCCCCCTGGGTACCCTGGCCTGGAGACCATGCTGCCGCTGCTGCTGACGGCCGTCTCTGAGGGGAGGCTCAGCGTGGAGGACATCGTGCAGCGCCTCTATGAGAACCCTCGCAAGATCTTTGGGCTGCCTGCTCAGGAGGACACCTATGTGGAGGTGTGTCCTTGCCCTCCCGCCCCAGGTGCAGCTCCCACCCTTCTGCCTCTGACCCGCTGTCCTGGCAGGTGGACCTGGAGCAGGAGTGGATCATCCCCAGCAGCACAGTGTTCTCCAAGGCCCGTTGGACCCCCTTTGAGGGCATGCGGGTCAAGGGCACGGTGCGCAGGGTGGTCCTGCGTGGGGAGGTTGCCTACATCGATGGGCAGGTAAGGTCCTGGCTCCTTTCCTTCCTGTATTGAGGGTGCCCCCATCACTGAGGGGGTCTCCCAGTGCTGACCCCATTTCCCTAATCCCATTCCTGCCATGGCTGCAGGTGCTGGTGCCCCCTGGCTATGGGCAGGATGTGAGGAAGTGGACCGCAGGAGCTGCACTGCTGCCACACGTTGCCCCCAGCAAGGAGACTGTGAAGGTACTGGGGTGCACAGAGCTGGCAGGGGTCCCTCTGTGCTCCATTCTGGTCTCTGTTGCAGCCCCCCCAGCAGTCCCAGCCCGTGGCTGGTGACGTGCTGAGACTGTGAAGGTACTGGGGTGCACAGATCCAGCAGGGGTCCCTCTGCGCTCCGTTCTGGTCTCTGTTGCAGCCCCCTGAGCCCCGGCCCGTGGCGGGGGACGCGCTGCGTGGACGGGCGCCCAGCCCGCGCCGGCCCGGCCCCGCGGGGGACACGCGCTTCCATCTCCCGCCCCGCATCCACCGAGCCTCGGACCCCGAGCTGCCAGGTACGGGCTGGGCGGGCAGCGGGCGCGCTCCGGGGCCGGGTGGGACCGTGGCTGGGCGCCCCGCTGACGCCAGCCCTTGTGTCCCGTTCAGCGTTCCGGAGGCTGGGAGCCGCGCACCGCCCGGGCGCCCGAGGCACCGGTAATGTCGGGGGGCTCACTGCTGGCACCACGTGCAGCCCATGAGCGCATCCCCTCCCCCAGGTGCCCTGCAGGCCCCGGGCTGCCTGCGTGCCCCCCGTGGGCACCTTGTGGCACCCAGCACCAGGGCTGGGCGCTGTAGGACAGGGCACGGCCGTGCCGCCCGCTCCCTCCTGCCCTGGCCTGCGTGGCACCTCGGGGACCCTCACTGCCAGTGTGACCTGGGGGTGGCCAGCTGGGAACTGCGGGGCGAGCAGGGAGAGGGTCACAGCACAGCGTGGGGTTCGGACTGCCTGTCTCTGGTTCGCCATCACCCTGGCGTCACGCCCATCTTGGTTTCACCTGGTGTAGCCACGTGCCAGCAGGGCTGTGCCACACTGGCAGCATGCTGGGACAGGAGCAGGGCCTGGGGTGCCACCTCTCCCACATCCCTAACACCCCTGCTCCCCTCTCCCACCCAGCTGAGGACACTCGTGAGAAGGGCAGCAGGAAGGCAGCGGAACCGGGTGAGTGCAGCAGGGGCCCACAGTGGGGATGCAGGCTCTGTGGCTGGTGGCTGGGCCCCTCAGGGCACCCCCGTGGGCTGACTGGCTGCTCTCGGTGCCACAGATTCAGCAGTGATCCAGGACAGCCACTTCCACCCCACCATGGGCCCTGTCCCGCGCCAGACGTCCCCCCAGCGCGCCCCCCACTTCCAGACCTCCCCGCTGCTGCACCCCCTGGTCGGGCAGCACGTGCTCTCTGTGCGGCAGTTCTCCAAGGAGCAGGTGCCCGGCCGGGTGGGCAGGGGGCTCTGGGGGCTGTGGTGCCTCCTGTGCCCCCGCTGAGCCCCGGTGCCGCCTGTGCCCGCAGCTGTCCCACCTGTTCAACGTGGCACACACCCTGCGCATGCTGGTGCAGAAGGAGCGCAGCCTGGACATCCTCAAGGTGAGCTGTGCCTGGAGCATTCACCTGTGCCATGGGCACCCCAAGGAGTCCCGTGTACCCCGAGGGAGCCCCGTGCACCCTGAGGAGTCCCATGCACCCCAAGGGGGCCCCATGCACCCCGAGAAGCCCCGTGCACCCCGAGGAGCCCCATGTACCCCGAGGGAGCCCCGTGCACCCCAAGGGACCCCCGGGCACCCTGAGGAGTCCCATGTACCCTGAGGGAGCCCCGTGCACCCCAAGGGACCCCCGGGCACCCCGAGGAGTCCCATGCACCCCGGGGAGCCCCATGTACCCCAAGGGAGTCCTGTGCACCCCGAGAGAGCCCTGGGCACTCCAAGGGAGCCCCGGGCACCCCGAGGGAGCCCCATGTCGGGCGGGGTGCCGGGGCTCCCCGAGCTCACAGCCCGGCCCTGCAGGGGAAGGTGATGGCCAGCATGTTCTACGAGGTGAGCACGCGCACCAGCAGCTCCTTCGCGGCAGCCATGAGCCGGCTGGGAGGCTCCGTGCTCTCCTTCTGCGAGGCCACCTCCTCGGTGCAGAAGGGCGAGTCGCTGGCTGACTCCGTGCAGACCATGTGCTGCTACGCCGACGTGCTGGTGCTGCGGCACCCCCAGCCCGGCGCTGTCGAGGTGAGAGGCTCAGGGCAGCTGCCTCCTCCTCTGGGGGCATCAGGGACTGCCCCGAGGGCAGGGATGGTGGTGTGCTCCCCGGCTGGGCCGGGCTGGGCTCCCCTGCCCTGGGGCCATGGGAGTTGTGTCCTGCCTGCCCTCACTGCCCTGCCTTGCCCAGCTGGCCGCCAGGCACTGCCGCAAGCCGGTGATCAACGCGGGGGACGGCGTGGGCGAGCACCCCACGCAGGCACTGCTGGACATCTTCACCATCCGCGAGGAGCTGGGCACGGTCAACGGCATGACGGTGAGCTGGGGGGCAGAGCCACGGCCGGGGGCTCAGGGGGCCCCGGGCAGGCCGGGCTGACCGCTGTCCCCAGATCACCATGGTGGGGGACCTGAAGCACGGGCGCACGGTGCACTCCCTGGCGCGCCTGCTCACGCTGTACCGCGTGCACCTGCGCTACGTCACCCCGCCCGAGCTCCGCATGCCCGCCGACATCACCAGCTTCGTGGCCTCCAGGGGCATCCAGCAGGTGAGGGGCACGCCGGGGGGTGGCCCCCCACACGTTCCAGCCCTGTGTCCCCCCAACCTCACGGTGCTGTGCAGGAGGAGTTCGGGAGCATCGAGGAGGCGCTGCCGGACACAGACGTGCTGTACGTGACCCGCATCCAGAAGGAGCGCTTCCAGCGGGCCGAGGACTACGAGGCTGTGAGTGAGGAGAGCCTGGCTCCTGCTGCCCTCGGGGGGCCTGGGCACCCCCCTGCCCCGCTCAGGGTCCTGTCTGTTCCTTCAGTGCTTCGGGAAGTTCATCCTCACACCCCACATCATGACCCGAGCCAAGGAGAGGATGGTGGTGATGCACCCCCTGCCCCGTGTCAACGAGATCAGGTGGGGAAAGGGCAACGGGGCTGGGGCGGCTGCAGGGTGCTGGGGGCCAGGGGAGGTGTGGAGGGGGTGCCTGGGAGAACGGGTATGAAATATACAGGGCAGAGGGAGGGTCCTCCGGGCATGGGGGCTGTGGGAGGGCACTGGGGTCCCTGGGGCAGTGGTGCTGCTGGAGCACTGGTGTCACTGGGGTAGTGGGGTCGCTGGGACACTGGCAGGGCCATGGGAGCTGCGGTGTGCTGAGGGTGTCCGGGAAGGCACCGGGGGTCAGGGGCAGGAGAACTGCGGTGTGCCGGGCAGGGCTGGGGAGAGCTCGGAGCCGCGGGGACTGCACTTGCTGGGCTTGGGGGAGCCGACCCACGTTGAGTAGTGGCTGCCGGGTCCGGGGGGTGTCAGCACTTCCGCGTGGTTCAGGGGGCTCTTGAGAGTCCCAGGGGGGTGCCAGAGGCCCCAGGACGAGTGCGGGCTGGGGGATCCCGGGGCGGGCGGGCTCGGGGACCCCGGGAG
>JAWWEX010000026.1:101370-113489 GCA_035583215.1 Arremon brunneinucha
GGGGCTCGCTCGGGGGTCCCGGGCCTGGCTCGGGGCCCGGGCCGGGTTCGCTCGGGGATCCCGGGCCGGGTTTGCTCGGGGGTCCCGGGGCTCGTTCGGGGGTCCCGGGCCTGGCTCGGGGCCCGGGCCGGGCTCGCTCGGGGGTCCCGGGGCGGCGCACACTGATGCCGCGTTTCCGCAGCGTGGAGGTGGACTCGGACCCGCGCGCCGCGTACTTCCGGCAGGCGGAGAACGGCATGTACATGCGGATGGCGCTGCTGGCCACGGTGCTGGGCCGCTACTGACCAATAAACGCCCTGGGTCGCGACACGGCATCGCGCCGCGACACGCGTCACCGCGACACGCGTCACCGCGCCGCGACACGCGCGGGGCCATGGCGGCGCTCTGGAGGGGCTGCGGGCGGCTGCTGGCGCGGCGGCCCGGGGCGGCGCAGGCGCTCACGGCCGGTAAGGGACGGGCCCGGCCCCCGCGCCCTGAGACCCCGGCCCCGCACACGGACCCCCGGAACACAGCCCCTGCTCCGCTTCTGGCCCCAGCACACAGCCCTGCCCTGCCTCAGCACACAGCCCCTGCCCCGCTCTCAGCACATAGACTGCCCCGGCACACCGCCCCTGCCCCAGCACACAGCCCCTGCCCCAGCACACAGCCCCTGCCCCGGCACACAGGCCCTGCCCTGGCACACAGCCCCTGCCCTGCCCTGGCACACAGCCCCTGCCCTGCCCCGGCACACAGGCCCTGCCCCGCACACAGCCCCTGCCCTGCCCCAGCACACAGCCCCTGCCCTTCTCATGCCCCTCCTGGCCACCCCTCCTTGCCACAGCCACAGCCTGCCCTGGCACACGCCCCTTGCCCCACTGTGCAGGCACCGTCACCGCGCAGGAGGCAGGGCAGGGGCTCCTCAGTGCCTCAGGGATCTGACTTTGGGGGAGGAGGTGCTGCCATGGCCTGGGCTCAGCAGGGACCCTGTGTGCCACACCAGGGTGCGGCCCTGACCCGCTCCCAGCTCAGAAGATCTGTGCCAGGGGCTCTGTGCTGGAGCTCCAGACTCAGGACAGCTCTGTCAGGGCTCTGTGCTGGAGCTCCAGACTCAGGACAGATCTTTCAGGGCTCAGGACAGCTCTGTCAGGGCTCTGTGCTGCAGCTCCCAGCTCTGTCAGGGCTCTGTGCTGGAGCCAGAGTGCTCATGGGGACTGTAAGGAGGCGCAGCCCTCACCCCCCGACCTGGAGGGACACTGTCCCAGGGGGACACTCACACCCAGACCCGGGGGACACTGTCCCAGGCCCCCCTCACCTGGAGGGATGGATGCTGAGCTGTAGCCCTGGGCAGCCACAAGGGCTCAGCTGTTTGTGCTTGCCAGCACTCAGCAGTGAAGGCACAGAGCTGCTGCTGCTGCTGCTGCTGAGGAGAGGGCTCTGCACAGGGCACTGAATGTCCCTAACACTGCTGCTGCTGCTTGCAGAGCTGGGGGGTGCCAGGAATCTGCCCCTCGTGGCTCTTCTGCTCCAAGGATTTGGAGCCCTGGGGCACCAGGCAGCTCTGTCCCTGCTCTGCTCCCTCTCCCCAGGGCATCTGAGGCCGAGCCTGGGTGGGGGGAGAGCCTGGGTGGGGGGAGAGCGTGTCCTGCTTGTTCCGTGTGTCCCTGGGGCTGAGCAGGGGCTGTGCTGTGGATGGGTGGGAGCTGGGGGGTCCCTGTGTGCTCCTTGCTGCCCCCTCTGCTGCAGCACCCCTGCCACCCCTGCCCTGACTGCCCCTGCCCTGCTGCTCCCACCCACCCAGGGTGCAGGGAAAGCACAGCCCTGGGTTCTGGGGTGCCCTGCTGAGTGGGGGCTCTGGGGGTGCGCTGCTGAGCTGGGGGTGCCCTGATGAGCTGGGGGCTCTGGGGTGCCCATCCTGAGCTGGGGGCTCCCCTCCCTGTGCAGCCCCTGGCTCTCAGCCCCGCTGGCAGCAGGGGGGTGGCACGGTGCCCCCCATGCCTGGGGCGCTGCCAGGCCGCTTAGCTGTTCCCGCTGTTATTTTTATCGGCTGTCACGGAGCCGATTGCTGGCAGCACGGCCCGCTGTGCTTGGCCAGAGGCCGGGGCAGAGCTGGGAGGAGCTGCCCGGGGCTGGCCCTGCCCTCGTCTCCCCTGCCGGCCTGGCCGCGGCCTCGGCTGTGCTCTGCCTGCTGCTGCTTCACTGGGAGCTGTGGCACAGCCCTGCCCAGGGCTCTGCCAGCCTGCAGGGCTGGGCACGGCCTCTGTGCGTGCTGGGCTGCTGCTGGACACGGCTGCACCAGCCTGGAAGGTTCTGCCCTCGGGCTGGGCTCTCCCTGCTCGGCTCTCCCTGCTCCAGCCAGGAGGGCAGTGATGCTCCTGCTCTCCTCGCTCCCGCTCCCCTGGCTCCCGCTCTCCTCGGAGCTCCCACAGGTGATCCCCCCACCACGGCCAGGCTCAGCCCCTCACCTGCTGCCTGTGCAGTGTCCATGCAGCTTCCCATGCCCTGTGCCAGCTCCATCCAGCCTCCAGCCTTGTCCTGCTGCTCCCAGGGACCCCCGTGCTGCCAGCTGGGGCTGGGCCAGGGCGCTGCTGGCAGCTGGCCGTGCCCTCTGTGCCCGGGCACCCTTGCTGGCCACGCTGCAGTCCCGGGGCTGGGGTCAGCAGGGCTCTGCCTCCTGCATGCTGGGCCTGGGCCAGGCTGCCAGCAGGGCCTGCTCGCAGTGGGCAGCAGCAGCACGTGCCTGCAGCCGTGACCTGCTGTCCCCTGCCTGTGGAGAGCAGTGCCCGCCCTGCTGCTGCCAGGGCACTGCCATGGCCAAGGAGATGGAGGTGCCCTAGTTAGGTCTGGGTCCCGTTCAGAGTCCTCTGGCCACAAGAACGTCGATCTGGGGGTCGGCTTGGCACCCTGGGCACCAGGTTAGGCTGGGATGAAGGCTCCAGCCCTGACAGGAGCTGTGTTTGGGCAGTGCTGGTGGCACTAGGTTAGGCTGGGATGAAGGCTCCAGCCCCACTCAGGATCTATGTTTGGGCTGTGCTGGTGGCACCAGGTTAGGCAGGGATGAAGGCTCCAACCCCCACAGGAGCTGTGTTTGGGCAGTGCTGGTGGCACCCTGGGCAGGCACTGCTGCCAAAGTCATTGCAGAGGGCTGGATCTGGCTACATCCCCAGCCCCAGGAATGGATGCAGATGCACAGACAGCTCTGTCCCTCCCCACAGCCTCATCATTTGTGGGCACTGTACCCGGAGCCCTCGGCACTGGATGAGTAACAGCAGTGCCTGCTCTGGTCTCCATGAGTGCTCTGCCCCTGCTCCCTGCTCCTGGGAGTGCTGCCCCATGGAATGCAGCTCCAGGGAGTGCAGCTGCTGGGAGTGCAGCTCCGGGCAGTGCAGCTCTGGGGAGTGCTTCTGTACAAGCACTGGTTCTCTGTCTGTGCTGACCTGGAGTCCCGTGCCTGCCTCCATCCCCTGCCCGGTGCCGTTGTGGCCCGTGAGCTGATGGGGCTGCTCTGCCATCATGGGGGATGTGGGGGACAGACCCCCAGATCCTGGGGCTGGTCAGGGGTGGGACATGGAGCCTGTGAAGCAGCAGTGATGCTCTGTGGGGCTGCAGAGCCCGGGCTGGCGCTGCTGGTGAGCTTCAGGGACCACCTGGCATGGTGTGGGGACAGGGAGCTGGGCCGGAACCACTGACACCGGGACAAGGCTGGTACCGAGCTGGGCAGGGCTGGGGCTGCACCCCTCAGACTGAGGGTTTGCTGGGCCCAGGGCTCCAGAGAGGAGCAGAGCGGCAGCGGGGCTGGAGACCTGCCAGGGAACCATCCCGGGGGAGCGGGGAGAGGGAGCAGGAACCATCCCAGGCTGAAGGTTTGCTGGGCCCAGGGCTCCCGAGGACGGAGCAGAGCGGCAGCGGGGCTGGAGAGCTGCCAGGGAACCGTCCTGGGGGAGAGGGGAGAGGGAGCAGGAGCCGCCGGGGCTGGGGAGCAGCTGAGGGGCAGCACCGGGCCAGCTGAGTTGCGTCGAAGGGGTCAGGGGTGTGGGATGGAGCGGGAGCTGCCAGAGCCCCAGCCGGGCAGCGCCCCACCAGGACACTGATCAGGAACGGGGCCAGGAGCTGTGCCAGCTGCCGGCTGTGGCGAGGGGCAGCCTGGGCAGCGGGGAGCACACACTGTGCCCAGCCGGGCTGGTGGGGCGGGGGACACGGGCAGGGAGGGGATCACGGTGGGCAGAGCCTGCCCGGTGCCCAGGGAGAGGCTGCGGTGGAGATCATGGGCAGCAGCTGGGCAGGCTCTGCTCTCAGTGCACTGTGGAGCCTGGCTGGTGGGTCAGCCCCATGCCCAGGTGCAGCTGGACACTGTTTAGAGCAGAGATGCTGCAGTGAGAGCCCTGAGGCGCTTGGCAGGGTGGGACTCCTGTGCCGTGGGGTTTGGTGCCATGGGGTTTGGTGCCATGGGGTTTGGTGCCATGGGGTTTGGTTAGGCCGTGGCAGCTGCAGCTGGGACAGCCCCACCAGGGCTGAGCAGGCTCAGGTACCCTGGGCAGGGGGCACACGGGGGCCTGGCTTGCCTGAGTGGGCCGTGCTGGTTGCAGGGGCCCTGATGGGAGCTGGGGATGTGATTGCACAGCAGCTGGTGGAGCAGCGGGGGCTGCACGGGCACCAGTGCCCCCGCACCCTGAAAATGATGGGCATTGGCTTCTGCTTTGTGGTGAGTGGGGATGGATGGGGTGAGATAATGGGATGGGATCATGGCATGGGAGGGCTCCTTCAGCAGGGTGGGAGCCTGCTGAAGGTGCCTGTGGTGGTGGGCTGTGAGTTGGGCCATCCTGGTGCCACCTCCAGCTGCCATGGGCAGGGCCAGTTCCATGGAGCAGGAGCAGCATAGGACGAGCTTGCTTTGTGGTCCAGAGCTGGAGCAGGGCCGTGTAACCAGCCCTGGAGGCCCCAGCCCTGAACCCTGAGGACAGAGGCTGCTCCTCACCCCCTGGCTCCTGCAGGGCCCTGTTGTGGGCAGCTGGTACAGGATCCTGGACTGGCTCATCCCAGGGAACACAAAAGTTGTGGCTGTGAAGAAGGTGATCCTGGACCAGGTTGGTGTGACATGGTGAGGGTGCTGTGTGGGGCTGGGCAGTGGGCACAGGACAGACCTGTGCCAGGTGTCCAGCCTGCTCTGGGAGCCCTGTGCCTGAGCTGGGCCCAGCTCAGTGCCGTGGAGGCCTGGGTGGGCATTTTCTCAGAGGCTGCCCGTGGCCAGCCTGGCCCCAAGCACCACAAGCTCCTCACATGGGCCCGGGCTCCTCTCTGGCAGGGGGCGTTCGCTCCGTGCTTCCTTGGCTGCTTCCTGGCTGTCACAGGGGCCACCAACGGGCTGTCCGTGCAGGAGAACTGGGCCAAGATCCAGCAGGTGAGTGCTGCTGCTGCTGCCCTGGGCACTGTGGGGCCCTGGCAGCTCCTCCTGGGCTGGCCCTGCTGGCTGCTCCCGTTTGTGTCCGTGCCCAGGCGTGGGACCCACGGCCCTGGGGTGCTGGGTGCCCAGTGCTGCCAGTCCAAGTGCTGGTGCCAGGGCCGGTTCCCCTGGCACGGGTGTCCTGTGGGCGAGTGCTGGATCCCACCTGGGCCAGACACAGGTGCCACGGGCGTGCTGTCCAGCCCTGCTCTGGCTGGGGCTCCGGAGCAATTACCGAGATGACTCCCATTAACGGTAATTGCTGGAAACCGGTGTGGACACTGAGTCAGCGTGTGCAGGGTGAGTCACTGGGGAGTGGGTGCCCACCTGCCACAGGATGAGGCACCATGGGGTGGTCGTGTGGCTGCCAGGACAGCAACACCGGCCTCTCTCACTGGGGCTGCCTGTGAACGGCCCCAGCCTGGCTGGAGCTCTGCCTGGGTTCATTCCTCTGCATGGGCACCCAGTCACCAGCCCACTACACCTGGACTGCCAGCACGTGCCCCTCATCCTGCCCCAGAGTGCAGGAGGCAGATCCCGGGGCAGGATCACATCAGCTCTCCTTTCCTCAGGCTCTGTGCGAGCTGCAGCTGGGGCATGGGGTGCCCTGAGCTCCCTGACTGGGGCAGGATCACATCACCTCTGCTTTCATCAGGCTCTGTGCAAGCCACCGCTGAGGCGTGGGGTGCTCTGAGCTCCCTGAGGGCACACGTGGACAGATCGTGGGCACGGGCAGCACTCTGAGCACTCCATCCATCTTGCCCTGCTCATCCTGACCAGCTCATGCCATGGATCTTGACATGCATGAGCACTCCACGAGCACTCCATCCATCTTGCCCTGCTCACCCTCACCAGCTCATGCCATGGATCTTGCCTTGCCTTCCCCAGGGCATCCTGCTGTGGCTGGTGGTTGGTGCAGGCTGTGGCCCTGGGATCCCTGGCCAGGACGGGGGTGCTGGGCTGGAGCAGCGCTGGCAGCACCCTCAGCCCTGGCTGGGGGCGCATCCGCCTGTCCCCACGCAGAGGAAGCGTCAGCAGAGCATCCATCACCCCGGGCTGGGCTGCTGCCAGCGCCACCAGGAGCCTGCCCTGCCGGCTGAGTCACGGCCAGGCTGCCCGGGGACTCGTCCTGTTGTCCTGGGACAGGGCTGGGACACGTCCTGCAGCCATGGGACAGGGCTGGGACACGGCCGTGGCTCTGGCACCAGGACACCGCAGCACCCTGGGCTCCCAGGCAGTGCCCAGCTCAGTGCCCTGCTCCATCTCTGCTGCCCAGGAGGGGCCTGGGGAGCACTGAGCTGGGAAGGGCTCACAGCCCACCCTGGGGGACGAGCCGTGTGCCCTAGCTGTGGCACAAAGGGCTCTCGGGGGGGATGGCTCTGGTCACGCTCATGGTTGTGGAGGGCATGGCCAGGGCTGCAGGGGCTCCGTGCCCAGCAGTGGAGCTGGGCACCAGTGGCAGGGACGGGGCCCTCTGAGTGCTCACACTTCCTTTCTCTTCCAGGACTACATGGATGCCCTGGTGACCAATTACTGTGTGAGTGCTGGCACGTCCCTGTCCCTGCCCCTGCCCCTGCCCCTGTCCCTGTCCATGTCCCTGTCCCTGTCCCTGTCCCTGTCCCTGCCCCTGCCCCTGTCCCTGTCCCTGCCCCTGCCCCTGCCCCTGCCCCTGTCCCTGTCCCGTGGGGCTGCCGTGGGCTCTGTGGGGCACCCTGAGTGCCAGGCAGGGCTGGGTGTGGGACAGGGACCCTGGCAGGGCTCCTCACTGCTCCTCCCCTTCTCTGCCCAGATCTGGCCACCCGTGCAAATTGCCAACTTCTACTTTGTGCCTCTGCAGCACAGGTAGGGTTGTGGCCCTGGTGCCCAGTCCCTGCCCCCTGAGCTGGCAGCTGCAGACCCTGTCCCCTGTGTCCCCTCTGTGCCCAGGCTGGCTGTTGTCCAGTGTGTTGCCATCGTCTGGAACTGCTACCTGTCCTGGAAGGCGAATCGGATGTGAGGCCGGAGCTGAGTCCCGTGGCAGTGCCCAGGCTGAGCCCTGCCTGATCCACTGGAACCCTGAGCCCTGGCAGTGCCCAGCTGAGCCCTGCATGATCCCACTGGAGCCCTGAGCCCTGGCAGTGCCCAGCTGAGTCCCGTGGCAGTGCCCAGCTGTGCCCTGCCTGATCCACTGGAGCCCTGAGCCCTGGCAGTGCCCAGCTGAGCCCTGGCTGATCCCACTGGAGCCCTGAGCCCTGGCAGTGCCCAGCCCGTGCCCTGGAAGTGCCCAGCCCGTGCCCTGGCAGTGGGCTGCGTGGCATGGGCAGGCTGGGGCATGCAGGGTCCTGCAGCAGCTCCCTGCTCCTCCCTCAGGGGAGCACCATCCCCTATGGGCACAGCTGCCCCGGGGAGGGGATGGTGCCAGGACAGGCCTGGCTCTGCTCACCGTGCTGTGCAGCAGCTCTGGCACAGCTGCCCTGGGGAGGGGATGGTGCCAGGAATGCCAGGACAGGCCTGGCTCTGCTCACCGTGCTGTGCAGCAGCTCTGCCCTCGATGCTCTTCTCCACCTGTGCTCAGCCCTTTCCCAGCCCTGCACACAGCGTGCTCCTGCCCCAGGTGTCACTCAGACCTTCCCCATGGCTCACCCCGAGGGAAGAGAGGAGTGCAAGTGGGGCAGGGCTGGCCCTGGCTGTGCCAGGGGCACAGAGCTGGGCACTGCAGGCTGGGCATGCTCCCCCTGAGTACAGCGTTTGCTGTGCCTCTGCTGTGGGCAGGCAAAGCATCAATAAACAAAACCTTCACTTCTGGTTGCCATGGCCCTTGTGGCCCAGCGTGTCCCCAGGCCCTGAAGGTGCTGTTCTAGAGCAGCTGTTCTGTTCTGTTCTGGTTCAACAGCTCCTCTCTGCCTCACCTCAAGGCACCGAGCATGGGCTGGGGGCTGCAGGCTGCTGGGTGGGCTGTCCTGGGGCCTGGAGAGGGGAGGGGGCTCTGGCACAGGGTGGATGGTGCTTTGGGGGTCATCAGGTCCTGCTGGAGCTGTTCCACGGGCTGTGGTGGTGCCTCCACAGCTGCAGAGCAGTGAAATGAGGTCCATGGAACCAAATGATGCTGGGTGCAGAGTTCCCCCAGGGTCAGGGCTTGCCTGGTGCAGGGCTGTGCATCCAGGGAGGGTTCAGGAAGGGTGAGGGTAGGGCTGGAGCTGGGTCTGGGCCTGGGCCACAACCCACCTGTGCCATGAATGAGATACCCTGCCTGTAGTGCCCGAGAGAAGCCCCACGGAGCTGCTGCCACTGCCTGCTGCCCCTGGGCATGTGGAGCCACACTCTGGGGATGTGTGTCCATGTTTGGGGATGTGTGTCCATGCCCTGGGGATGTGTGTCCATGTTTGGGGATGTGTGTCCATGTCTGGGATGTGTGTCCATGTTTGGGCTGTGTGTCCATGTCTGGGATGTGTGTCCATGCCCTGGGGATGTCTGTCCATGTTTGGGATGTGTGTCCATGCCATGGGATGTGTGTCCATACCATGGGATGTGTGTCCACACTCTGGGGATGTGTGTCCACGCTATGGGGATGTGTGTCCATGTCTGGGATGTGTGTCCATGTCTGGGATGTGTGTCCATGTCTGGGATGTGTGTCCATGCCATGGGATGTGTGTCCATGTCTGGGATGTGTGTCCATGTCTGGGATGTGTGCATGCTCACCCTACAGTGGCAGCAAGCACACACAGTGTCCCATACACAGTGTCCGACTCCCACAGTGTCCCTGCCCAGCACATCCAGGCCCTCCAAGTGCATCTGGTGGCACCACGGTGGATCTGATGGCACCACGATGGATCTGATGGCACCTCGGTGGATCTGGTGGCACCACGGTGGGTCTGATGGCACCATGGTGAATCTGATGGCACCACGGTGGGTCTGGTGGCACCACGGTGGGTCTGGTGGCACCACAGTGGATCTGATGGCACCACGGTGGATCTGGTGGCACCACAGTGGATCTGGTGGCACCACGGTGGGTCTGATGGCACCACAGTGGATCTGGTGGCACCATGATGGATCTGATGGCACCACAATGGATCTGGTGGCACCAAGGTGGATCTGATGGCACCACGGTGGGTCTGATGGCACCACAGTGGATCTGATGGCACCACAATGGATCTGGTGGCACCATGGTGGATCTGGTGGCACCCCGGTGGTTCCTCTCAGCTCTCTGCAGCCCTGGCCCCCTCACCTGCCCTGCTGCAGCCCCACACAGCTGGACAGAGCCATCCCCACGCTGCAGCACCCCCTGGGCTCTGCCAGCATGGCCTTCAGGAGGGTATTCACCGTCTGTCCTCCCTCCTCATCCTCCCCACGGTCTGGTTCTGTGCTGAGCCAGCTTTGGGGCTGCTCCAGCCGGGTGGGTACAGCCTGGCACTCAGAGGGGGCAAACCCTGCCCAGGCCTGGGGGTGAGGCAGGGACAGGAGGGGCTGCAGCTGCCCTGTCCCCCCCGGCAGCGCTCGGTGCAGCAGCACAGGGCTGGGGCTCTGTGTCGCACAGGGATGGGCACCAGTGCCTGGGGGCCCGGTTCTGTGTGGGGCTGTGTGTCACACAGCGATGTGACATGCACGGATGGCACCAGTGCCTGGGGGCCCGGTTCTGTGCGGGGCTCGGGCTCTGTGTGTCACACAGCGATGTGACATGCACGGATGGCACCATTACCTTGGGGTCTCGGTTCTGTGCGGGGCTCAGGCTCTCTGAAGCCAGCGGGGCGGGTGCTGGGGGTGGCGGGGATTTGCAGCTCTGAGTGCTGAGCCTCTTGCAGCTCCCTCTGATGGTGCAGGACGCTCTCTGTCAGCAGTGAGAGCGCTGCGAGCACGGCAGGAGCCACGTGGAACGGGCCGCTTGTCCCCAGGGGCAGCGGGCACAGCACGGGGCGGCTGCCGGGGCTCGGGGTGAGCCCGACCCCTGCCGAGGGCTCTGCCCCGCCGCCGCGGGAGCGGGGCCGGTGCCAGCCCTCGGTGCCAGCCTTCGTGCCGGATCGCGTCACGGGGCACGGCACCGTGTGCTGCTCGCTGCGGGCGGGGCCGTGCCCGCCACCCCCGTACCCCGGGCTGGGACGCACCGTGCCAGGGCCGGGTGAGCCGGGTGAGCCCCCGTGCCCGGCTCTGCCCCACTGATCCGGGCTCTGCCCCACTGATCCGGGCTCTGTCCCACTGATCTGAGCTCTGCTCCCCTGATCCGGGCTCTGCCCCACTGATCCGGGCTCTGCCCCGCTGATCTGAGCTCTGCTCCCCTGATCCGGGCTCTGCCCCACTGATCCGGGCTCTGCCCCGCTGATCCGAGCTCTGCTCCCCTGATCCGGGCTCTGCCCCACTGGTCCGGGCTCTGCCCCTCTGTGCCCGGCTCTGCCCCACTGGGCCAGGCTCTGCCCCGCTGATCAGGCCCCTGCAGCACCGACGCTGGGTGTCAGCTCGGCTGTGCTCGGCGGGCACCATGCGGGGCACTCGGGGGGAGTGCCAGCAGTGCGGCGCACTCGGGGGGCTGCCAACAGGAGTGAGGAGCCCCAGCAGCCACCTCACCGTTTGGCAGCGGTGCCGGTGCCCCGACGGAACACCGTGCATCCAGCGCGGCGCTGCCAGCTCCGGTGCCTCCATCCTATGACTCACAGGACTTGGCCGGTGCCGCCGCTGCGCTCGGGGCGTCTGCGGCCCCGGCCGCGCGCTCTGACCTCGGCACCGCCCGCCCTGCCCGGACACCGAGCCGCGGCCGGGATGGGGGTCCCACCGTGACCGTCCTGTCCCGGAGCTGCCGGTGCTCGGGGCGTCCCCGCCTCCGCCCCGGGATCCCCCCGCCGCCCCGAGCCCTGCGTGGACACCGCTGCTCGGCGCGGCCGTTCCGCCCGGGAACGCGAGGGTTCCACGCCGAGAAGCCGCGGCTCAGCCCGGTACAGCTCACCGGGGGCTCACCGGGAGCTCACCGGGAGCTCACCGGCCCCGGTGCCCCAGCGCGTCCCGGCCGTTCAGCACCGCGGACAGCGGCGGAGAACGAGGCTGGAGATGCGGCAGAGCCGCGAGAGGGTTCGGGGGAACCGGGGAAACCGGGGCACCGGGGAAGCGAGGGTTAGCACGGCCCGAGGCACCTGCTCTCACCGGCCCAGCCCCGCCGTGCCTCTTTGGTGGGCGGCAGAGCAGAACCGGAGCGGCGGCTCCCGACACCGAGGAGAGCGGGCTCTGCCGCTCCCCGCCATCCCCCAGCCCGTCCCGCCGCCGGGGGCCCGCTCCCCGCCGCTCCGGTGCCCCCCGGTCCCCCGCCCCCGCCGCCCGGTGCGTGCCCGGCGCTGACGTCAGCCCGGGCTCCCGGGCCCATATAACCCCGGGCCGCGCCGCCGGCTCAGCTCCCGCGGGACCCATCGCGCTCGCTGCGCCGCCGGCACCGGCACCGGCACAGGCAGGAACAGGGCACAGCGCACCGGGTACGGGCCGGGGCTCGGGAACCGGGCAGGGGCGGCACCGGGGCCGGGGCGCGCGGAGGGGCCGGGACGGGGCGGCCGGGAACGGAGAGGCCGCGGTCCCCGTCGGGCCTCCGCCGCCGCCCCGGTCTCTGCCGCGGCGCTGAGCCCCTGCCCCGCAGGTGCGGAGGGACCGAGGATGCGGCGGGCACTGCTCACCCTCCTGCTGCTGCTCGCCCGCCCGCCGCCCGCCGCCGCCCGCCCCGCCAGCACCGACGGCTCCGTCCCGGCGGCCGCGA
>JAWWEX010000026.1:123933-154109 GCA_035583215.1 Arremon brunneinucha
AAGGTGGGAAGGTGGGAAGGGGGGAAGGTGGGAAAGGGGGAAAGGGGGAAAGGTGGGAAAGGTGGGAAAGGTGGGAAAGGTGGGAAAGGGGGAAAGGTGGGAAAGGTGGGAAGGTGGGAAAGGTGGGAAGGTGGGAAAGTGGGAAAGGGGGAAGGTGGAAAGCTGGGAAAAGTGGGAAAGGGGGAAAGTGGGAAAGGTGGGAAGGTGGGAAAGGCGGGAAGATGGGAAGGTGCTTTCCCAGGAGCTCTCAGGGTGTGCACTGCAGGGAAAAGGGAGAAGAACAGGAACCAAGCCCTGGATCCATGGCATGGGTGAAAAACATCCCTGAGCCTGGACAGGATCCATTGAATTCACATGAATTTCCATTCAGACACAGAAGCATGTTCTTTAATTTTTTAATCTGTTTATGCAAATTAATTTTGCAAGTGAAGTACTTATATAATATGTTGCTACTTTATGGTGATCCACTATATAATACATTGTTATTTTATGGTGATCCACTATATAATATATTGTTATTTTATGGTGATCCATTATATAATGTATTGTTACTTTATGGTGACCCATTATATAATAAGTTGTTATTTATGGTGATCCATGAGACAAAAATTGTTACTTTATGGTAATCCACTATATAATATATTGTTACTTTATGGAGATCCACTGTATAATATATTGTTATTTTTTGTGATCCATTATATATTGTTATTTTATGGTGATCCACTATATAATATATTTTTATTTTATGATGATCCATTATATAATATGTTGTTACTTTATGGAGGTCCACTACATAATATATTGTTACTTTATGGTGGTCCATTATATAATAGATTGTTATTTTATGATAACTCTCTATATAATATGTTGTTACTTTACAGCTTGTCCAAAGGCTCAGGAAAATTCCAACTCCAGCAGTAAAACTGATGGGTTTCCCAGTGTCACAATCAGTCCTTTGGATTTGGGAATTTTAATCTCAGATTTAAATCTGACATTGCTCCTTGAGTCCCAAAACCCTGAGAGGATTTTCCATGAGGTTTAACCTGAGCCAGGAGGAAGGTAATTGGCATTACAGGCGTGATGGATTGACCATGGCTGGACACCAGGTGCCCACCAGAGCTGCTCCATCACTCCCCCTCGCTTGGACAGGGAAGAGAAAATACAAGAAAAGCTCATGGTTCAGGATAAGGACAGAGAAAGCTCACCCATCACTGTCCTGGGCAAAGCAGACTTGATTCGGAAAAATTATTGAATTTATTGTGATTTAGTTTAATTGATTACCAATCAAATCAGAGTAGGGTAACAAGAAGTAAAATAAATTCTAAAAAAAAAAAAAAAAAAAATTAAAAAGTAAAATAAAAATAAATTCTAAAAATACTGGGTTTGGGTTCCCCTCACCCCCCTGTCCACCCCAGGCTTGGCTTTAGTCCCTGCTCTCCCCCCGTCCCTCCCAGGGGTGCAGTGGGGCAGGGTTGGGGTCGCACTCAGGCCCCTCGGGGTTCCTGCTCCTGCTGAGGCAGAGCAGCAGCAGGGCAGTGATGAGCGTTGACTCCACCATTGCAGGGGCTCATCAATCCCTTCGTCCTCCTGTGCCATTCTATCCTACCAGGAAAACCCATCGTCCCTGCAGACAGACACGACACACGTTAATCCAACTGGATTGGATCCAATCAATGAATCCAAACACCCTCACCAGAGTCCAGTTAGGAATTTACCCTTTGATAAACAATCTCCATAACACATTCCACATGGGCACAACAGCAGGTGCAGCAAGGGGAGATAGACAAGAAGATAGACAAGAATTGTTTCTCACTCTCTCTGAGCTTTCTCCCAGCTTCCCAGATTCCAGAATCCTGGGCAAGAGCTGTGTCTCTGTTCAGAGGATGTGTGATTGCCACGGGAGAGCAGCCCCTGCCCTGCTCAGGTGTGGGACAGACACAGCCCTGTGCAGGCTTCTGCCTCCCACGGGCTGGGGCCCCTCTCACACTGTGTGTGCCCTCCATGGGGACAGACCCTCAGGGGCTGCTGCAGCCTGAGCCCCCCACAGGGTCACAGACCCTGCCAGGACCCTGCTCCTGCATGGGCTCCTCTCCCCAGGACCCTGCCAGGACCCTGCTGCAGCCTGAGCCCCCCACAGGGTCACAGACCCTGCCAGGACCCTGCTCCAGCATGGGCTCCTCTCCCCACAGACCCTGCCAGGACCTGCTCCCGTTTGGGCTTCCCAGGGTGTCACAGCCTCCCCTGGGCACCCACCTGCCCCGGTGAGGGGTCTCCAGGTGGGTCTCTGCTGCCATGGGGGCTCCCCAGGCCCTGGGTGGGTCCTTGCTGCCCCCAGGCACCCCAGGCTGTGGGGAATCCCTGCTCCAGCTCTTGGATCACCTGCTCTTGTTCCTGCTGCCCTGCCCTGACCTGGGGGCTGCAGGGCTGCTGCTCTCTCATGCCATCATTCCTCTCTGGCTGCACTTCCCTCCACACCAGAAGTCTTCTTTCCTCCCTAAAATCATTGTCCCTGATAATGCACAACTGTCAGAGCAATGGGGGTCAGCACGGTCGGGACGGATGGAGATGAGAGATCTCTAAAGCTGGGGCTTGGAACTTGGGGTTTACTGCAAAGGGCCTTGGTACAGGGCCCTGCTGGGATTTGGGGTTTATTGCAAAGGGCCTGGGTGCAGGGCCCTGCTGGGATTTGGGGTTTATTGCAAAGGGCCTGGGTGCAGGGCCCTGCTGGGAGCTGCAGCCACAGCTCAGAGCAGGACTGAGAGAGGAGAGGGGGAGAGAGGATGAGAGGGGGAGAGAGTAAAAGGGGAAAGAGAGTAAAAGCATAAGAGAGTAAAAGGGGTAAGAGAGTAAAAGCATAAGAGAGTAAAAGGGGTAAGAGAGTAAAAGGGGCAAGAGCTAAGAGGCAAGAGGGGCAAGAGCTAAGAGCTAAGAGAGCAAGGTTCCCATTACAATACAATAAATCTTATTCTGTGTTGAATATTCTGATTCTCACTAACCAATCCAGTACAATATACAAATCCTATAGCATTTCCATACAGCCTATAAGAATCATTACCTTACTGTGTTACATTTTAAACCCTACAAACTCCTCTTTGGGCCCCTTCTACCAAGCTGTAGGGTCTGCTCTGACCCTTGGGCCTGTCTGCAAGCAGAGGGTGTTGTTCCATCAAAAGGGGACTACCTTCAGTGGCTACACCATTGTTTTCCAGTTGTTCAGTAACTGAGGGATCTCAAAGCTTTCTTTCATTTCAATCTCACTCATAGTTTCCATATTCTCAAAATCTTTAGCCAGACGATCATATTGATAAGGCTTTCCTGTTCCACCTCCCCCAACACACAGTAACACCTGAGGTGCTGCTGCTGTCACCGAGGGGCTCTGCTTGGCCAGCAGCTCCAGTCCCTCCTGGAGCCAGCTGCCTTTGGCTCTCCTGGGCATGGGGGAGCTTCTGTCAGCTCCTC
This sequence comes from Arremon brunneinucha, assembly GCA_035583215.1. NCBI lineage: Eukaryota > Metazoa > Chordata > Aves > Passeriformes > Passerellidae > Arremon > Arremon brunneinucha. The sequence goes on from JAWWEX010000026.1 coordinate 127,393, forward strand.
ACAGAGGCTGCCCCGCCATCTCCCCTCCACCAAAACCTTGCACACAAACCCCATACAAACCAAATTAAATGGACAAAATTCCACAAATGGGACAGGCAGCTGGGTAAGTGACCACAGCAGGGGGACAACCCACCTGCCTTTGTGGGGGAAAGTGAAAAGATATTCCTTAGGAATGTTAGCGTTATGCTCCTTGTGGAGAAAAAGGTCTTTGGAAGCACAGTTATGGAGAAGGATAGAGAGAAATAATGAAGCTGCTTGTCCCTTGAGCAGCAGCTGGAGCAGGCTGTGTGCTGGAATGTGCTGGATTGTGTTAGAATCCATGCTCAGTGCAGAGATTTCATTCCTGGGATCTCAGGAGGGGCTGCACTTTAACTGGACGAGCAGAGGAGTCAGCAAATCCCAGGGGGTTTGGGAGGGCAGTGACAGGGGCTGAGCGTCTGGACACAAAGCACAAGGGAGAAAATTGCCCAAAACAGAAGAGAATTGGGCTGGGGCTCTCCTGAGGCCTCTCAGGCTCTGGGGAGGCACCCGTGGCACCCAGCTGAGGGGCTGTGAGTGCTGGGGTCCCTCAAGCTGAGGGGCTGTGAGTGCTGGGGTCCCTCTCAAGCTGAGGGGCTGTGAGTGCTGGGGGCCCTCTCAGGCTGAGGGGCTGTGAGTGCTGGGGTCCCTCAAGCTGAGGGGCTGTGAGTGCTGGGGGTCCCTCTCAAGCTGAGGGGCTGTGAGTGCTGGGGGTCCCTCTCTGTCACCTCTGCAGGGTCACAGCCACAGGGGAACATCCCTGAGCAGGGGAAGGGCAAATGCTGCATCCAGGAAGGGCTGGGGCGGGCACAGAGCAGCCACAGCGCCTCGAGCTCCCGGGGACTGCCCGAGCCCGCCCGAGCACGGTCCTGGTGAGTGCAGGAGCAGCTGGGCTGGGGCTGGGCTTGTTGGTACCACGTTGCCTGTGCTTGGGGTGATACCTTGGGGACAAGGAGAGAGACATGTCCCGTCTGCCACCTGGGGGACACGGAGAGCAGAGCTGTCCCCTCTCCCACCTCGGGGACACAGAGACAGCAGACTTGTCCCCTGTGCCACTCGCACCCCGCCTCTGGCCGCGGTCTGGGGGTCCTCAGGGCTCGGCCCTCGCTGTCCCCAGGCTGGGCACGGTGTGGCTGCCGGATCCTCGCCAGGGGAGCGCAGCCAGGGGACCTCCATGGCCCGGGACCACCTGGCCATGTGTATCATCATTCCGGGACCCCTGGCCATGTGCATCATCCCGGACCCCTGCCCGTGTGCATCACCGGCCCGGACCCCTGGCCATGTGCATCATCCCAGACCCCTGGCCATGTGCATCATCCCAGGCCCCTGGCCATGTGCATCATCCCAGACCCCTGGCCATGTGCATCATCATCCCGGGGACCCCCGGCCATGTGCATCATCGGCCGCTCCGCCTCGGCCCCGGGCCGGCGGTGACGCAGCCGCGGCTCCCGTGGGAGCAGCCCCGGGCAGCGCTGCGGAGGCTCCGTGTGTACCCAGCCCATCCCTGATGTGTGTACCCAGCCGGCTCATCCTCATCCCGGCCGTGTGTACCCAGCCCAACCCAGCCGTGTGTACCCTGCCGGCTCATCCCGCCCGTGTCTGCTCCCGGCTCATCCCGGCTCCCGGCCCATCCCGGCCGAGTCTGTTCCCATCCCATCCCATCCCATCCCATCCCATCCCACCCCATCCCATCCGGCCCGTGTCCGCTCCCGGCCCATTCCGGCTCCCGGGGCTGCTGCGGGCACCGGGCGCGCCAATGGGAGGGGGCACCGGAGGGTCCCCGCCCCCGGCAGGGGCTGTGGGCAGGGGCAGAGCCGCTCACCGGGCCCGGGGCTCAACGCCCGCCTTGCACCGGGGCTCGGGGGTCTCAGCGCCCCGCCCGAGGCCCGGGGGCACTGCTGGGGTGATGGGGCAGGGGCTGCGCCGGGCCAGACCCTGAGGGCGGCCCTGGCCTCCAGCCCACCCACACAGCGCACGGCAGAACGGGTCCTCACACACTTTTAATGTTGGAGAGGGGCAGCGCCCATCGGGGCAATTCCAGCAGCAGGGATGGAGCTCGCCTGAGAGTGCGGGACGGCCACAGCCAGGGCAGGGTGACAGGGACAGGGATAGCCGGGTGTGACAGGGACAGCCAGAGCTGAGGGCATGCCGGCCTTACCCCACGGCCTCACTTCAGTGCTGACCTGTGTGGAAAAGCAGCCTGAGCCCCGTGACCCCGGGATCCCCTTCCCATCCCCTGCCATGGGGACACAGGGATGGCCTGGGGGAGCCTGGGGTGTGACCTGCCCCTGCACGCCCCCATCCCCACTCCCGGGGGGTCTCCTCTGCCCCACAGCACCTGGGGGGACCCTGGGGTGTGACCTGCCCCTCCATGCCCCCATCCCCACTCCCGGGGGGTCTCCTCTGCCCCACAGCACCCTGTGGCCGTGCCCATCTCACTCCCCACGAGGATCTCACCATGGGGAGAGCTCGCTGGCTTCTGCCTCGGCCCCACATCTGCAGAGGGAGAGAGGGACAAGATCGAGGCAGGGATGTCCCAGCACCCTGAAGGACCCTGCTGCCACACGGGGACCATGGACACGGCCCTGGGCAGGCACTCACCTTCAGCAGCCTCGGGCACTTCCAGGCTGTCCAGCCGCTCCTCGTCTGCTGCAGCCTCGCTGCCGTCCCCAGGTGCATCCCCCTCATCCTCGCCCAGGGGCTCTGTGGGCAGGGACAGCTCAGGTGGGACCCTCCCTCCCTCTCTCCCGCATCATGGGACACCCCAGGACAGTCCAGGGTGTCCCCAGGAGGAATGTGACCAGCCCAGTGCGGGAACCAGGGACAGCCTGGGGCAGGACTGACCCTCCAGGGCCCCTGGGTGGGGCTGCAGGTGGGGGTCACGTCCCCAGTCCTGTGTGGGATCCCCGCACAGGGCATGTGGTGAGGGGGCTCTGCCGGGGGCTCTGGGCACCCCGGGCAGCCCCAGTGCCCCTGGGGACAGCACAGCCATTTCCCCAGGGCAGGCACCTGTCTGGAACTCGATGGTCCTCAGCATCTCAGCCACGTAGTCCACGTTGATGGAGAAGTGGTCCATGTTCTCGTAGCCGGGCTCAGGGCGGCTGCTCATTGATGCCTTGGACATGTCTGTGATCCTGCAGGGCAGAGGCACCCCGGGGGCTGCAGGGCCTTTTCCAGCCAAGGGCCTTTCCCCCCATTGTCCCCACTCACTTTTTCAGGAGTTCCTTGGAGTGCTGTGAAGGAAAACGAGGGGGGATCAGTGTCTCCAGGACACCACCCCCAGCACAGGCGCACCCCTGCACATCCAGGGGCACCCACAGATCCTTTCGGGTGAGCACAGCCCCTGTGAGCAGCCCCCTGCCCCTCAGGGCACCACGGTCCCACTACCCTGCCCCAGGGCAGCCCCAGCCCCTGTTCCCCGGCAGGACCTGCAGGTACACGGCCATCTGGGGCTCCTCCATGGCCTGGATGGCCGACTCCACCAGCTTGGAGGAGGCCTCCAGGTGGTCTCCGTACTGGCGGATGAGCCCGCGGACCCGCTGCAGCTTGGCCTCCTGCTCGGCGGCGATGCTCTGCAGCAGCTCCTTCTTGCGCTCCTCCAGGATGCCGTAGAGCGCGTCGAAGCGCAGCCCCAGGTGCTGCTTCTGCCGCCTGCCGTTCTCCTGCGGGACGGAACGGGACGGGACGGGGCTGCTCGGTGTGCCCGGCGCGGCCCCGGGGATGGGCACTCCCAATGCCACCACATCCCTCAGCTTGCACTGCCGCAGGGCTGCTCCGTGTGCCCGGCACGGCCCCGGAGCTGGGCAATCCCGGTGCCACCGGAGCTGGCACGGCCCGAAGGCAGGGCTGTTTCGTGTGCCCGGCGCGGCCCCGGGGATGGGCATTCCCAGTGTCACCACATCCCTCCTCTGGCACTGCTGCAGGGCTGCTCCGTGTGCCCCAGCACAGTACCGGGGCTGGGCACTCCCAGTGTCACCACATCCCTCCATCCCAGCCCGGCTGCAGGGCTGCTCCGTGTGCCCGGCACAGCCCCAGGGATGGGCACTCCCACTGTCACCTCCTCCCTCGGTGCCCACCTCGATGGTGTGGCAGATCTCCTCCATCTGCGTGATGATGGCCTGGATGCGGTCGTTCCCCGCCACCAGCATGGCGATGCCGTCGCTGAGCTCGCTCTGGGGGTGAGGGTGGGCGTGAGGGTGGCTCTGGGGGTACCCCCGGACCCCCGAGACCCCCGGGGCCCCCTTCTACCTTCTGTCGCTGGTAGACGGCGGGCAGCGGGGCCACCTCGCAGTCCTTGTGCGCCCCGAACACCTTGCACAGGGAGCAGGTGGGCGCCTCGCAGCGCAGGCAGTAGATGTTGATGCGCTCGTCCTCGTGCTCCTCGCACATGAGGTGCTGCTCAGCCTTGGCATGAAGGGGTCTGCAGGGGTTGGGGGCGTCAGGGAGGCACCCCGGCCCCAGAGACACCGGAGTCCTCAGAGACGGACACCCCAGCTTCAGAGACACCCCAGCTTCAGAGACAGACACCCCGGTCCCAAAGACACCCCGGTCCCAGAGACACCCCGGCTTCAGAGACACCCCAGCCCCTGGAGACACCCCGGCTTCAGAGAATCCCAGCTTCAGAAACAGCTCCAGCCCCGGGTCCTGCCCAGCCCTGAGACACCTCCGGCTCCCAGGGACCCTTCAGCCCCAGGGACACGGCTGGCACCAGAAACACCTCTGTCCCTGGACACAGCCGCGGCCCCAGGGATATCCCTGGCCCTGCACGGCCCCCATGACTCCGCAGGTCCTGTTGGGATCCCACCCCAGCCCTCTCGGTGGGCTCGCTGCCCCCCGCAGGTCTCGCCCCCCCCGCCCCGCCCCGGGGTTCCCGCGCCTCCGGACCGGGCCGACTCCTGCTTGTAGATGTCGATGATGTTCTCCACGAGCAGGTTCCGCTGCAGTCCGTACACCCCGTGCCGGTCCAGCACCACCTCGTGCCGGCACGACGGGCACCGGAACCGCCCGCCCGACGGCACCGCGCTGGAGCCCCGCGACTGCCACAGCGGGTTGGAGGCCTGGGGGGGACGCGGGGGTCACGGCGGCGGCACCCCCGGCATCCCCGGTACCCCTCACTCCTGGTACCCCCGGCACCCCGCACCCCCGGCATCCCCGGTACCCCTCACTCCGCACCCCCGGCACCCCGCAACCCCCGCACCCCCGGTACCCCTCACTCCGCATCCCCGGCACGCCGCACCCCCGGCGTCCCCGGCACCCCGCACACCCCCGGCACCCCGCACCCCTGGGACCCCCGGTGCCTCCCGCCCCCCCGGATCTGCGCCCCACAGCCCCCGGCACGGACCCAGGCGCGGCCAGGGGCACGGAGACAGAGATGGAGACAAGAGCACGGCCACGGGTGTGGGCACAAACCGGGGCTCAGACACGGCCCCTGCTCGCCGTTCACCGTCCCCGCCAGCCGGGAGCGGCACCGGGCACAGCCCACCGGAGCTCCCAGCGGCTGCTCCCGGGGCCGGGATTCCCGGCGCCGGCGCCAGACCAGGCCCCCGTGAAGAGGATCCCGGCGCTCCTGGTCGCCCCTCGGCCCCGCTGGCCGGGGATCCCGGGATAACGGGGCCAGCCCCGCCGGGCTGGGGTCCCAGGGACAGAGCTCCCGGTGCCTCCCCCCGCCCCACCGCGGCTCCCACCTGGAAAACGTCGTTGGCGCACTTGCGGCAGAGGTTGTGCTGGCAGGGCAGGATGACCACGGGCTTGGAGAACATCTCCAGGCAGATGGGGCAGATGAGCTGCTTCTCCAGGCTCTCCATGCTCCGCGCCTCCGCCAGAAGCGGCTTCAGCCCCACGGCGAAGTTCATGGCCGCGGTCCCGGCCCGGCCCGGCCCGGCCCGGCTCTGTCCCGCGGCTCCGCTCCGGCCGCCCGCTGCCCGCTTTGTTTCGGCCCCGGCCCCGGCCCCCCGCGCTAATTTTAGCCGCCCCCGCCCCGCCGGGGCCGCAGCTGTCGGCGGCGTCGGGTGACACTGAGTCACCGCTCCTGCCCTCCCTCGGGACCGGCCGGGCCCGGCACCGGACAGCGGCTGCGTTCCGGACCCGCGGATCCCTGCCCGGGAGGAGCGGCCCGGGCCCGGGGGAGCAGGCTGGCCGGTGCAGGGGCTGCAGGGCTGGCCGGTGCAGGGGCTGCAGGGCTGGGGCTGCAGGGCTGGGGCTGCAGGGCTGGTGCAGGGGCTGCAGGGCTGGGGCTGCAGGGCTGGGGCTGGCCGGTGCAGGGGCTGCAGGGCTGGGGCTGGCTGGTGCAGGGGCTGCAGGGCTGGGGCTGGCTGGTGCAGGGGCTGCAGGGCTGGGGCTGCAGGGCCGGTGCAGGTGCTGCAGGGCTGGTGCAGGGGCTGCAGGGCCGGCAGTCACGCTGAGGACAATGTGCCCCGCTGTGCAGGCAGCAGGGCTGCAGGAGGCTGGGGTCCCGCTGATCCCACGGTGCCAGCCCCCCTGAAGGGCAGGGCAGAGGGGCTGGTGCCAGGACACTCCATCCCCACTCGCCCTGGCACCCTGGCTATATTTAGGCAGTGAGGCAGACCCCATGCAGCCGCGGGCAGAGGCAGTGACCGACCAGAGATGGGAAGAACGAGCAAGCGGCTCCCCGTGTCCCTCGGTGCCACCCCTCGGTGCCACCCCTCGGTGCCACCCCTCGGTGCCAGCCCTCCCTCCGCAGGGAGCTCCGCAGGGAGCGGGGCAGGAGCAGGGGGGTAGGAGCAGGGAGGCAGGAGAGGGGGGCAGGAGCAGGGGGGCAGGAGCAGGGGGGCAGGAGCATGGTCTGGGACTGCAGCAGCAGGAGTGGGGAGAGCAGAGCTGCGGGAGCAGCAGCAGGGCACAGAGAGTGGCACCGGGTGGGGGACAGGACACAGGTGACATTCACTCCACTCCACACAGGACGTGAGCTGCCCGCTCCGCAGCCCGGTTAGTCCAGCACCCCGCAGGATCCATGAGCACAGCCCCAGCATGGAAACACCGGGCAGAGGCACATCCTGCTGCCCTGGACAGAGCCCAGGCACACACACACACGCTCCCCTCCCGTCGGCCTTTAATGGTGCCCACAAAACCCAGATAAACCCAGAGGGCAGAGAGGAGGGGTACACACAGGAGCACCCCAAGCCCACAGCAGCGTTTGGCACCCAGCACCCGTCGGGAGGGCTGCAGAGGGGCGGGCTCAGCCCAGCCCCGAGGTTACAGTGCTAATGGTCTCACAGAGCTACAGAGCTCGGCCCGGAGCATCTCTGCTCGTGCCTGGGGCTCGGTGCCCGACCTGGGCACGGGCAAGGCACTCGAGGGGCCGCGGCAGCACGGGCTCCAGGCCACTGCCACCACCAGTGCTGGACACGGGGGCATTGCCCTGGAGCTCGAGCAGGGGCCCGGCAGCCTGCGCATTGATGCTGGCCAAATTAACCTGAGATTCTATCCCTCCGAGGCCGATGAGGCAGCCCGGGGGCGGGACCGTGGTCCCGGAAAGTGACAGTCCCAAGGGAGGAGGATCCTGCCCAGCGCTGGGAGCCGGCGGGGTGGGGCCGGCCTCAGGCATCGCTCCTGGCGCCGGCTGGCAGCGGCTCCGTGCTGGCAAGCGGGGGCTGCGCTACCACAGGGCCCGGAGGATCTGCAAAGGAAAGCTCACATCAGTGCCTGAGCCCCAGCCTGTGGTGCCAGGGAGCAGGAACGTCACAGCACTGCCTCCAGGGCTCCCACAGCCCAAAGCCCCCACACCCCTGGCCACTGCAGAGTGCCCCGACCCCAAGGGAACCTGCAGGAGTCACCCAGCCCCACTGTCACCAGTATGGCCAGTGCCAGGAACACAGCTGGCCCGAAGCACAGCTGCTCTTCCCGTGCTCTGTGCCCCAAAGGGTCTCTAAGCTTCAGGCCAGTTCAGGGGGCCTTTGTCCAGAGAGAAGGAGAAGGTGCACCCACGGCCCATGCAGTGGCTCCCTCTGCCACTGCCACCAGCCCTGGCCCACACAGGAAACACCAAGGCTGGCTGGAAGTAAAAGCTGTGGCTAAAACCAACCCAAGGCCTGAGCCAGAGCTCTGTCCCCACACGAGATGGGACACGGGAGACCCCAGAGCCCCCACAAACCAAACACAGGCGCTCCCAGCTGCCGGGCTCCCGCCTGACTCACCGCTGTCCTCTGCCCGCATCTGCGCCTCCAGGTCCTTGGGGTCCACGTACTTGTAGGACTCATCCTCCTTAGGCTGGCAGCACGTCCCACAGCAGAAGAAGCAGCAGCAGCAGCAGCAGCAGCAGGTGAGGGCCCCGCAGCACAGCACCAGTGCCTGCACCAGGGACAGACGTGCTGTGAGCTCACCTGAGCCCCTGACCCATCACACCAGTCCTGAGAGCCCAGTCCAACACAGCCTGCCAGCAGGGAAACCCCTGAGCCCACCCAGCCCGCCAGCCCCACCAGGCAGCCCCAGGGACAGCGGGCTCACCTGGAACCACCACTTGGACATGAGGAAGTAGTGCCGGACAGCATCGTCGCCGAACTGCTCGGCCACGTAGAGGCCGAGGGAGCCGTACTGGTCGTACAGGCGGCGCTTGTCCACATCGCTGAGCGTGGCGTGGGCGCTGTTGATCTCCTTGAAGCGCTCGGCTGCCGCTGGGTCATCGGGGTTCTTGTCGGGGTGGTACTTGAGAGCCAGCTTCCTGCGGGGGCAGCGGGGGGACCCCGGCATGGGGTCACAGCCCTGCTGCCAGGACAGCCTGCACCCCTGCATGGAGCCAGGACCCCCGGCATGGGGTCACAGCCTCACTGCCTGGGACAGCCTGCACCCCACAGGACCCCCGGCATGGGGTCACAGTCCCCCACTGCCTGGACAGCCCAAATCCCCGCTTGGAGCCGGGGACCCCCAGCATGGGCTCACAGCCCCTCTGCCTGGGACAGCCCCACAGGACCCCCGGTATGGGCCCACAGCCCTGCTGCCAGGACAGCCTGCACCCCTGCATGGAGCCAGGACCCCCGGCACAGGGTCACAGCCTCACTGCCCGGGACAGCGCACACCCCCCAGGACGCCCGGCATGGGCTCACAGCCCCGGTGCCCAGACAGCCCCACAGCCCTGCAGGATCCCCGGTACGGGGTCACAGCCCCACTGCCGGGACAGCCCACAGCCCCGCGATGGAGCCAGGACCCCCGGCACGGGCTCACAGCCCCGCATGGAGCCGGGACCCCCGGTATGGGCTCACAGCCCTGCTGCCCAGACAGCCCGCACCCCCGCAGGACCCCTGGTATGGGGTCACAGCCCCGCTGCCAGGACAGCCCACACCCTGCAGGGCCCCCGGTATCGGGTCACAGCCTCACTTCCCGGAACACACCCTGGCCGCCGGGACGGGACCGGGACCGTCCGGACGGGATCCCGGCCGCGCTGGCGGGACGGCCCCTCGTGCCGGGGCTCCCAGACCGGCCCCGCCGGACCCCCCCGTACCGATAGGCCTTCTTGATCTCCTCGGGGGAGCTGCCCTTCTGCAGCCCCAGCACGCGGTACAGGCTCTCCCCGACCCGGGACAGCTTCCGCTGCGGCCGCGGGGGCTCCGCCATGGCCGCGCCGAGGCTCGCGGGGTCGGACGGGACGCGGCAGCGACCGCCACGGGCCTGCCCCGCCGCTACGGGCCTGCCCCGCCGCTACGGGCCTGCCCGCCGCTACGGGCCTGCCCGCCGCCGCTTCCGCCGCCGCTCTGCGCAGGCGCCGCCCGCGACCCGGTACAGGGCACGGCCCAGCCTGGTACAGGGCACGGCTCTTCCCGGCGACACCCGGTACGGGGCACGGCCCGGCGACACCCGGTACAGGGTACAGCCCGCCCTGCAACACCCGGTACGGGACACAGCCCGGCGACACCCGGTACGGGGTACAGCCCACCAGGCGACAATCAGTATAGGGCCCGGCCCAGCCTGGTGACACCCGGGGCACGGCCCGTCCCGGCGACATCCGGTACAGGGCACGGCCCGGCCCGGTGACACCCGGGGCACGGCCCGTCCCGGTGACACCCGGTACAGGGCACGGCCCGGCCCGGCCACACCCGGTACAGGGCACGGCCCGGCCCGGCCCGGCCCCACCGCCCGCCCCGGTCCGGCGGCAGCAGGAGGCGGCACACGGGCATCGCGCTGCTCCTTTATTGGTACAAAACGGCGGCGAGGGGGGGCGGCGGCACGGCCGGGCCCGGGACAGAGCCCCGGCCCCGGACCTTCCTGCTGCCGCCGGTGGCGGGGCGAGGGGGGCAAGGCTGCCGCTGCCCTTTGGAAAAAGAACCTGAGCAACAAGGGCAGCACCGGGGACACCTCAGCACTCCCCGGGCACCAGCAGCACTGCGCACCGGGGGTGGGACAGCACCGGGAAGGCAGCCAGCCCCATGCCGGCCCCCAGCTCCTGGGGCCAGGGATGGAGTGCGGATTGCAGGGACGGGGTGGATCCGTGAGGCCCAGTCCCTGATGCCAGAGGGTCCCACTGGAGCCGGGGGCTGCCCACAATAAATACAAATAAATATGGATTCCAGGCATGGAGCTGGCCTGGACTGGACCGTTCCCCTGGGCAGAAGGTGAGCACCCCTCAGGCACAGCTGCGGGGAAGCCACCTCTCCCTCTGCAGGCACGGCTGGCCCAGCCCCAGAGGCAGGGCTCTGGGAGCAAGGAATGTCCCTAAATATCCCCTCTCCGTGGTCCCAGGAGAGGCCATCCCTCTCTTGTCCTCCTCCCTGGGGAGGGTTGGTCCTTGGGGGCAGAGGGAGACCAGCAGCAGGGCCTTGTCGTGCAGGTCCGGAGAGCCAGGGGCTGGCAGGTGGGCATGGCTGCAGCTCAGGGCCTCTCCTGGGGGCAGGGATGGGGCCAGCCCTGCAGCCAGCCCTGCAGCCAGCCCAGCCCCTGGTCCTGAGGCCAGCCAGCTCAGCAGTCCACGCTGTCGCTGTCACACCAGGCCGAGGGGCCGTCGGTGCCAAAGTATCTGTCTCCAAAGTTACCTGGCAGGCAGACAAAGGGACAAAGTGAGGGGCAGCAGCGCCAGCCCCACCAGCGTCCCTCGGGTGTGGCTGCAGGGCTGCCCCCAGGGCTGCTGGCCCCAGGCAGAGGCACAGCACACCCCAGCTCCCTCACCGATGCCCGGGATGATGTGGAACTCCTCGTTGACCCGCTTGTCCACGGCGGTGGTGATGATGCGGACGCGGGGAAAGGCGTAGGCCACCGAGTGCACGCCCATCTCCGCCATCAGCAGCGAGAGCAGGAAGATCCTGTCCTCCTGCACGTCGTGGTCCTGCGGCACAGGGGGCTGTGAGAGCCCGGCGGGGGCAGAGGATCCCAGCCCCAGCCCCAGCCCCAGTCCCAGCCCGGGCCTCACCAGCAGCACGCGCACGGCCATCATGGCCGCGGCCCCCGTGGACACCGTGCTGTCCATGAGGATCACGTAGTCCTCGCTGATCTCCTTGGGCAGGCGCAGGTAGTGCAGCTGGCGAGGGAGGGAAGGGTTGGTGATGTGCCAGCAGGGCACGTGTGTGGCTGTGTGTGCCAGGCTGCAGCAGGACTCACCTCAGGCTCCCCCGTGTCCAGGTTGGTCTGGATGAGGATCTTGCCCAGGCGGATGTCCTTGCACACGGCGGTCAGGGCCTGCTCCATGGTCTCACCTGCCCGCAGGATGGACACGCCCGTGATCTGGGAAAGGGCAGGGACACGCGCTGGGTGCTCCTGGTGCCTGCTGAGCCAGGAGCTGTGCCCCCATGGGGAGCAGGAGCTGGGGTCGTGTCTCACCCGCTGCCTGTGGAACCGCTTCCCCTCGTACGTGGTGCCCTGGGGCGTCTCCACCGTGACCGACTGCAGGAGGGGAGCACAGAGTGGGGGCAGCCAGACCCGTCAGGGGCACCCAGAGGGGAGCTGGGCTGGGGCTGGGGCTGCCCCCAGCAGTGGGCACTCACCTTCAGGGGCAGGAAGGACAAGGCATGCTCGATCAGCAGCCGCATCAGGCGCTTGGAGTAGAAGATAAACTCGTCCCTGGTCGTGTCCTTGTTCCTGGGAGGGATGACACAGGTGAGGTGGGAACAGAGCCCCTGCCATCCCCTGCAGACCCCATGTGCAGCTCCAGGAGCCAACCAGCACGGACAGCAGCCCTGGGCTGTGGGAGCCAGAGCACTCCTGGAGTGACAGTCAGTGATGAGCAGCACTGCGGGGCTCACTGACACCTCAGCTTCTGTCTTAGGACTACAGAGGCCAGAGAGTGGCTTAGCTACCCTGGAGGGAGGTGCAACACCACTCAGAGCCATCAGAGAGAGCAGGGAGAGAACGGGGAGTAGGGACAGGTCAGGCAGGACCATCAGGGGCAGCACAAGCTCAGGAGCAGTGGGTGAGTGCTGGGGAGCCAGGGGTGGAACAGGAGCAGAGCCAGGACAGGACAGGACCCTGCCATTGAAGGGGACATAGTGCACCATGGCTGAGCATGCTGGGTGACAGAAAAGAGTTGCACATGTCCCCAGCTCCCCCCTCTATGTCCCGAGTCAGAGATAAAGCACTGCTAAGAACCAGGTGACTCTGAAATACCATCGTGTGCCCTTCTCACAGCTCTGATGTACTAAAGGCACCGAGATGTAAACAAACACAAACCAGAACAAAGCCGCCATGGGGCTGCAATGCCCAGGAAACCTCTCCCCTCGCCCAGGAGGGGTAAAGCCAGCCCTGCATGCAGGGCACTAACCCCACAGCAGAGGGAAAGTAGATGACTGTTCCTACTAGGAGTACCCTGGCCACCAGCCTCGTGGGGAACACGAGGACAGAGAAGTCCCACAGACACCTGCCCGTTCCCAGATGGAAGACGTGGAGCTGGCAACACTCCTGAAGAGGCAGAAGGATATTGAATATTTTTACTCTGTATTTTAAGACATCATCTGCCATTTCTTACACCTCGGTGGATGACAGACAGCCCCACTGAGGCGTGTGGAGGAGGACGAGCAGTCACTGCTGTCCTCGTGTGCTCCTGCAGCCATTCCAGGGTCACTCACAGCTGAGCATCTGCAGTGATCATGGCACACAGACACCCCCAAACCCCTGGGCACAGCCAGCACCCCCAGGGAAGGCAAAGAAAACAGCTCTGGTCTGGAAGAGCCTGCCTATGGCTCCCAGTGTGAGCTGTCAGCAAGCACTCACGGGTGGGCTGCACCCACACATCCACCCACAGCAGCCTGGGAGCAGCACGAGCCAGAGCCTCCCCTGCAGCCTGTCTTGTCCTGTCCCAGCTGTGCCCACCAAAACCCAGCCAGCTGTGCTGGGAGCAGCACGAGCCAGAGCCTCCCCTGCAGCCTGTCCTGTCCTGTCCCAGCTGTGCCCACTGGGACCCAGCCAGCTGTGCTGGGAGCAGCACGAGCCAGAGCCTCCCCTGCAGCCTGTCCCAGCCAGCTGTGCCCACTGGGACCCACACTGGTTATGGGGAGTAGCAGGAGCCAGAGCCTCCCCTGCAGCCTGTCCTGTCCTGTCCTGTCCCAGCCAGCTGTGCCCACCAAAACCCACCCAGCTGTGCTGGGAGCAGCACGAGCCAGAGCCTCCCCTGCAGCCTGTCCTGTCCCAGCTGTGCCCACTGGCACCCAGCCAGCTGTGCTGGCCCCTGGCTGGCTGGGACAGGCCCCACACTGCTCCTGCAGAGGTTCCTCTGTATGGAGGGGCTCAAACCCTGATGACATGTGTGTATGTCACATCCAACCTAACAGTGACACCTCTGGGGATGAGGAACGCCTGGGGAACCCCAGGGCAGACACAGCCATGAAGCTTCTCCCTGCCCAGGGCACAAGCAGGGCAGGGGAAGGGCTGTGCCAGGGAGGGCAGCCCCCACACGCTGGGCAGCAGCAGGTGACCAGGACCACCCTGCCACCCAACCACTGTGTGATGCTGGAACTTCACATGTTGAGAATTTTAAATTTTCTGTGCTGAAAGGCACAGACTTGTAAGAGAGTGCTGTATTTGACTTGAGGTTGTGGAGAAGACTTTTAAAGTTAATTAATAGCACTAGGGGTATGAGTAATTGGTTAGAAGTGTGTAATATAACAGGATGAAAAACAGAATTTGGGGTTTTAGAGTATAGAAATTAAACATGAAGATGGAAGTTTTAGGGCAGAAGTAAGTTGTTCTTTTTTACCTTTTTCTTCTTTTTCACAGGTTTGGGTGATGTTTTGTAATTAGACAGAAAAGTCTACATTGTAAGCTTTGAGAGATTAGTTACTAGGTTAAAAGGGAAAATAATCTAAGTGTTATTTTTTAATTAGATAATTTAGTCTTAAAAGGCTTTGTAACAAAAGATAGTTAGCTATTTTGTGTTTTGCTAATGAAAGACTGTAGAACCCACAGTTGTGAGGTTGTTTCACTGATAAAAAATAATAAACACCTGAGTCTAAACATGAAATACACCAATAAAGACAAGAGACAGATCTGCTAAGATGCAATAACTGCACATGGAGGTGCAGGAAATGTGGCTAAAGGTGTGTTTGAGTCTCACCATACTGGAGCTCTCTGGCAGTCCAAGAGAAGGGCAGCAGGCAAAACCTCAGGAGTGGAGGGTGACATTTGTGACCAGCAACAGCCCCATGCCATGCCCAAGTGACACAGCAGCCAGCAAGTGCCCCCAAATCTCACCAGAAACACTTGCTGCCTGTCCCCTGACACAGACCCAGCAGAGCTCCTGAGCCCAGAGGTGTGGAGAGGCCCTGGCCCAGCAGGATTGCAGGGGCAGCTGGCAGGCTGATGCTCCTCAGGAATGTGGCATTTCCCAGACACCATCTGGGATGGGCTCAGTGCCTGCCCACAGCCCGGCCCTGCTCCTGCATGGCACCAGCACAGCCACGAGAGGCCAGAGGTGCCAGAGCCCTGCAGCCCCAGCAGAGCCTGCCCCAGCACAGCCCTGGGCCTCACGGATTAAGGTCACCAAGCACTTGTGGCACAAAGGTGGAGCCACAGCCTGAGGGAGGGACAGGGCACTGGCACAGGGCTCTGCCTGGCACACCTGAGGTGCCACATCACCTCTCCTACTGCCAGGACCTGCCCTGGAGCCTGTGCTTCCACAGGAGGAAGGAGTCAGGAGAAGGAAAGGAGGCGCCCAGCCTGGATGTGGCCATGAGTATCAGAACACCATCAATTGGGTTGGAAAAGCCCTTTGAGATCCAGTTCAGCTGCTCCCCCAGCACTGCCAAGGCCACCACCAGCCCACACCCTCAAGTGCCACATCCACGTGGTTTCTGAATTCCATCAGGGATGGGGACTCCATCACCACCTGGAGCAGCTGTGCTGAGGCTGGAAAATCCTTCCCATGAAGAAACTGCTCCCAATATCCAACCTAAATCTCCTCTGGAGCAGCCTGAGGCAGCTTCCTCCTGTCCTGTCCCTTTCTCCATGGGGCAGAGCCTGACCCTCACCTGGCTGCATCCTCCTGTCAGGAAGCTATAGAGAACCAGAAGGTCCCCCCTGAGCCTCCTTTTCTCCAGGCTGAGCTCCTTCCCAGCTCCCTCAGCCTCTCCTGGGGCTCCATTCCCTGCCCTGGACATGCTCCAGTCCCTCAATGCCTCTCTTATCAGGAGGTGCCCCAGCAGTGCCCAGCTGGCACAGCCCAGGTGCCAATGGCCTCTTGCCCACATGGGCTCATGTTGAGCCACTGTTGACCAATGCTCCCATGGCCCTTCCAGCCCCTCTGCCCCAGCCTGGAGTGCTTCATGGGGCTGCTGTGACCCCAGGGCAGGGCCTGGCACTTGGCCTCGGTGACCCTTACGCTGCTGGTCTCAGCACATTGATCCAAAGTGTCCCAATCCCTCTGCAGAGCCCTCCTGCTCTCCAGCAGATCCACATCCCACCCCACTTGGTATCCTCTGCAAGCTTACTCAAAGTGCACTCAGTCCTGCCCAGGTCTCTCACAAGGACATGAGCTGACACCTTCCAAACCAACACACAGGTGCCACAGGAGGACCTGACTGAGCTCAACATGCCTTCTCTGCCGTGGGGAAACACACCTGGGGCTGCCAGGCTCTGCAGCTGCAAAAACAATGAACCTCTCCATGGTCCCAAAGGCCTCAGCCCTTGACCCTTCACTAACTAATGCTACTGTCACCTGGAAAAAAGGAGCATCAGAGGGGAAAGAAAAGATCAGGAGTGGTGAAGTCACAGCAGCAGCTGCCCAGATCCCTTCTCTAAGCTAGCTCTAAACCCAAGTGCCCTGGGAGAGGGGCAAGGGGTCCCTGCTCCCTGCCACCAGCTGCTCCACCTGTGCTCCAGTGAGTAAAGAGCCAACCAGTCCCCTCCCATTGCAGGAAAAGCCTGCCTGTGGCTCAGGAACTACCCAAAGCAGATGTGCAGAGCTCTGGTCACCATGTGCCCATGGGGCCAGGGCCAGCTCCATTCAGCCATTCTGCTCCAGCCATCCAGCTCCATTCAGCCATTCTGGCCAACCCCCACGAGTGCAGGACCAGGGCAAAGGGCAGGAACTCACGCCAGGCCCTGTGGTGTGCCAGGGCAGGGGCTGGCAGGGATGTACCTGATGATGGTGTGCATGCCCCGCACCTGCGGCGTGCTCTCCAGGACACTCAGCGTCTTGGGCAGGGGCTGTCCTTGGTGGGCCGAGGCCAGGGCTGCCCTGCAGGGAGGAAGGTGCTCAGAGCTGTGCAGCACACACACACACCCACAGCCCTGGGCCACCCTGCCAAAGGAAGGCTCCAGACCCCTCTGAGAGGTCAGCACCGTGCTTGGCCTTCCCTGGATCCTGAATAACGCCCCAAGTCTGGTAGCAGGCATGAGACCTCAGAGCTGGACTGCCCAAAAACACTGGGGTGAACCTCCCAGAGCATACCCACGGTTGCTGCAGCCTCTGCAGGGCAGGACATTCCCTGCACCCTGGGACCAGGCTGTCACCACAAGGGACAAGGGCTGTCCTGCCCAAAGGGAACATGAAGTGCCAAGAACAGGGACCATGCAGGGCACTTCTCCCACAGAAGTGAGCAGCCCAGGGTTAGTCAGCAGCCAGGACAGGAGCCCTGCCCCAGACAGCGACAGGAGCAGGGCAGGGAGCTGGCCACAGGCATCAGCCACAGTGTGGGGTGTGTCACACAGAGCCCAGGGCTGCAGCCAGACAGGCCCTGAGGAGCTGAGCACAGCCCTGGGCAGGAGCAGCTATGCTCAGGCACCTCGGCAAATCTCTGCCAGCAGGAACACAGAACCCAGTGGGTGCCAGAAGTCCCCCAGCCCAGAACAGGCTCCTGTGCAGCCGTGGGTCCCACGTACCTGACTGTGATCTCCCGCTGGTGGTGCAGAGGTCACGGTGCAGCGCAGGGGAACAGGAAGGACAGACACCCTGTCAGTCACTCACAGGCCAGCACAGCCACCCCAACAGCCCAGCTCCCCACCCTCCTCCCCAGTGCCCACTTCACCAAGCACCACACTGGGGCCTCTTGAGAAGAGAGAGGTGATGCCAACACCTCCCAGGTGCTCCCAGAGCCCAGGTCTGTGTGCAGCCACATCCCGCCCTCTGCATGCAGGACCCCTCCCCTCCTCAGCCCCGGCTCACCTTTTCCAGCTGGCTGTGCACGTGCTGCACAATGAGGTCCAGTGCCACGGAGTTCTCCCCACCTGCGGGTGGAGCAGAGGAGGCAGGTGGGGCGGGCGCTGACCCACCTGCCCCACAGCACCCGCTCCCCATGCCAGGCTCAGCTCCGGCCTCACCCCTGGGCACCACGATGTCGGCCACCTGCACGGTGGGCTCGATGTACTGCTCAAAGGCTGGCTTCACAAACTTGTTGTACTGCTTGATGACGCCCGCCACGTCGCGCCCGCGCTCCATGATGTCGCGCTGCAGCCGCCGCACCAGGCGGATGTCCGAGTCCGTGTCCACAAACACTTTCATGTCCAGCAGCTGGAAAACTGGGAGGGGTGAGCACCCCCTATGCAGCTCCCATCACACCTGCGTTAGTCCCTCCACCACCCCGCAGGGGCACCCAGCATCACCTCCCCTGAGGCGTCTCACACGCAGCGCTCTGTCAGCAAGCGCGGTGAGCTCTCCCTCCGCAGCCCCACTGCAGAGGCACCCGGGGCCAGTGCCTGTCCTGCTGCAGCACAGCAGCCCCTCGGGCCAGCGGCCACCTGAGGCAGCGATACCTTGAGCAGCTCCTTGTTGGCGAAGGCCAGGATCCCCTCGAACACGATGACGTTGGCCCCATACACTGTTTTCTGCAGGCAGACAGCAGCTGGGTTTGTCCTGTTTCTCTCACATGCCACAGCAGCACCAACACTGACACACACAGGGCACTGAACCCCCTGGGGTCTCACCACTGTGCTGGGGCTCCCCATAACCATCCTGCAGCACCCAATGCCTTGGAGCTGTAGTCAATCCCTGTGCATGACGCTCCAGGGCAGGACGGACCCCGAACCTTGCTCTAGATCCCAAGCCTTTGCTCAGAGCCATCCTCCCAGCACCTCTGCCCACTGAGTCCCTCCCTCATATCTGCACCGGCCTGCTGGAATATCCCCCCCAGTCTCCCATGAATGACTCCCCCACTCCTGATGACCCCAGCTCCCCTCCCTTTAGCCCTCCAGGGCCTGCACGGCCCGGAGGCGTTCCCCATTCCCGGGACCCTGCCAGCCAGGCTGAGCCCGGCCCCCGGCACCCACCCACTCGCGGCGCCGGCTGTGTGTGGTGAAGTCGTACACCGGCACCTTCACGCTCTTGCCCTTCTTGAGCTTGCGCAGGACATTGACGAGCAGCTCGAAGTCAAAGGCATCGGGGTGGTCGAAGTTGTAGTCGCTGCGGGCTGCCAGCGCCTGCTGCCCCTCATCCAGCACCTGCAGGCACCGGCACCGCTCGGGGCCGTGCCGGATCCCGGCACCCACCGGCACCCCATCCCCGCAGCCCGAGCACCGGCACCGCTGAGCGCCGTGCCGGATCCCGGCACCCACCGGCACCCCAGCCCCGCTCAGAGCCGCACCCGATCCCTGTAGCCCGATCCCCGGCAGCACCCAGCGGTGCACTGGAACCGGAGTGTCGGCCCAGCTCGGCGCTGCCCCGGCCCCCGTCCCGCACCTTGTAGAAGGAGTCCATGGAGAGCAGCACGACCCAGGGCACGTCCAGCGCCTCGATGATCCGCGTCGCCACCGTGGTCTTGCCGGAGGCGCTGCCGCCGCACAGGCCTGCGGGGAGCGGCGGGGGCACCGCCCCGGCCCGGATCCGTCACGGGCCCGGATTCAGATCCGGCTCCGGCCCGGTCCCAGCCCCTCCCTCGGGGCCTCGTTCCCCGATTCCCGACCGCAGCCCGATCCCGGCTCCGGTCCGGCCTCCATCCCTTCCACGGCCCGCTCTCGGCTCCATCTCCTTGCTGATCCGGCTCCATCCCCTCCCCGGCCCCGTCCCAGCGCTCACCGATGACAAAGGCCTCATCCACGGGCGCGCCGGTCTCGCTGTACCACGGCGGCCGCCCAGCCGTGTAGATAGTGCGCTTGCTGGTGCGCAGCAGCGGCGGCTCCGGCTTGCACTGGCTGGCGGTGCGGCGCCGTGGGGCCGGGGCGGGCGCCAGCGGCAGGCGGCTGAGCAGCGAGCCCAGCGGGCCGGGGCCGGGAGCGGAGCTGTGGGCGCGCTCCGGCCCCGCCGCCCCCCGCCGCTCCTCAGCGCCCGCCGCCGCCATCGCCGCCCGGGCCGCGGGGGCTGCCGGGACAGGACGGGCTGCGCACGGCACGGGGAACAGGCCCCGCCCCTGAACGAGGCCCCGCCCCTGAGTGAAGCCCCGCCCCGATCAAGGCCCGTCCTGTGTTAAGTCCCGCCCCTGGATGAAGCCCCGCCCCTATCGAGGCTCCGCCCCAACTGGTGCCCCGCCTCCTAGTGTGACGCTGGCTGAGGCCCCGCCCCTTACCGAGGCTCCGCCCCAGACGCCCCGGGAGAGCGGGGCTTACCTGCAGAGCCCTCCCTGCAGGTGCCACACACACCGCGGCTCACCTGCAGACTGGGGCTGTCACACCGGGGCTCACCTGCACAGCCCTCCCTGGGGCTGTCACACCGGGGCTCACCTGCGGAGCCCTCCCTGCAGGTGTCACACCGGGCTCACCTGCACAGCCCTCCCTGCAGATGTCACACACACCGGGGCTCACCTGCAGAGCCCTCCCTCTGGCAGGTCAGAGCCGCTTCAGCCCTGCAGCATCACGGGCTGCTCGGGGCTGTCCCCAGCCTGTCCCTGCCCCTGCCCCTGTCCCAGGTGTCCTGGGCACCCAGCGCTGGGCCCTGCGCCTCGGGGCAGTGTCCAGGACACGCCAAGGGTGCGCTGTTGGTTCATGGTCTGCCGGGTGTCTCCCGGGACCCCTGGAGCCTTTTCCCAGCCGGCTGCCCCTGCCCGTCCTGAGGCTGTTCCTGCCCGGTCAGGACCGACCCTGCCCCGTGCTGGCCCTGCCCAGGCTCCTGGCCCGGCTCCGCAGCCCATCCCGAGTCTCTCCGCCGCACGGAGCAGCACGCTCGGTGTCATCTGTCGCCGCGCTGAGGGCGCTCTGCCTGGCCGCAGTCGGGGCCGGACTCAGCGCCAAGCCCGGGGTGCGCCGGTGGTTCCGGGGCGCTGAACGCCCTGCTCCGGGCTCGGCCATGCCGGTGCAGCCCCTCCGGCTCAGCCAGCCCGCGCTCCCAGCGCTTCTCTCGGAGGATCCGGGGGGGACAGCGCCAAAATCCTTCCTGCAGCCCGGGCAGACGCTGTGTCCTGCGCTGCCCTGTGCATCGGCTCCGGCATGGCGGCAGGCGATCCCCACGGCCAGGCATGATCCCCGCCGTGCCCGCTTCTCCCCGGCTCCCCTCGTGTCCCTCCCGTGCTCAGACGGATCCCAGGGTCAGTTCTGTCATCGGGGACGGGAGGTGCGGCGGAGCCCTGGCCCCGAACAGCTTCTCCGGCGAGAGCAGCGCCCTTACACGCAGCTCCGCTGTATTCTCCCGGAGATCCGCCGGGCCGCCCCCGCCCCGAGCCCGGAGCGGCGGCACCGGGGCGGGACCGCCCCGCCACCCGCGTGTGGGCGGAACCGGGGGCGGAGTCACGGCAGGGGCGGGGCTCGGCGGTGCCGGTGCCCGCGGTGCCGGTGCCCGCGGCGCCGCTCGCTCCCGGGATGGAGCCCCCGACCGGCACCGAGAGCGCCCGCCTGGTCAGCCCGCGGGGCGGCCACGCCGACGGCAGCCTGCGCCTCAAGAGGTACCGCCGGTACCGGCAATCATCACCCTGGCGCCCATCGCCCTGGCATCCCATCACGCCAGCACCCATCGTCCCGGCATCCCATCACCCCGGCACCCATCACCGGCACCCATCACCGGCATCCCATCACCCCGGCATTCCATCACCGGCATCCCATCACCGGCATCCCATCACCCCGGCATCCCATCACCCCGGCATTCCATCACCGGCATCCCATCACCAGCATCCATCGCCCCGGCACCCATCACCCCAGCACCCATCACCGGCATCTATCACCGGCACCCATCGCCCCGGCACCCATCACCCCGGCACCCATTACCGGCACCCATCACCCCGGCACCCATCGCCCCGGCATCCCATCAGCCCGGCATCCCCACCACCGTCAGCACAACTCCATCACCGGCGCCTCCGGCACCGACGGCACTCCCATCACCGGCATCCTCGACACTCCGGTCACCACCGGCACTTCCATCAGCACCGGCACACCATCGTCCCGACAGCCCCATTACCGGCGCTAGCACGTCCGTCACCGCCACCCCGATCACCCCGTCACGTCCCAGGCTCCCCGGCAATTCCTCGCACCGTCACCCCCATTATCTCCCGCATCGGCAACCCCCGGTCCTCCCGCACCCTCTCGCCCATCATCCCCGGCACCTCCATCGCCCCCATCGCCCTCGGCTCCTCGGGCACCCCCGCAAGCCCCCGGCACGTCGCGCTGCTCCCACCGCCGACACCGGCACCCCCGGCACGTCCCTCCCCGCCCGCCCCCGTGCCTTCATCCATCCGAGCGGACACCGGCACCTCCGCAGTCCCCGCGCCAGCGCTGCCCGCCCGCCGCCTGCGCCGCCACCCCGCCACCGGCACGTTCACCCGCCGCCGGCACCTCCGCTCGAGCGGAACCGGCCCCGCCGTGCGCCAGCCCCGCTCTCCGCTCGGGTGTCCGTCCCGCACCTATCGGCGCCCGAATGTCACCCACGCACACCGGTACCATCCATCCATCCATCCATCACCCGCCCACACCGGTGCCGTTCATCCGTTAGCCCCCGTCCCCGTGGGCTGCCCGTCCCCGCTCCCGCGCTGCTGCCCCACGCACCGGGACCGGGGCCCGGCCCCCGCCGCCCCTTCCCCACACCCCGCGTCTCCGCACCGCTGGCCCGTCCCGCAGCCTTGGGTGCAACACCTCGCTGCCAGCCGCGCCTCCCCGCGGTACCCGCGCCAGTCCCGCTTCGGTTCGGGCGGGAGCCCCGTGCCGCCGCCTGCTGCTGCTGCCGCCGGTCCGTGGCTGCTCGTCCCGCCGGGAGCGGGGATTCCGCCGGTGCCCGACGCGACCGCATAGCAGGGGGCGGCAGCAGGACGCTCGGGGGACCTGGGCAGGAGCCCCCAGCCGGCGCTGCCGGCAATGACCCCCGGCCTCAGTCTCTTCACAGGCTCTGGAGATCCCTCAGCACCGGCGGCCCCAGATCCGCGCTGCCGCTGCAGCCCCCCGAGCCCCAGCCCCGGGCAGGGCCGGCTCCAGGCCCGCCGGCAGCTGAGCGTCGCCTGCGCCGTCTGCTGCCTCTTCATGGTCGGGGAGGTGATAGGTAACACCTGTCCCCCAGGCGGGCCCCGGGGTGCCAGCAGGGCGCGGGGTGCCAGCTGCTCTGTGCCCGCAGGCGGATACCTGGCACACAGCCTGGCCATCATGACGGACGCAGCCCACCTGCTGACGGACGTGGGCAGCATGTCCGTCAGCCTCTTCTCCCTCTGGGTCTCCAGCCGCCCGCCCACCAAGACCATGACCTTCGGCTGGCACCGCTCGGGTGAGCCCAGGGGCGCGGCCCTGCGGGCTCCGGGTACCCCAGGCCGGATGGGCGCTGATGGGTGTCACCCCACAGAGACGCTGGGTGCGCTGGCCTCCGTGCTCTCCATCTGGGTTGTGACCGCTGCCCTGGTCTACCTGGCGGCCGCCCGCATCATCAGCAACGACTACGAGATCGAGGCGCGAGCCATGCTGGCCACGTCGGCCTGCGCCGTTGGTGTCAATCTGGTGTACGTGCCATGTGTGCAGCCGTGCTCCCCATCAGCTGAGTCCTGCCCCTCTGTGACTCCGACTGTGCCCCCCCGGTCACTTTGTGTCCCTGTGCACCAGCCTTGTGTCCCCAGGCGCTGCCACCGCCACTTCCCTGTCCCCCACATGCTCAGGGCTTCCAGTCCATGTGCCCATGTCCCCACTCCCCACAAACCCTGGTCCCTCAAGCAGCGCCTCCCAAGCCGTGACGAGCCCCAGGACCAAACCCCTGCCCTGTTCCTGCACACCTTCCAGCCCTGCTGCACCTCCCAAGCCCTGTCATGAGCCCCAGGACCAAACCCCTGCCCTGGTCCTGCACACCTTCCAGCCCTGCTGCACCTCCAGCCCTACTCCTCCCACTGTCCCCAGCCCCAGGTGTGACATCTGTGCCCCCTCTGCCCAAGCAGGGCCCCCACACGCCCTGTCAGTGTGGCACTGAGCCATCCTGCTCCTTCCAGCATGGCCTACATCCTGCACCAGTCCCCTGCTGGCCACAGCCATGGCACAGGAGCCTACGAGCGGCTGGAGAGCTCAGTGTGTTGCCAGCCCAGCCCCGTGCCCGGCAGCACCAGCGTGCGGGCAGCCTACGTGCACGTGGTGGGTGACCTGCTGCAGAGCGTCAGCGTCCTCGTGGCTGCCACCATCATCTACTTCAAGGTGCCCGGGCTGGGCCGCCCCAGCGCTGCCCGTGGGAGCAGGGTGCCACGTGGGCTCTGCCCCTAGCCTCACAGAGACCCCCCTCTCTGCAGCCCCAGTGCAAGATCGCAGACCCCATCAGCACCCTCTTCTTCTCCGTCTTTGTCCTCGGCTCCACCATCACCATCCTCAGAGACGTCTTCTTGGTCCTCATGGAAGGTGAGCAGTGGGTGAGAGGGGTGTGAGGCCCAGGCACAGGGTGGGCACAGGAGCTCCTGGAGCTCCATCTGCCGCAGCACTCCGCCATGAGGCAGCTCCCCTCCTCTGTGCCCTCCCTGAACCCCCCCAGCTCCTCCTCGCCAGCCAGCCAGGTGCATTGGCCCCAAGGTGAGGTCTGTGTCACCCCAAAGCCACCGTGCCCAGCCTGGCTGCCCTGGGGGAGCCCCAGCCTCAGCCAGGTGGGTGCCATGTCTGGGGGGCCCGTGTGACCAGGGGTGCTGCTGGCAGGGGCCCCGCGGGGGCTGCACTTCGACGCGGTGAAGGAGGCGCTGCTGGGAGCCCGCGGCGTGCGGGGTGTCCACGACCTGCACCTGTGGGCGCTGACGCTGAACCACGCCGCCGTGTCGGTGCACGTGGCCGTGGGTGAGTGACCTGCACGGGGCATGGCTGGGGAGTCCCATGGCCAGAGTCCCATGTTCGTGCCAGGAACGAGCCCCTGCCCTGCTGGGGGTCCCATGGCTGGGGTCCCATGGGCCATGCCAGGAACAAGCCCCTGCCCTGCTGGGGTCCCACGGCTGTGCCAGGAACGAGCCCCTGCCCTGCTGGGGGGTCCCATGTCCGTGCCAGGAACGAGCCCCTGCCCTGCTGGGGTCCCATGCCCGTGCCAAGAACGAGCTCCTGCCCTGCTGGGGGTCCCATGGCTGGGGTCCCATGGCCGTGCCAGGAACAAGCCCCTGCCCTGCTGGGGTCCCATGGCCGAGCCAGGAATGAGCCCCTGCCCTGCTGGGGGGTCCCATGGCCGTGCCAGGAACAAGCCCCTGCCCTGCTGCTCCTAGATGCCGGCACTGACACGGAGATGGTGCTGCAGGAGGTCACTGCCCGGCTCCAGAGCAGGTTTGGCTTTGCCCTGTGCACGGTACAGGTGGAGCAGCACCAGGAGGAGTCAGCAGGCTGTCCCCACTGCCAGGACCCCCGAACCTGAGACCCTCACCTGCTGCTACGTTGGGCCAGACGTGGCCCCGGCCCCAGCTCCTTGTGCTAGAGCAGGGCAGTGCTTGAGACCCCATCTCCCCTCTACCCACCCACTGCTGCTGCGGAGCCCTGGGGTGGGACAGTGACTCCAGCGTGGTGTCCTGGGGGCACAGACACATGGTCTGGCCTGTGGAGCACAGGGGCCCCCTGGAACCTTCCACTCCCTGAGGAGGTGGAATCCTGACCCACCACAAGGACCCCAGGGAGCCTGTCTGTCCTGGCA
The DNA here is from genome assembly GCA_035583215.1 of Arremon brunneinucha. Taxonomy (NCBI): domain Eukaryota; kingdom Metazoa; phylum Chordata; class Aves; order Passeriformes; family Passerellidae; genus Arremon; species Arremon brunneinucha. The sequence continues at coordinate 152,741 of JAWWEX010000026.1, forward strand.
GGAAGGGACATCCCCCATGGGGGCCCTCAGACCTGGCCTTGGCCCCAGCCCCCCGTGCTGCTGCCTGGGCTTCATCTGAACCCTCCTGTGCCAGGCCCTGACCCATTCCCTCTGCTGAGTCGTGCCTGTGCCCCTGGTGTCCATCTGTCCATCTGTGCCAGCAGCGGTGCCAGCGCTGCCAATAAATGTGTTGGAGCAGCAGCAGCAGTGCAGCAGACAGAGGGGCAAGGGGAGGGAAATGGTGGAGTTGGGGGTGGGCCCCTACAGCCACACCTGCCCTGGTGCCAGCACCAGCACGGCCATACAAAACCAACCACGTTTATTGTGCACAGCTGAACACAGCTCAATGTGAGCGACTCCACGGCTCCCGGCCCTCCCCGCCCTCACTGGGCACTCACTGGGGATGGAGGCGAGCACAAGCACAGCTCCAGCTGGTGGAGCCCAGGGGCTTCAAGGGTCACACCCACAGCTCAGCCCTGGCCACGCCAGCGCCACCAGCCCTGCCCAGCTCAGACCAAACGGTGCAGACAGACCCTTCCAGGCCCAGAGCACCCCAGGGAACGGCTGGGAGCAGCTGTCCCCCTGCAGCAGACACCCATCAGGAAAGCAGCACCACCAGAGAGGGCCCACAGCCCCATGCCAGCACAGCTGGCCCAGCCCCAAGCCCCAAGCCCTGCCCAGGGTGAGCACATGGCAGCAGCATGGTGAGGCACTGATGCCCTACTCCCCTGGCAGCAGGGAGGGCTCAGGGGGGCCAGGGCTGCTGTGCGTGTCCCCATAGAGGACGCTGAAGCGGGCCTGGCACTCTGGGAGCAGCTGGCGGCCCACGGAGGCCAGCCCTGCCAGGCAGTGTGCCCGCACAATGCCCGCCTGCCCGCCCGACAGCAGCCAGCCCTGCGAGTCCAGGTTGGGGCTGAAGCGCACCTGTGGAGAGAGGAGCCCCTGAGGGACGGGGCTGGGTGCTGGGACTGCAGCCCCAGGGCGGAGCAGAGCCCCCTGAGCGCTGGGCTGGGCTCACACCGTGCCACCCACCTTGTGCAGGGCCTCCAGCTGCAGGCGGTCCAGGCTCAGCTCTGCCTTCAGCTCCTGCACGTGCATGCGCCGCATGGGCTCCCGGCTCGGGAGGTTCTGGAAGCTGCGCTGCAAGGGGAGGCACCACCCTGGGCTGCGGGCCCGGGGCAGGAGCAGGGCATGCACTGTGCCCTCAGCCCTGCCCCAGCCGCATCTCCAGCCCTGCCACCCTCCTGCCCAGCCACAGCCCCACCATTCCTGCTCAGGGTCCAGCCCTGCCACCCCCATGCCAGGCCACAGCCCCCCAGCAGCATCTCCCCCCCAGCCCCCCCCCGCCCCGCCCCCGCCCCCCCCGCCC
>JAWWEX010000026.1:188235-200540 GCA_035583215.1 Arremon brunneinucha
TGGCACTGTCCCTGTGGCGCAGTGCTGGGATGGCAGTTCTGTGGGGGCAGTGCTGTGGTGGCACTGTCCCTGTGGTGGCAGTGCTGTGGTGGCACTGTCCCTGTGGTGTCACGGTCCCTGGGGACAGGCAGGGCTGTCTGTGTGCCTGTGGCTGGAGCTCTGCCAGGCTGGAAGAGGCTGAGTCCCCGGGGCTGTGCCGAGGCCCTGCAGAGCCGTCACCTTTGTGTTTGTCCCCGAGGTGCTGGGCCAGAGCCGGCGGAGCAGCCTGTCCGGGTGCCAGCAGTGCCTCTCTGTCACCAGCAGCGTCCTCCTGTCCCTCTTTGTGTCCCCCATCATCACAGCTCTCACTGTGGGTGAGTGCCGAGGGGTGGGTGGCACCGGGGGGATGTCTGGGGCCGGCAGTGACCCTCGGTGCCCCCGCAGGTGTCGGCGTGCCCCTGGTGCTCACCTACGTGTACGGGACCGTGGTGCTGTCGCTGTGCCGGAGCCGCTGGGGCTGCAGGGGCGGCCGCGCCCCCGGCGACCTCGGCGTGGTGGAGCTGGACAACCTGGCCAAGCGTGGGTGCCTGGGAGCTGGCAGGGCCGGGCTGTGCCCCTTGTGCAGCGGGCAGTCCGTGGAACGGCGTGTTCTCTCTGTCTCTCTGCAGTGAACGAGCTGTGGTCGGCGCTGCCCAGCCCCAGAGCGGCCGAGGACGGAGCTCCGGACGCCGCCGCCTCCCTGTCCCTGCCCAGCAGCGGCCGCAGCCAGCGCCCGGCACGGCCACAAGGGGACAGCCAGTCTGCCAGCACGGTGGCCCTGGCTGGGAGCATGCTGAGCGAGGGCCAGGACGCCTCTGACAGGTAGGCAGGGTGCCGAGGGGCTGGCACATCCCTTCAAACAGCTGTGCTGGGCAGGGACGGGCTGTTCCCCTTGGGGCTGCTGCCCTCAGGCCCATGTCTGTCTGTCTGTCTGCAGGGAAGGTGTCACCATCGAGGTGGAGGTGTCGGTGGAAGCGGTGCCACGTTCTGCCCGGCAGCAGAGCCTCAGCAGTGCCCTGTCTGGGCAGAGCCTCTCTGGGGACTCCCTGGGTGCCACCAGTGACAGGGGCAGCTCCGTGGGTGTCCCTGTGGAGTGATGGGGGCCCGAGGGGGAGTCCTGACCCACACACGGGCCCTGTGCCCTCTGCCAGCACACCCAGCCCTGGGAGCTGGTCCTGGGCCGGTGCCAGCTGCACCCAGCACTGCTGCACCCTGCACTAGCCCTGTCCACCCCTTTCCCAGAGGCACCACTAGGAAATAAAGCTGCTCTGCTTTCTTTTCACTAGGAAATAAAGCTGCTCTGTCTCCCGTGGCAAAACTCCCCCCTGGCAGCCCACTGGTGTGCACAAGAGGCATCACATCTGACCTGGGTGAGGAAGAGGCTACCCAGGCCATGCTGGGTTATCTGTGTGGCCTCTGCCCTGCCTGTACCAGCTGATCTGCCCCTAGAGCAGGCTGCAGGGTTAGGGGAGGGCAGCAGCCCCCCAGCTCCCATCTGTGCTCTGGTCCCCTCAGGGATCCATCCTGCAGCCAGGCCAGTGTGCAGGGACCACCATGGGCTGTAGGGGACCTATTGCCAGATGGAATGCATAGGCTCAGGCCCTGGGATCCTTGCCACTGTGACCCCACTGCAGCATCCTGGGGAGAAAAAGCTGCTCCTGAATGTTTTGCGCCTCAGAGGTGGGCAGTCACAGAGTGAGTAAAGGATTTGGGTTGGCAGGGAACTTAAAGCTCATTGCTGTCCTTTGCCATGGGCAGGGACATCTTCCACTAGACCAGGTTGGTCCAGGCTTCATCCAACCTGGCCGTGAACACTTCCAGGGATGGGGCAGCCACAGCTTCCCTGGGCAGCCTGTGCCAGGGCCTCACTAGGGAAGGATTTCTTCCCAATATCCCATCTAACCCTGCTCTCTGGCAGTGGGAAGCCATTTCCCCTTGCCCGTCCCTCCAGGCCCTTGGCCAAGTCCCTCCATGTTTCTTGGAGCCCCTTTAGGCCCTGTGACTCTCAGGTCTCCCTGGATCCTTCTCTTTTCCAGGCTGAACATCCCCAGCTGTCCCAGCCTGTCCCCACAGCAGGTGAGGTTTGTGAGTTGTCCCACCTGTGCAGCCTTCTCCAGCTGCTCTGGGATTCCCATGTGATGGGGCTGTGCCTTTGGCAGTGCCTTCCACTACAGATCTTCCCTTTCCCAGGATGAACTCCACCCTTCTGGTCCTGGGCTGCTGTCTTGGCTTCTGCAGTTCAGGCTGTCCCTCCCCAGCCCAGGTGCTGCCTCTCCTGGCACCTTTCACCCTTTCCTGGCACCCCAAGCCTCAGCTCCCCACCCTGCCTGGTGGCTCTGCAGTGAATTGTCCAGCCCTGACCTGCTCTGGTGTCTGCAGTGTCCAGCTGGGCCCTGCAGCCCTGTGTGAGCCCCCTCAGAGCCTCACACACCCCAGTGCTGCAGCTGGATGTGCTGCTCGGGCTGTGTCCACGTTCCCCTGGAATGGGGCTGCCTGAGGACACCTCTCAGGAACACTTTTTTCCTTTGCAAAATGAGTTTGTTCTCAGCACAACTTCACTTGCTGCCAGCTGGGTTTATCTCGGGGTCACTCTGGGAAGGGACTGCTCAGTACCTCACACTTCCTCCCTGCTATCAACATCCTGCTCAAGGCTACTCCAGATTTTGAATAAACAGAATGAACAGTCACAGGGACAAGCAGCCCTAAAGTATTAGTTATTTCTGCAGTCCCTGAGAGCCTGAGCTGAGGCAGCTTTGCTTGGTGACATTAAAACAGTTTGCCTCAATTGCCATGTGCTGTCATCCCGTTCCTGCTGCCAGGCATCCATCTCCAGAGGGTTTGGTTTTTAACTTTGTTCCTGGTCATCAAGGTTTGTGATGCAGTCTCCAGTCTCTGTGGAGTCCCCAGAATGGCTCTGATTTGTGGTGACCTCACATTAGTCACCATGATGACCATTTCCTGTGTGCTCTGTTGATGTTTTATCATGCTGATTTTACTCAGAAGGCTCTGTGGTGTGTCCTGTGCCACAGCAAAGGCCCCCAGAGCTGCAGGTGTTTGCCTTGCCTTGCTGCAGCTGCTCAGGGCACAGGTGCAGGCGTGCTGTGCCTCCGTGGCAGGCCCAGTGCTGGCAGCTCACCAGGAACAGAGGAGCACGGGGTGCTGGGGCTGGGCAGGGAGGTGCCCTGGTCACCTCCAGTGGCCCTGGCTGGCACAGGGGCCCAGGATGGTCAGACAGGGGTGCCTGAGGTCCAGGGGAGCCCCTGTGCTGCCCACAGAGCTCCTGGCTCCCTGGAATCCTGGGGCACGTGGGACAGCTCCAAGCTCCAGGCTGTGGGGAAAGGAGGGACTGGGGGAAAGAACAAGGGTGGGAAATGCACATGAAAGGCACCAGCTGTGTGTGTGACAAGGAAAGAAATAATGCACCACCACAGAGTGCTCTTCTTTTCCAGTGGGCTCTGTCTAGCACACAGGGAGAGCCCACCTGTATGGCCCACACCCTTCCATCAGTGTTTGACAGCCCACGGGCTCTGCTCCTGCTGGAGCAGCCACAGGTACTGACAGCCCTTGTCTGAGCTGTGCATCAGGGAGGAGCTGCCTCCTGACACACCTTGGCAGAAGGTGCAGCTCTGTGGGTGCTGTGGGCAGGGGAGCTCAGGGGCAAGCCTGGTGCCCCATCCCTTGAACAGACACAGACTTTCTCCAGAGGCTCATGTCCACTCTGTGAGACACCTCAGAAGAGCCAGCCTGGGGAAATTGGGAGCCACAGGCCAAAACCCTGCACTGATCCAAGACCACAGGGACAAATGTTCTCCTCCTCACCCACCTTCCTCACCGTCCCCTCCAGGAAAGAACCAAGGACTGAGACCACACCTGTATTTTCTGGTCTTTTAGTTTGAAAAAAGTATTGATTGAAAGTGTACAACTGAACACGGCGTGGCCGCAGCACCACCGCCAGATTGTTTCACAAAAAAAACCAGAAAGGGCCTTAAATAATCGGGTGCAGATTAAAAAAACCTCAACAGTGAAAAAGTTCTTCCCTCCGAACAGAAATTCACAGGCACAGAAATGGCAACAACCACATGGAGACAATGGGGGGACTCCTCCTCCTGCTCCTCGGCGCGGCGCTCCCGGGCGCGGCTCATCCCGGCTCCCTCTTTGGAATGGTTACGGATGAACTGTGGACATGCCCTCGCTAACCAGACCCGCCCACCCCCCACCAGGACACGGACAAACAAGGCCTCTGCTAAGGCTAAAAAAGGGACAAGACCTGCAGTCTTGAGTTCAGCATGGGTAAGAAACGAGAGTCTGGTGAGCACAGCCCAGTCCCCGGGCGGGCCCTGCTACTCCAGTTTGGCCTTCTTGGTGCTGTCCCCACCGTTCTCCTCCGCTGGTGCCGCTGCCTCGCCCAGTTTCCGCTTCCCGCTCTCAGCAGGCGGGTGTGCGTTGCGGGGCTTGAAGCTGATAATGATGCACGTCATGTTATCGCAGCCGGTGCCGTCCCCTGAGGTGTCTGGAGCCAAGCACTGATCCAGCAGCTGGGGAGGGACAGGGTAAATCAGCACAGGGAGCAGACACACACTGGGACACCACCCTGAGGCACTGGGCCCGCTCCAGACCTGACAGTGGTCAGGGGGAGCCAGGCCAGACCTGTGCAGGAGGAGCCAATGCTGTTCCCTCCGGACAAGGGACAGGGATGGGCTTGGCAGCCCCGGGTTTGTGAATGTGGGCACAAACTCCTTGGGCTGCACAGCACCCCTGGGGTCAGACTGGGCTGGAGTGCCCAGGGAACCCCTCTGAGGGAGTGGGAGGGCAGAGCCAGCACAGAGCAGGGATGCAGGAATGCCACATTGCTCCCCCCTTACCTCTTCTACAATGGAGGAGAGTGGCCGCAGGACTCCATTCTCATCCTTCTGGGTGATCTTGGACTGGATGAAATCCACCACCTCCTGGCTGCTCATCACGTTCCTGCAGAGCAGAGAGGTCAGGAAGGCAGGCAAAGGGAGCACACGTGCTCCTCAGGCTCAGCTCTGCAGGAAGGCTGGGGCAGTGATGCCCCCAGGCACAACAGCTCCCTCAGCACTCACCAGATTCCATCACAGGCAATGACCATGAAGTCGTGGTCATCGTTTATTGTCAGCACTTTGATGTCAGGCAAGGCAGAGATCATCTGCTCCTCTGGAGGCAGGTTCTTGTTCCGCTTGTAGAAGTGATCCCCTGTGGTGGGGAGGAAGATGTCTGGGCACAGGCAGCGTGTGCCCTGCCACAGGGCATTCCCAGTGGGATCAGAGGTGCTCCCACAACCTGGGATCAGGCTGTGGGCCACCAAGCAGAGGAACCACTGCAGGTTCCAGGTGTAAGCTCTGGCAAGCCCAGGGAAGAGGGGTCTTGGCCAGCTCAGCCTGTCTTTACTCCAAACCAAGTGTCCCTTCCCCACCTCCTGGGGCCGAGAGCACACAGCCCCTGTCACCTCTGGAGAGGCTGGGGCTGCCCATCCCTGGAGGCGTGTAAGGCCAGCCTGGATGGGGCCTGGAACAACCTGATCTAGTGAAGGTGTCCCTGCCCATGGCTGTGGCTGGAATTGGTTGAGCTTTAAGGTCCCTGTTCCCACCCAAACCATTCCAGGGTTCATTGTATGATTCAAAGTTCCCTTGAGAAAACTGGCCCTCAGGAATCATCCTATGAAGGGACTTCCAGGGCCACCACAAAATAGCAGGTGGGAGTGCCAGTGTCTCCCTAGGTAAACTCTTTATTTCCATCCTAGAGGTGTGTTTTATATCTTTTACACTGAGATAATTATTTCAGTGGTTTGGGTCCTTCTGTACGCACTCAGACAAATAAATGGGCTCAAACTGCCATGAAGCCAGCTCCCCAGGAATCAACACACCAAGATTCCTCAATAACCCAGTGAGCAGGAAAGGTCCTGTTCCAGAGGCAGCAGTCTGGTTTTGGGACAATTTACCCGAGGTGGTTTCTGACAACCCAGCTGCTGGCACAGCAGCCTGGGATGTGTCAGATGCTGCTTTCCACTGCTGTCCAACTGCTTCACAGCTGTTTTCTCCAATTAGACTAAATCTCCCATCAAACACTGAAGAGGTTTCACTATCTCATTAAAAACTGTCCCACAGCCTCAGAGGCTGGCAGTGCTGCCAGCACCGTGGCTCTCCCGATGCCAGCCCTGCCAGCACCCCGTCCCTGCTCACCGATGGCCCTGGAGAGGTTGAGGCCGCCGTTCACCCTCCCGTCCATGGTGACCTTGCCACCAGCGTTCTTTATCCTGGCCAGCTCCACCTCGTCCTCCGGCTTGTGGTCGTAGGACATGTCCACGGCCTTGCCGCCCTCGGACACGACGCAGCGCGAGTCGCCCGCGTTGGCCACGATCAGCTGCTTGCCGCGGATCAGCGCCACCACCGCCGTGGTCCCGCTGTCTGAGCCAGGCTGCGGAGAGAGTGCTGGTCAGATTTATTTCTCTGTCTCCCTGTCAGGTCACAAAGGACACCAGCACCAGCTGCACAGCCCTAGCAGTGTCCCAGATCCCAGCTCATCCTGCTTGCCGCAGATCAGCGCCACCACGGCCGTGGTCCCGCTGTCTGAGCCAGGCTGCAGAGAGAGTTCTGGTCAGATTTATTTCTCTGTCTCCCTGCCAGGTCATTAAGGACACCAGCACCAGCGGCACAGCCCCAGCAGTGTCCCAGATCCCAGGGTAAGGTGCTTGCCCCAGATCAGCACCACCACTGCCATGGTGCCGCTGTCTGAGCCAGGCTGTGGAGGCAATTCTGGTCAGATTTCTTTCTCTAGCTCCCTGCCAGGTCATTAAGGACACCAGCACCAGCGGCACAGCCCCAGCAGTGTCCCAGACCCCAGGGTAGGCACACATGGAGCAATGGAGAAGGCCCAAGGGATTGGGAAACACCAGGAGTGTGTTCACTGAGGGACAGGGGTAGGCAGCACCTCCATCCCAGTCCCGTGCAGCATGCTGGGTCAGGATTCTGTGGTGTTCCACAGGTCTGTACCCTCTGCTCTGATGTGCCAATTCCAACCCCAGCTCAGCTTGAGCACATCTTCACTTCAAGTCAGGACATTTCCCCAAAGGGAGAAATCGGCACCTTTGGAAGCCACATCCCCTTTTGCTGACCCCTGGGTCCCTGGCCTGCCTGAGTGCACCATCATGGGCTGAAGAGCCACAGCCCTGCCCGGTGAGGAGCTGTGCTGTGCCCTGGAGCAGAGGTGCCAGCAGAGCCCTCCTGCTCTCGCCCACGCTCTCCCTCCACAGTGCTCTCCAAGCACCTCACACCCAGCAGCAGGATCAGTCTCTGGTCTCAACCTGCCGTCCAGATCCAGGCCCATCCCTCAGCTTCTGCACAAACCCAGGCTGTTAGCAGCTCCCCCAGCCCCAGGAGAGTGCACAGGGTGTTCTGTCCCCACCTGAACAGGAACAACCCCTAGCTCAGTCTCCCAAGTGCCCCTGGCTCCACACTAAGCTGCAGAACACAAAACCAGGGTCTGCACCTCCTCTTTCCCCTCCATGCCCGGTAACAACATTTCCTCCTCTTCATCCTCATCCTCCTCTGCTTCTTCAGTGTCATCTTCATCATCTTCATTCTCTGCCTCTTCGCTGCTGTAACCGTCCTCATCCTCACTACATTCCTACAAGAAAGGAGAGACAGCACAGGAGTCACACAGGCCCCTTGGTGCTGTCCCCCCTGGTCCCTCCATCCTGGGGACCAATGCTCAGTCCCCCAGGGGTGTGAGGTGACCTGCCACGTGTCCCCCACACTGATGGCTACAATCAGGGCAGCTGGTACCACTACAGCAGTGGATGAAGGGATGGTGCATGCAGCAGGACCAGGGGCTATCAGCTATGGCTGCTGCAGGATGAGGGTGTGTCCTTCGGGGTTAGCTCAAAAATCCCAAACATTCCCATGGGATGGCCTCAAGGGATCAGCCTGAAACATCTGCTCCTAGGAACACACCTAGGATGAGCCAGAGGCTCGTCTCAAGTACCACCATAAGCAATGCATTCTGCCCAGCCACAAGGCCACTCTGTTCCAGTGCTGTTTCCTACCTCACTGTCTTCCTCCTCTTCCTCAACCTCATCTGACTCATCCTCACTGTCCTCAAAAAATTTGGATTTGGCTGTGCGCTGGGGCTTTCCCGTGGAGGAGCAGGAGGGCCCGGCCTCCCCAGTGGAAGAGGTGACGGCCTCGTCACCTTTGCCTAGTTCAGGCTTCTGCAGAGCAGGGCTGTTGCCTCCAGCGCTGGCTTTGTCTGAGGTGGAGGAAATACCCGTGATTTCTTCGTCTGGCTTCCCGTTCTTCCTCTCCTTGTGGTCGGGAAGCTCCCCTGGGTCAGCCTCTCCATTCATATTTGACTCCCCATCATGCTGCTTGCCTGTCCCCTCCACAGCGCCATCCCCAGCTGCAGCTACAGACTTGGCTTTGAGGTTCTTGCTGCAGTTTTGTCCATAGCGTGTGAGAAGCTCCTCGATGGTCATTGTGGCTTCTTCGTGCAGGAGAGCAGCTTCCTCATTGTCCACTGCAAATGGAGAGGGAGGGGACAAGGACAGAGAGGGTGAGAGAGCAGGACCCCAGCACGCTGGGTGCTGTGCTGAGCTGCCCCAGCTGAGGCTGCTGCCAGCAGTGCTGCCCAGGCTGGCTCTGAGCACACAGGCAGGCTGTGCCCTCCCACAGCTCCAGGAGAGCAGGATGGTGAGCACAGCACAGTCTGCCAGTGCCCCAGAGCTTCCTGGCCCACTGACAGCACCACAGAGCGTTTGCATCAGCCATCATGGGGCTGGCGGGAGCACAGTGTGCACATCAGGTGAGTGCCCAGGGGGCACAGCCTCACTTGCCCAAGCCCAAGCTCCTTGGGAGCTGCAGGGAAGCAGAGCCACCACTGCCCTGTGCAGGTTTGGTCATTAATGCTGCAGCTAGGAACAAGAGAACAGCAGAAACACCCAGGGATCCCCACCAGCTGTCATTTGGACAGGTACAACAGGTGAGAGCACAGCTTTGGCCATCTCCCAGGTGGGACTGGACAGAAAGTGGGATGACTTTCCCCAGTGACCATAGGCCAAACGCCACTGTTCCCTACTGACATCCCCTTGCATATAGTCTGCTTTGCTATTTAATCCCAAAAGGAAAACAAATACAGATATCCCAAATGCTCCTGAAAATACAGAACAAAAAGAAAGAAAACCCAACCACTCACTTCATCCCTGTCAGCTGGAGAAACAGCAAAACAACAAATTCAGCATTTCCAGACTGACATATTGTTCCAGGTGACAGGATCACCTTGCATCTGTCTCAAGGCTGGTCACAAGGTACCCAGTGGGAGCAGCACAGGATTCCAGCCCAGGAAGCACCTCCTGGGCTGGCAGCCACTTGCTGGTGGAAGAAGAACTGCTGAAAAGGCCAGAATCTGCTTCAAACCTGTCTGCACTTGGTGGCTGCCCCCAGCCAGGGGGAGCTGAGCACGGCACACCACATCATTCCCCTTCCACATTGAGTCCAGCTCACAATTCCTGACATACCCTGGAACCCTGCAACCCATGGAGGAAGCTCTGTAGAAAATGGGGACAGGCTGTTTTGTTATCCATAGCACTAAGCCTGCAAATGGATAAAGGTTCCCCCCCTAGCCACAGACAATGCTAAGGGGCAATAGCTCAAGTCAGCCAAAATTTAACTGAGAAACTGGGACAGAGAACCTTGTGCCCAAGGAGACTTGACCCTGCTGCTCTACATCCCTGTCCTGGAGCTGCAGCCTTGTCTGTGCACTGGCATCTGACTTACCATCATCTTCATCAGCAACCTTCTCCTTCTCATCTTCATCGTCCTGCGGCCGCCCAGCCATTTGAGAGAGCTCCTTAATCACCTCCTCTGTGGTCAGCTTGGCATCAATGGCCAAGAATGCATCTTCCAGGGCCTGTGTGTGAGCAAAGACACGAGTGGGCAGCTGCCCTTCCCCACAGGATGCCATGCTGTGCAATCCAGTCTCTTCAGCTTGCACACTGTAACTAACCACAGCACTGCTGCAGCCGGCAGGGACCCAGGGCTTCTCCTGCTCCAGCACCCTGCTCCAGCAGGGACACCCAGGACTCTGCCCAGCTCCAGGAATGGAGACTCCATAACTCCCTGGAGAGCCCACAGCCAGCTGGGGACTGACACAGGGGCTTTCCTCTGTGCTGGCACTCAGTGCAGGGCAGAGCTGGCCCCTCACCTTTTGCAATTTGCCTTCCTTGTAGGCCTTCTGGTCTTTGATGATCTCAGGGAGGTACTTGGCACAGTACAGGGCAACTTCTTCTCCTGAAAAAGAGCAGAAACTATTTAAAGAGGCTGCTCCTTCCAGACAGAAGCTGCCCTTGAGCAGCTGAATTCCTGAGGTAAATCCTGGGAGAGAAGCCAGAGCTGCTCCAGACACAGCAGTGACACAGCAGCTGAGTGTGGGGATCCTGGGGACACCTCCCCAGTGGGTTCTGCAGATGGCCCTGGCACACACATCCAAACCACCAGGTGTGGCCAATGCTGTGACTTCCTGAGAGGGAGCTTAGGCTGACTCTTTAGGTCCAGCCTACCTGGAAATCTTTAATTGCACATGTCAGTGAAAGCAGAAGGAAAGGGAAGCTTTTGCTCACTGCAGGTTCTATTGGAGCATTACCAGCGTGCAGTGAGCACATAATGTTCTGTGTCCTAGTGTGTGCTCCAGAGCAAGGGCAGTGAGATCCCAGAGACTGAGATGAACCTCTCAGGAGATAGGGCAGTCACTTGGTACAGGAGAGAGCACAGCAAGACAAACAGCAGCCAGAACACTGCAGAGAGCACAGGGGTAACAGTGCTGAGAGACAGCTCCAGTCAAGTGCTCATCCTAGAGCAGCTGAGGGATTCTGAAAAGCCAGAACCCCCCCAGCTTGGTAAGTAATGGTGTCAGGTGTGGAATAGGGCATGGGGGGCATTTATTTAGACCCTGAGGGTGCTATTAAGAGAGAAGGAGGAGTAAACATTGAGGGATGATGAATTTCTGTAGTTTATCTTGAACAGGGCAAGAAAGAGTAGTGTGAGTTGTAAGAGATCACACTTCATTGAGGTTTTTACATGAGCAAAGAACAGTGTAGGACATAGGAATGTGGACATGGCTCACACCTCAAAAAGAGGAAAAATTAGAGCCAGAAACTGAGAAACAAATGAAATGACTGCACAGAGAGAGGGAGAGAAGCAGGGCAAGCTGCAGGCAGGTGGAGGGTCCCAGCGCAGGGTCCAGGAACATCCTGAGGCTGTGCTGGACCAACCATTCCCTGTGACAGTGCAAAGAAGCAGGAGGGTGGGTGGCAGGGCACAGCAAGGCAGAGCCTGCCTGCACCTGGGCCTTTCCTGCAGGTACCACCACAGCCACGTGGGCTCCTCTCCTTTGGGTACAGGGGGGGTTTTCACAGGATGGACCAGCCACACAGCTCCTGATCTTCCTGCTGCACATCCCCACCTCCCTGCGCTTCTCTGAGCCCAGCAGGGACTGCATGGGCAGCTGGGCATCAGGAGGAGCTGTGCAGGCAGGAGCAAAGCTCTGTGAGGGAATGGGGAGCAAGGGAATGAGAGGAAAGCAGCAGCCAGACATCAGTGCAGCAAAGGGAACATAGTGGGAAGCAGAGAAGTGGGGAGACTTGGGAGAAAGACAGACAAGGGACTTTTCCAAGGCACCTGCAGAGAAGGGATCAAGTGGCCATTGACAGAGAACAGAAACAGCCCAGTGGCTGCTGCTGCACAGTGCTGCACAGCATTCCATGGTACAGGGAACAGAGAGACTGGCTCTGACCTGGGGACACTGGGGAGCACCTCTGACAAGGGGAATGGCTCCACACTGACAGAGGGCAGTGCTAGATGGGACATTAGGCAGAAAGCTGCGCCTGTGAGGGTTGTGAGGCCTTGGCCATTCTTTGTTTTCTCCAAAAACAACTCTTGGAGGGAGGTGAAAAATTGTTACTTGTCTCCATGAGATGGAAGCTGAAGGACAGTGATGTCCTCAGTGCAGAGCCCAGGTGCCAGCTGAGGCTCAAGGTCAGTGTTTCAATAACAGATCTTGAATAACAGATAACAATGGTAACTTGGTCAAACACCACTAATCACTGCAGGGCCCAGCAAAGCACAGGAACCAGGCAGCCTCTGACAGGCACAGCACAGAACAGAGCGTGGTGTGGGTCAGGTAAAGCGACCTTGGGAACACGGAACCAGCACAGTGACCTGCAGCTGCTGACAGACACAATCCCCTCTGGCTCTGGGGAACACCAAACCAGCACAGTG
>JAWWEX010000026.1:200640-226871 GCA_035583215.1 Arremon brunneinucha
TGCTGACAGACACAATCCCCTCTGGCTCTGGGGAACACCAAACCAGCACAGTGACCTGCAGCTGCTGACAGACACAAACCCCTCTGGCTCTGGGGAACATGGAACCAGCACAGTGACCTGCAGCTGCTGACAGACACAAACCCCTCTGCCTTGCTCTGTCCATTGCTGCTCCACCCTTCCAGCCCCATGGTGGGTGCCAAGCAAGGATTGCTGTGGTTTAACCCCAGCACCTCCCAGCACTTGCCCACCTCTCATGGAACTGGGGAATGGGCTCGAAGAGTAAAAGGCAGGTAGCCCTTGAGTCCAGAGAAGTTTATAACAGTAATAGTGAAAAGGCAAATAGCAAAGAGAGAGAAATAAACCTCAAGACAGACAAGCAATGCAAGATACATGTCAGTCAAGACATATTATTAGAATAAAGGCTAAAGCACAAGCAGACAGCAATAGGGACTGAGCAAACACTGCCTGCCCCCCACCCAAGGGGCACAGTGCCCAAATATCACCCTCCACAATCTGGGGGCAGGGAGGCCACAGCACATCAAAAAGGAGCTGGGGAAGGCAAAAAATTGGCCCAGCAGCATCCTTCAAACACTGCAAGGCTTGCCCACAAGAGGGAAACATAAGAGAAAAACTGATCAATGAAATGGAAAATGCTAATATGTAAAAAAAAACCCCAAACTCACTCTTTTTCAAATAAGACAGTAATAAAAACTTTTCCCAACCTATCTGGAGCAGGAAGCTCACTGGAGTGTTCCAGGCTGAGAGATGAGCAAGGTAGATAAGAGAAGTTAAATTCAGTTTCTGCTCTGCCAGCTAACAAAGCTTAACAAGGTTCCCACCCAAAACCCTACTCTTACATGGGACAGACCTGAGAAATTGCTTCAAACTGAAGAACTAACGCATCAATAAAGTCACACAATAGTAGGGGATGGGCAAAAGCTGCTCTTCTAATTCAGATTCAACTATATCCATGATATAGTTGAATCTATATACATCTATCTATGAATATAATGAATCTATCTACATATATCTATCTATGTCCTTCCTGATACGGCTTGTCCAGGGAGAGCTGTAGAGATTCAATCACTAGAAATCTAAAATATGAGTTAGAATCTCATGCCAGTGCTTTGCCATCCCATGTCTATCTCAGATCTTCCCTACTGTATTTAAGAACCCCAAACACAATAGTTAATGTCCTTTACTAACAGGAATGTCACGAGTGTCCAAAGCCTCTGTAACACCCAGCACATGGTGTAAGACCTTGGCAGCTGAGAAACCAACGCTGAGCTCAGAGGAGAGGAGATGCTTTGATACTCCTCATTCTTGAGCCATCTCTGGTAGATGCTCCTTGTCCTTAGTTCTGCCTGACACACACACACAGTTTCTGAGGTGACTGGCTCCTGATTCCTACATCCCATTGTCACTCCCTGCCTCTCAGCACCAACTCATCATCCCCAGGTTCTCAGAGAGACCCTTCAGGACACCAGTGACTGCTCCACAAGGGTCTCTGCACACTCTAAGGCGAAGTTCAGGAAAAAAGTAATTTCAGGATATGAAATACACTCTTCAGAGCGGGATGACCTCTTTGGAAGAGCTGCTTGCTACATCCCAGCAGTGACAGTCACAAACTGGACACTGTCACAGAGCCAATGAACAGGAGGAAACAGGCAGCTCAGTTCTGCACACAGATTTCCAAAGAGCCATCAAATAAACCATCAAACGTTTTCCATACTAAGCTGCCACAAGGAAAGCAGGGAGGACAGATAGGAGCAGCTTTCAGAATGGGGGATGGCCACTGGGAGAGCTCCTTGGAAAGCTATGGTGTTCAACATCTACATAAACTAGCAGGAAAAGAGGTCAGGAAACCATGATGGATCACTCAGGATAATCAAAATGAAAATAAGTTGCAAGATTTAACAGCAGGATCTTGAGCTCTTACATTATACTGGCAGAGCAAATTCTGTAATAATATCAGCAACAACATTTAATAGCAATATTCAGTATACAAGCAGAGAGAAGCTTTGGACTCCTCTTGACTGGAAAAAAAAAGATATGGAGTTCAAAAGTAAAAGTATTCACTCATTCCTTGTGTCATGGATACTGCAGTGAAATTATCAGGCAGCAGATTTAACCATACCTTTATCAAATAATGATTCTATGCAAAATGCACAGTGTAAACAATCACCAAACATAGAAACCTTCTTAAAATGCAATCAGGCAAATTTGTGAAGAGTTAGCTCATCCAGAAGACTCCACCATGTCTCTAGGATGGAATGGCTGCAATCTCCAGTTTAAGGAACCCTTACAGGAATGGGTCTGCCTGTTTTGATTTTCACTCTTTCCTTGGGCATCCACTAGAACACACTGCCTAGAGTCAACCTCAGGTGATTTTTCTTACCACTTTTTCTTCTGTGACTCTCCTGCCCAGCTTATCCACCACAAAACCAGCCATTCTCAAAAGGTATAAAGATGGAATACAAATCTGATTTCAATTTCAGATCTAACCCTGACCTTCTTCCCAGGACCCCTAAGAGTTCAGAACCTCAGGTGATGGTATCCATGAAAGAAGATGCTTCCACTGAGGAGCAGAATTCCCAACAACAATTGGATCTCCCAGGGGTCCCACAGAAGGACAGACAGACAGAGTGGTGCAGTTACCTCCGTGTCCATCGTAGACAGAGAACATGGCTGTCTCACTGTCCAGCTCAGGAATGCAGTTGTGGGCATCCTGAAAGAGAGAGCAAAGGGATAGCATTAGACCCACAGGAAATCATACAACACAGATTTGTTTGGGTTGGAAAGGCCCTCTGAGCCCAACCATTGCTCCAGCACTGCCAACCCAAAGTGCCACATCCACACTGCTTTTAAACCCCTCTAGGGATGGGGATGCCATCCCTGCCCTGGCCAGCTTGTGCCAGAGCTGGACAAACCTTCCCATGAAGGAATTGCTCACAGCAGTCAACCTGAACCTGCCCTGGCACACTTGAGACTGCTTCCTCTTCTCCTGTCCATGATCCCCACATCAAGGAGTCACAGAGAGTGGCAAGGTCCCCCTGATCCTCCTTCTCCCCAGGCTGAACCTTCCCCAGCTCCCTCAGCCACGTGCTCCAGAGCCTCCCCCAGCTCCATTCCCACCTCTGGGCAAAGCTCAACACCCCCACAAGCCATGCACAGAGCACAGCCCTTCTCTCCATAAGGGCTCTGTGGAGCAGCCAGCTTTGAGGAAGGCACCCCTGTGATTTTTACAGCCTGAACCCCTTCCCCTATGGGCAGGCAAACCCACCTGGGCTATTGCAGAGCCTGGAACAGATGGCCAGGCTGAACCTCCTCCCAGGCCCTTCCCCTGCCCAGCTAACCCCAGACATTCCTTCAATCCCTCCCCACCTGACACCTCCCACACTCCTGCTCAGGAAGAACACGGATCCTGTAATATGCTCAACAATGTGAACTCCAATGTGCTCCAATTGCCCCAAAACACTGGGCTTGCACCAAGACAGCAGTCTCAAATATCTGTGTGTCCATGCTGCCAGCAATATTCCAGAATTTACACACACACAGAACTAGACCACAGCCCAGCAACCACCAACCTCTACAGCTTTTTTAGGTATGACTCCTTGGACAAGGTCTCCTCACTCCCCAGAGTTGCAGTATTCTGTAAAAAGAGAACTTTGTTCCTTGCTCAGGAAACAGCAACAGCGAGGTTCTGCGTTTGTGCAGCACTCTTTGCAATGGAGCTGCTGGCACTGGGATGAACAGAGCTTCTGAACAGGCCAGTGACCATCTGAGCTCAAAACCAGTAATGACTGAACAGCAATGCAGGCAATGTCCCCAGCCCTCACTGGAGAGCAAACGAAAACAGAGACAAACCAAGCAGCAGCATTTTAGTGCTCACTTTCCTGAGCACTCACAGAAGCCACTGAGACAGACAGTGAACCCCAGCACAAGAACTGGGATAAGCCCCAGGTGACCAAACAGCAGTGTAATTAAAGAGATGCAAATGCTGCTGCTGCAGAGGAAACCCAGCACTGGCACCAAATCCAGACTGCGCTGCCCTTGCTGAGCCCCGCGGGGCCTGTCCTGATGTGTCCCCTCAGCGAGCCCCACCGAGGGCACACGGGCAGGGCAGGGGCAGGGCTGACACACGGGGAGGCCTCAGGTCACAGCACCGGGGGCACAGCCAGGTCCTGGCACTGCCAAGGCCACCAGCGCGGCTCTGAAGGCTCCAGGTGCTGCCCAGGGAGCTGCAGGCACTGCCTGCCCTCTCACTGTCACCTCGTGTGCTGGAAGAGCTCCCAGAGGCTCCAAAGGCAGCTCCTGCACCCTGGGATCCCTCACTCTCCCCAGCCGCCCGAGTGGTTACTGTGACACTGATGAAAACCTGAAACATCTGAAACATCAAACACCCAATTCAGCTGAAATGAGCAAGCAAATTAATAAATTAACCTGAGCGCTCATTTAACAAATCTCCACGTTTTGAACCAAACTCTGTCAGTTTTTGCCCTGAGCCTGGGAAAGGAGTGAAGCTGCAAACTGGGGCCGCTGGTGTCTCACTGGGGGGGTACAGGCAAAGCAGGGGCAGAGTTTGGAGAAGCCCCAGCCAAGCACATCCCGTTCCTCCCACTGTATCCCAGAGCACTCCTCTGCACCATAAACCTCACTTCAGCCCTTTTCTCTGTTGCCCCTAGTACCTGATACCATTTGTTTGTGTATCCTTATCCTTGGGGTCCCTCACCTGCCCCAAACATTTCCTCACTCCCAAAGCGACCCCTCTGGACTCAGCTAGTGTGTTTCCTCAGAGCCCTGTGCACCCACCTCACTCGAAGGCTCCTAAAACCCAAGGACAAGGTGACAAACAGCTCCTTTACACCCAGACACCTGTGTCTCACCAGGTGCACACTGACTAGCCTCACCAACACACAGAACCACAGCAATGAGCACAAACCTCTGCTCAGGGCTTTCTCCAAGCCTGGTAAAGAGCAAAACGGAACAGGAAGAGAATGACAAAACAAAACAAGGTAAGACAGCAGAACACAGAGTGCTGGAATGCAAGAAAACTGACTGCTCAGCTGTGTGTAAAACACACATTTCTCTCTCCCAGAAATTCCCATTTCTCTCAGGCTCAGAAGCAATCTGCAGCAGGTTCACCTCCTGCCATCTGCTTGTTTCTTGGGATAACTCAACTAAACCAGGTCCACACTGATGGCCTCAGAGCTGCCTGTGCCAGCAGGGATAACCCAGAGGGGTTGGGGAGTGCAGAGCCCCCCCTGCAGCTGGGGCTGTGCCCAGGCTCTGCTCAGGGACCAGGGACAGCCCTGGGGAGTGAGGGCAGAGCCCTGGCCCAGCTGGGGGAGGGCAGGGTGACCCCAGCACACCATAAAACATTGTCCCTGTGCTCCCCCTTATAACAGCCCGGGCCCCTGAGACACCCCAGCTCTGAGCACAGGGGTGCTGGGCCCCTGGGACACCCCAGCTCTGAGCACAGGGGTGCTGGGTCCATCACACACCCCAGCTCTGAGCACAGGGGTGCTGGGTCCCCATCACACCCCAGCTCTGAGCACAGGGGTGCTGGGTCCCTCACACACACCTCAGCTCTGAGCACAGGGGTGCTGGGTCCATCACACACACCCCAGCTCTGAGCACAGGGGTGCTGGGTCCATCACACCCCAGCTCTGAGCACAGGGGTGCTGGGTCCATCACACCCCAGCTCTGAGCACAGGGGTGCCAGAGCTGCTCACACACACATTAACCCCTTGGAGGTCACACTCAGTGCCCCAGCAATGTCCCTGTGCCACTGGACTCACTCAGACCCTGCCAGCCAGTCCCACACATACCCTCTGAGGGAATCTCAGGAGCACAGGCACCTGAGTGTGCATCTCAGCACCAGTTCTGCATCTTCTACCCAAAAACCAGAGCCCAGGGCTGCACACACAGAGGAGGAAGCACCTCGGGTCACTGATTTGTCACCTGTGTGGCTGCTCTTGCACTACAAGAGGCAGAGAAGTGTCTGATAAAATGGCTTATGGACCTAGATCAGCAAAAATTCAATGTCTGACAGCCTGAATGTGACATCCTCTCCACAGCAGCCACAGGGCTAGGAAGCAAACACAGAGATGCACCTGGAGTGGCTGCAGGGACCAGGATTAATCCTTACTGAACTCAGCTGTGAGCTGGCTGCCCCAAAGGGAAAACAAAGCAGCACATTACTGGTACTCACAGAGGGTCTGAGGCTCACAGAGCTGCAGGGCCAATAGCCCTACACTGCCCTCACACCAAACAAGAGCTTTAAGGGCAGCTCCTGCAGCCTCCCACACTGGGCAATGGAGGGAAGCACCTGGATCCTCAGCCAGGTGTGGGTCTGGGGCAGCTCGTCTGCCCACAACGAGCCCAGCAAAGCCAGGAGACTGACAGCAGCCATGAGAATCCTTCCTACAGATTTCCCTCTAAATAAATAAAAGCAGGGAGGAAGCACAGCAAGGTTTCATTTCAGGGGACAAAACCAGGCATTTCCCCTGAGAATTTCCCATTGCTTTCCCTCAATCGCTCCCTCCCTTCGTTTTTTACCCCGCATTCCTCATTTCTCGCAGGGATTCCCCCCGCCGCACGTGTTCCCCAGCACTCGGGGGGACTCTCCAGGCAGCAGCCGGAACACGCGGCCGCCGTGCGGGATTCGGGAAGGGCAGGGGCGGCCCCGGGAGCGCCAAAGTGCCCCCGCCGGCCTCGCGAGGGAGGCGCGGCGTGACCGAGAGCCCCGGACCGGGCGCCGGTGGAGGCAGGAGCCCGAGGAGCGCCGGGCGCAGACGCCGCCGCCCCGGCAGCCTCACCCCCTCACCTCCATGGAGACGCGCCATCCCTGCATGGCGCTGAACCCGAAGTGCAGCGGGCGCGGCCCGAGCCCGGCGCCGTCCCCGGAGCTCTTCACCGTGTTGGGCTGCGACAAGTAGGCGCCCATTACGGCCGCGGCGGCCTCGGTCGGCGGCGACCGGACCGGACCGGGGGGCGCGGGCGGACTGCGGAGGCGGCGGGACCTCGCACCGGCGGGCGGCGACCGGAAGTCGCGCGGCCGGAAGCTCGGCGGCCGGAAGCGCCGACCATAGAGGCGCGGCTAGAGCGGCACCGCGGCCCGCTCCGCCCCGGGACTACCTACACGGCCCGCAGGCGGCTTCGGCCTGCCCTAAGGCTCCTCCGGGGGAACAGCGCACTCGGGACAGACGATGCCGCCGCTAGCCGGTACCGCGGGCGGCCGCTTGCACAGATAAAACCGCGCAGACTCACAACCAGCGGAATAATTGCCCAGCCCCTCTGTATGAGAGGCCTTTGCGCAGACTGCGCCTTATATAGACTGAGTCACGCCCACCGGCCAATCAGCGACCCCGAGGGCCGGCTCTCGCTATCTCATTGGCTGCTTCACGGGGCTGCCCCGCCCCATTCACGATCCTTCACGGCCCTTCGCGCAGGGCGCCCCCTGCCGTGACGCAGCGCGGGGCCCCGCCCGCCGGCCATTGGCGGGTGCTGACGCGCCGCTCGCGGCGCTGATTGGCTGCGGCGGAGGCCCCACCCCGCTCGGCGCGTTACGCAGCGCGGCGGTTGCGGCGGGGCCGTGCTCGGGACCGGGAGGCGCTGCGGGACCGGTAGGTGCGCGGCTCCCACCCCTCGGCCCCCTCCTCGCCCCGGGACCGGCCGGGTCGGCCGCCGCTGGCAGGCCCGGGGCGCGGCCCCGGCTGACAGGCCCGGCGGGCGCGGCCCGGTCCGGCCCGGTGGGCCCGGCCCGGCCCGGCGCCTCACGGAGCGCGGCTCTCCCGCAGGGTGTGCGACCGCAGCATGTCGGAGGGCGAGTCCAAGCAGGTGCCCAGCAGCGGCTCCGACCCCAAGCCGGAGCCCGCCTCGTCTGGCCCGGGGATGACCTCGGTGTCTGCGCCGGTGACTTCCGCGGCGCCCCCAGAGGAGGAGGAGGAGGAGAGCGAGGACGAGTCCGAGATCCTGGAGGAGTCGCCGTGCGGCCGCTGGCAGAAGCGGCGCGAGGAGGTCAGTGCCGGGAGCCGGTTCCCGGAGCTGCGGGGAGCCCGGGCGGGGCCCGGCGGGCGCTCCCCGGCCTTCCCCCCAGTCCCCGGTCCTCCTGCCGCTGTTCCGGGACAGCCCGGCCCCGCAGCGGGGCCCGCCGCGCTCCCGGGAGGCGGGGAGGGGATGCGGGGCCCAGCTCCTGCCGTTCCTCGGCCCGGAGCGTGCGGCTGGAGCGCGGCCAGGGATGCGTGCCCTGCCGCAGGCCGCTGTCACGGCCAGCTGCTGGGAGTGGGGAGCGGCTCCGGCCCTCCCGGTGCAAGATTCACCGATCTGTCTCTCCGGGAGCGGTGAGGAGCGGTGGCTGGACAGCTCTGGGTGTTCTCTGGGCGTGGGTGTACCTGCTGCCGAGGTGGCCCAGTGCTCGAGCCGGCTCCTCAGCTCTGAGAGCTCGCTTTCCTGTGTGGCCTGCAGCCAGGATGCAGCACAGTGAACTCGCACAGCCTCGTTCCTCGGCCTGTGCTGCCCTGCCCGCCCTCGGTGCCTGTGCTGGCAGCGTGCTGTGTCAGGGCACACGGAGATCACACTGTGGTGTTTGGGACCTCTCCTGTTTTCCGCTCCTTGCTGGGCTCTGTTTTCCTTCCTGGGGGCTGTCTGCACGGACTGGTTCTGCTCTGTGCTGGCACGGTGCCTCTCCCCTGGCTGGGCAGGCTGTGCAGCCCTGGCAGGTGCTGACAGCCGCACAACCAAGTGCTGATGGGGCTTTTCTCAGCCGGCTCGGGCTGAGCACAGGCGTTTGTCTGCTTTGTCCACCACTGTGAAAAGGGCAGTGCGAACCCCGGGGGTGGTGAGAGAGTCGTTTGTTCTGATGTAAATTTGGAGGTCAGAGTAAGGTCAGGGATTCCCTGCAGTTCTTCACCTTTGCTTGCTGAGGGCTGTCATGGTTTGGTTTAACGTGAGCCAAACGCTGACTTGGTGTGCTCAGGATGTGCCTGTTCTGGTGTGGCTCTGCAGATTGGTTACAAATGTAGCTTTAACAGGAAAAAAAAAGTTGCCTTTTTCTGTTTTTAGAGAAGTGTGAATGTCTGGTTGTGTCCTCTACAGTATATTCCATACCTGAAGTGCTTTATCTCTTGCTCTGCGCTGAAGGGGCACGTGCTGGAGAACAAAGCTGGCTTGTTTGTGTTGTCTTTTCAATGTGTTTTATTTAGTACTGATCATTTTGACACAAAGAGACAGGGTTTTCTGTGCTGTCCTACACCACAAGTAACATCTGGGAGGCTCTAGTGTTTTCTTTGGACTTCAGTACACCCTCAACAGAGGAATGAGATTAATTGACATTTTGGCATGGCTAAATGATTGTCTTATGGCTTCAGGTTGCCACTGTGAGGGCCAGAGCTCTGCTGTACCCCCAGAGGCTGAGGGATGGGTGTCAGGGCTGCAGAACTCATCATTGTTGGGTGATCTGGGTGAGCTCGGGGCTGCTGCTGCTGCTGGAGCCTTCACTCAGCACAGACTGGGAGCAGCCTCAGCTGCAGCAGACCCTGCAGTGAAATCCTGCTGTGAGTTTGTGTCTCAGTCAGCCCCCAGCTTGTGGAGAGGCTTTTGTTGCCTGAGCTGCATGACAGCAGACTCTCTTTGCTGTCACAATCATTTGGGCTGCTCTGCTCTCTGGAGCAAGCTGTGGCACTGCAGCTGTCCTGACCTGGGGTTTATTTGGTGTAGCAGCTTTGCTGCCTGTCCCAGAGCAGAGTGCCTTTTTTCCCCTGTCCACACTGGTTATTCCTGTCTGTGCGGTGTGCTGACAGGCTCTTACTCACTGCTGCTCTCAGGGAGATGGTGTCACTGTGGAAAAAGCGTTTGCCGACCTTTTCCCGGTGATGCAATCCCGATCTTTTATTGTGGCAGCATCTGCTGGATGTGGGATGAGCTGGCACCGTGGAAACAATGAGACATGATAATCTGGAGAGGAATGGGTGCACACGCAGGATTGAGACAGCGTGTTCTGCCTCTGCTCTGGTACTTCCTATGTGTGACATCCTTTCCTGCTTGCTCCGAGTGCCGTGCTCCGGGTACAGGTTTTGAAATGTAATGGCCTCGCCTTTATATTTATTTATTTTTTTTAAGATAGTTTTAGCATCCATGAGCGATGCGCTCGCTGCAGCAGAGGTGGAGCTGTGCAGACAGTGCAGGGAGGGGCAGGCTGGCTGTGCGCCGGGGCTGTCGGTGCCAGCTTACCGGAGCGCGCAGCGCTGGGCGGGACGGTGCCCGCGCCGCCGGTCCCGGCACGGTGGCGGGGGCAGGACGGTCCGCGCTGGCCGTGCCGGCCCCGCACGCCCGGGCTGCCGCTCCCGGTTCGGGGAAAGCGGCCTCGGGCCCTCGCTAGCCCCGGCGGCCCGTCCGGAACCGGGACCGGCACCGGGACCAGGGCCGGTCCCGGGGCACCGCGGGGCGGGGCCAGGGCGGGGCCCGCAGGTCGGCTTCTCCAGCCAATGGCAGGCGGCGCGGAGCCTTACATCACCGCCGGCGGCTTCCATTGGCTGCGGCTCGCTCTGGCCACGCCCCGAGGCGGCCACACCCTCGGGGCTGCGCCGGCCTCGGGGAGGGGAGCGGGACCGAGCGGAGCCGAGCCGTGCCCGCTAACGGAAACACACAAGGGGAAATGCTGCGGGGAACGGTGCTGAGCGGGACTGAACCGTGCCCGCTAACGGAAACACACAAGGGGGAATGCATCGGGGAACAGGGCTGAGCGGGACCGAGCGGAGCCGAACCGTGCCCGCTAACGGAAACACACAAGGGGAAATGCTGCGGGGAACAGGGCTGAGCCGTGCCCGCTAACGGAAACACACAAGGGAAAATGCTGCGGGGAACGGTGCTGAGCGGGACTGAACCGTGCCCGCTAACGGAAATACACGAGGGCGAATGATGCGGGGAACAGGGCTGGACAGGGCGGGACCGGAGTGGGGCAGCGCCGGCCCAAGCGGGACCGAGCGGAGCTGAACCGTGCCCGCTAACGGAAACACGCCGGCTCACAAGGGGAAATGCTGCGGGGAACGGGGCTGAGCGGGACCGAGCGGGGCTGAACCGTCCCCGCTAACGGAAACACACAAGGGGGAATGATGCGGGGAACGGGGCTGAGCGGGACCGAGCGGGGCTGAACCGTCCCCGCTAACGGAAACACACCGGCTCACAGGGGGGAATGCTGCGGAGAACAGGAGCGGACGGAGCACAGCCCTGCAGAAAGGAACCACAGGGATCGGTCCTGGGTGGCAGCAGCTCGGCTGGAGCGAGCGTGTGCCCTGGCATCGAGAGGGCAAACCTCGTGGGACGGCATGGAACCCCATCCTGGGGCTGTTACACACAGCAGAGCCCGGTGTTCATGAGAGGGGATGCTCCCTCTGTAGGTGTTGTCCCTGGGATCCAGGGCAGGACACCACGGAACAGCTCCAAGCTTCATCTGGGGAGGCTCAGGCTGGACAAGAGGGAGCATTTCCTTACCAGAGGGTCACACCTGCCCCAGGCTTGTCCGTGTTTGAGGCATTTGGACAATGCCCAGCATGCTGTGACATGGGCCAGCCCTGATTGGGTTCAACAGTGGAACCAGGAAATCTGTGGAGGTCCCTTCCAGCTGGCTGTTCTGTATTCTATCCCTGCTTAAATTTCAGATATAAAAAAGGATTGAGTGTTGAGTTCATTGATTGTAATTCTTCCTATAAACAGGGAGCTTCTGTAGTGCAAAGAGTGTAATTCCCATGAAAGTTCAGAGTAGTTTTAATAAAATCAAACGCTTCTGTGACATTTTTAACTAGGAACCCTTTTTAACAAGACAGAAAATGCTTGTGTTCCCCAAATTCCATTTTTTGTGGAACATGGGGAAATGCCTGTGGTTCCTGCAGTGTTGTGGACTGTGCTGCTTTCCTCCCAGAGTGAATCTGGCTCTGGGATTGTGCTACATCCCTGGTTTCTCCCAGAGTGTGCTGCTTTCCTCCCAGAGCTGAATCTGGCTCTGGGATTGTGCCCACATCCCTGGATTCTCTCCTGACCAGTGCACAGGTGAGGCTTTACAGAGTGTCTTGTGCCGTGGCTGGAGCACAGGGCAAGCCCCACAGTGTGAGGGCAGGGTGGTCACAGGGCTGGTGGGGTCTCCAGCCTGTGCTCACCCAGCTCTCTTGTGCTTGCTGTCCCTGGAAACCTCTGTTCCTGCTGCCCTGCTGTGCCAGGACATTTCCATTTCCATTTCCTCCTTGCAGCCACCATGATCATAGCTTGCTTTTCTTGGGTTGTCCGAGTATCTCGAGAATCATCTGCTGTGCCTCCTAGGAATAGAAACTCCCTAATGGAGCAGGCGTGCAGCACCACGTTGGCAGGTCAGGTTTAGCCTCCTGACACAGAGCTGGGTGCCTGCTGTCCCTGCTGGCAGCTCCGTGGGTGACACATGGCTGCGGGAAGAGCTGGGCACCGCTGCAGCACAGTCCTTATTTCCAGCCAGGGTTAATGGTGTTGGGCTTGGCAAGCTCGGGGAGTGGGAGAGGCTCAGCCCCTCCTCAATGGCCCTGTCCTTGGGCTTGCTGTGTGTCAGGGCTGCCTCTTGAGCACGTTTCTGTCTGTCCGTGTTCTGGGGAGGAGAACGCCGTGTGACTGTGTGAGCCAAGGCTTTATGAGAAGTACTTTGTTGGCATCTTTGTGGTGTGCTTTGGAGAGAAGGAGTCCGTGTCATGTTTATGTGGGCACAGGCAGGTCCCCTTTTGGGGTGTGTGAGTGTGTGTGTCACGGTGAGGAGGGCAGAGCCTGGACCTGGCTGTTCTGGGGGCTCCTCACAGAGGAGGCACAGCCTGCTCAGGGTGGTGCTGCTCTCATCTAGTGAGATGAGAGTGCTGCACTCCTCAGCCTGGCACTTGGAGCAGAAGAGGCAGAAAATGGGAGACTGAGCACTGATCTGTGCTTAAATACCTTTCCCTTTTCCCAGAGAATGTGCCAGGCTGCTCAGGAGCAGTGGGAGAACACTGTGTGACCGTGTTCACAGGGGTTCTTGGATGAGGGGAGAGACGAGAATGTTGACACTGTTTCAGAAGGCTGATTTATTATTTTATGATATATATTACATTAAAACTATACTAAAAGAATAGCAGAAAAGGTTTCACCAGAAGGCTAGCTAAGCTAAGAATAGCATTAGCAAGAATGATAACAAAGCTTCTGTCTCGGACAGAGAGTCTGAGCCAGCTGGCTGTGATTGGCCATTAATTACAAACAAACCAACAGGGGCCAGTCACAGATGCACCTGTTGCACTCCACAGCAGCAGATAACCATTGTTTACATTTTGTTCCTGAGGCCTCTCAGCTTCTCAGGAGAAAAAGTCCTAGCAAAAGGATTTCTCATAAAATATGTCTGTGACAGATCTGGAATTCTGTTGCCTCATAGGAAACCCTTTAAAAGCTCTGCTGTTTCCCCTGTGCATGCAGCCCTTCCCTTTGTCTCTTGGTTCTGGTTGGCTCCTTGACCCCCACACAGGCTGGCAGAGATGACAGGACGGCCCATGAGGGTGGTGGGCTGGTACCACTCCCACCCCCACATCACCGTGTGGCCCTCACACGTGGGTAAGAGCAGCTCTGGGTCTGAAACATTCCCTGATTGTCTGGGGGGCTGCAGGGCCCCCCCCCAGTGTAGCCCCATTGCTGTGTGTGCTCTCCAAGGACTTAGAGGTGGCCCAGGAGTCACAGACCAGCTACTGCTGGTACTGCTGTTCTTCCAGATGGAAAACCACACCTTGGGTGTGGGGAATAGCAAAAAAAGCTGTGGGGATCCTGGGCCTGCTGTGATGAGTTCTGGTATCTGTGAGTGTTAATGCATAGCTCTCATAACAGAAGTACCTGACATGTGTTGGACTTCATGGTGACCTGTGGCAGCAGCTGGCTGTGAGATAATTTCTTGGTTTTGTGAGCTCATCTTCTATTTTTAAGATTTTCTATTTAAATTTTAAGTTGGATCAAGTTCTTTGTTTAAACTCGAGTCACCCAGAGTGAGGATGTAAACATGAAGTTTGTGACATTTGTTACCAAATTCCAGCTCAGCCTTCATTTCCCTGTCCTGCAGGGGAGCAGGGCAGCTCTCACTCCCATTTCTGTCCTGCAGATGTCCGCACACAGGCCATGTATCAGATGATGGACCAAGGCTTTGTGGGGCTCATCTTTTCCTGCTTCATTGAGGACAAGAACACCAAGGTAGGCAACTTAAAAATGGCAACAAACCCTCCAGGGCTTCATGAGGAACATCAGGGCAGAACTGAAGTCCTGGGTGCAGCCTGCAAGAAGGGCAGAGCTGTGCTGGGAGCACATGGAAAGCACAGTGGGAGTGGTTTGGATTGTGATCCCAAGGGCAGGAGAACAAATGATGATGGCTCTGAGCTGCTCAGGGGCTGCAGCAGCAGCTGCAGAGTGTGCCTGAAATGGGCCAGGGCTCTTCCCTCAGGTGTCCAGCCCAGCACACACAGCTCTGCCCCTGTTCCAGCCTCTCCAGGAGGTGTGGCTGTCATGTGAGATAAGCTGACAGTCAGCTCTAGGCTGTCCAGGCAGCTGCTGCTGAAGAGTTTTTTCATCATTTTTCATCATTTTCATCATATCAAGGTATGCCTTAAGCACCTCCAGCAAGCAAATCACAGCAAAACCTCTGAATTCTATTGAAAGCTTCCTAAAGGAATGTGTCTTTGCCTTTTAGATGTTTTTTTGCCTTTGGAATCTGACTTTCTGCTGTGTCTCTCAGACAGGTAGAATTCTCTATACCTGTTTCCAGTCTGTTCAGGCCCAGAAGAGCTCAGAGTGAGTACAGAAGAGTATTATATCTGATTGTATTTTGTCTTGTCTCTCCTTTCTCTGGCTTGTCTCTAATAAGTGCCTTCTCAGCCTGTTGTGAGGAGCAAATGTACAGAGATGCCTGCACAGGGTCTCCTCACTTCTGCTCTGCAGGCTGCTGGAAGAGAATCTGAAGATTAGCAGTGATTCTTTTAGCCTAGATAATTAATTCTTGTAAGATTTGAGGTCAGGGTGGGGATTTGTGCTGCAATTTGGTGTGTTGCAGCACCACCTTTTTGCTTCCAGCTCTAGAGGTCAAGCCCTCAGGTTTGCACCTTACAATTAAAATTCAAGACAAGGATGTGGATTTAAAATCCTTCCCTTTGCCTGTCAGCTCAGGCATGTGTTCCAGAAGTGGATGTGCAGCACTGCCAGCCCTTGGACAGACTGTTGCAAGGTTGTAGAAGTTATTTTTTGTTTGCTGCTTTTAATTCTATCTCATACCCTTCTAGATATGACAGGATTGAAATTCCCATTCATGTTGTGCCCCATGAAACCATTGGGAAGGTGTGTCTGGAGTCAGCTGTGGAGCTGCCCAAGATCCTTTGCCAAGAAGAGCAGGATGCCTACAGGAGAATTCACAGGTAACAGCCCTGGGCTCTGCCTCTCTCCAAGGCTGTCTTTGCTGACATGTTCTACTGTTGCTGTAATTAAGTCTTAGCAAAGTCTTAGCAAAGACTTTAAGACTTAGCAAAGACTGACCAAAGCCTCAGCAAAGCTGTAGAAATTAAGGATTAGCAGCTCCTGTGCCTCTGTAGAACTTACTGAAGTCTGTAGAACTGAGCCTGGGGTTAGCAGCAGAATTTTGGGGTTTTTATCCTTGTGAATGCACAGAGCTTCAGCAGGTGAAGAGGTTTAGGTGCACCTGTGGGCAGCTGTTTTACAGGCTGTGTTTAATTCACAATTCCCTGCTGTCTTGTCTCTAACCTGCTTTCTTTGCCTTCCCTTAGCCTCACCCATCTTGACTCTGTAACCAAGATCCATAATGGCTCAGGTAAGGATTCCCTTCTTGCATGTGACAACCCAGGGTGCTGCTCCCAGAGTCAAAATTGTGGAATCTTGTTACACAAGAACAGAATTATAACTAGGAACTTAAAACTTCAAAGGTTCTAAAACACCCTAATCCTGGGTGAATCATGAATGTTGTATCCTTCAGGCTTTGTAGAATTGGTTAAAATTAAGGAAGACTTTGGGATTGTTTGGAGTTTTGGGGCTTGGTTTGTTTATTTTTTCTGTTGGAAGAGGAAAGGGGATTTGGGATTTGTTGAGTGTTAAAATAGTGTCTGGTTGCCCTGTGGGTGTGACATCTTTCCTTTTGTCACTGTGATGGGGTCAATCCTAATCCCACTTCTGTTCCAAGTTTATCACTCCATTGTTCATTCTCACATGTTTAGGAAATGAGGCATTCTGTGATGCTTCTAAATGTAGAAATTAATTAGCATCAGTGATTAGGTGTGTGCAGATTTTCACTGTAGAGCTGTCACCCCTGCCTGGGTCACACTGAAATGGTGTTTCCCTGTTAGAAGCTGCTGGCTCTGACCTCCCAGTGCAGATGTGTGGTTGCCATGGGCAGGGTGCTGGAGGGTTTCCTTGGCTGGCTGTTGGCTTTGGGGGTGTTGTAGCACACTGAGTCTTTTGTGTGCTGTCCTGGCACGATGTGTTGTTGCTCTTTGCAGTGTTCACAAAGAACCTCTGCAGCCAAATGTCTGCCATCAGCGGGCCCCTGCTGCAGTGGCTGGAGGACAGGCTGGAGCAGAACAAACAGCGCATGCAGGAGCTGCAGCAGGAGAAGGAGCAGCTGCTGGAGGAACTTGCTGCTTTGGAGTGAGGAGGAAATGCAGACCTTTCAGGAAAGTGATGTGAAAAAATCTTCAAGAACTACTCCAGGCTGAAGGGTAGCCCTGCATTGCCTGAGTGGAGGTACTGGCTGTGCCTCTTCTCTTGCAGCAAAGAGCACAGCTCCAGGATCAGGACTTTACCTGCCCCACCCTGGTAAAAGCAG
Organism: Arremon brunneinucha; assembly: GCA_035583215.1. Taxonomy (NCBI): domain Eukaryota; kingdom Metazoa; phylum Chordata; class Aves; order Passeriformes; family Passerellidae; genus Arremon; species Arremon brunneinucha. Next base: position 217,484 of record JAWWEX010000026.1, read on the forward strand.
TGCTGTGTCTGCAGTTGCTGCACTTCTGGCTCAGTGGTGGGGCTGGGCAGCACCTGAATGCTCCTGTTCTGGAGAGCACACACCTAGGGAACCTGTTGTTTCTCCCTCTATGTTTTGACAGAAGTCCTATTGCTTTACATGTATTCCAGGAGCCTGGAACAGGAGGGTTAGAGGGGAAAAGTGTCCCTGCTGTCATATATGATGCTGCCAACTTCTGCCTTCCCTTAGTAGCTTCAGTTGACCATGATCTTATCTCTAGTAATGTTCTGGATCACTGGTCATTCACCCAGGCAGGGAGGAGGTGGGAGGGAAGCTTGGGAACAGACCTGGAAGATCTTTGACATAGGGTCTGTGTTGAGCATATGTCAAACCAAATAAACATTTCCAAAGCTAGAGCTGTTGGGAGTAGAAATGAAATGAATGCTACCAATGCCAGTGCCTGCATTTTTTGGTCAGTCTGTATTCTCTTACTCCATGTAATGCTGGTGTGTGCCCAGCACTGAGCTTCTCTAGAAAATGAAGTTTCTGCTGGCTCAGTGATGGGACTGTGGTTCCTTCCCAGGGGGAAGAAGGTTGAGGTGCTGGGCAGAGAACTCATGGATGTACTAGTCTGACATTCTTCCACACTGAATTTAACTGCAGAAAATTCCTAAGACTGGAATGAAATAGCTGTTGTTGAATGAATCCCTTTAAACGTTCTTGCTGTTGCATTTCACAGTGTCCCCCATCATGTACATCCTCATCTGTGTTCTGTTGTGTGAATCTGTCTCATGTGAGCAAAGGATGGGACAATTGCAGTGACAGAGTTGAGGCACTCCCTGCCATGACAGCCAGTGTTGCTCAGCAGCTGTAAAGTGCTGTCAGGTGTGGAATCTCCTTAACCCCATTGCTTTGTCAGGCTTGACTTTTCAATCTTTCTACATTTCTACTGGCAAATCCCCTAAGAGTAGAACTTCCTTGAAGTATATTGCTCACTACTGTTTTCTTTTTCCTTACAAGTGCTCTGAATAGTAATTAATCAGTTTTGGAACAGTCAGTGGTTTTGTGCTGTTGTTTTTGCTGTTGCATTCTAGTTCCAATGCTCCTTACCTTCATCATTGCAGGAGAAGGGAGGGTGGTGCCTCAGTGGCCCCAGGCTTCATGAGGGCTCCTGGGAGATGAGCCAGCAGCCCTGGGCCTCCTGGAATGGGGATCCTTGGATTGTAATCCCAGTGACCAAAAGATGTTAGTGACTGTGCTGATCCACAGCCAGGAGAGCTGGGCTGCTACCAGGGTTCTGTATTTTTACACAGCCATGATTAAACTGAAACAAAGTAGCCTGGTTTATTGCAAGAGTTTGTATTAAACTGGCATTTATTGATTATCAAAATTATTAAGCCCCTGAGCAATTTGCTTACAGAAGACACAAACACTATAACACACATTGCTGCATTTTATATGAGACTTAAGCCATGACAAGACCTACTCATCCTTGGGGAAAGTTTGAATCTGCTTTCCCCAGCCTGACCTTCTGCATCTATTTTAGTTCCTATGAAATCTCAATGATAGAGGTACACTACTTACTGAGAGTTAAAGGGCTTTGGAGAAATTCACATATTCTGTTAATGGATTTAAGGCACCATCTACCTACCACTTAATTTTAACAAAAACAGCCAAGGATCTCTCAGGAAAGTCTACATGGGAGAATATCTAAACCATGTTGAAGCCCAACTCAGGTATGCCCCTTTTCCTGCCTTGGAGTCATTCAGAATCAGAGGACTTAGGCTGGTGGGCCTGGACTTTCTTGCCTCTGGCAATTGCAGCCAGATGCACAGGGAGCAGTTCTTCAGCACACACACAGTGTCTACAGCTTATCAGCTGCCCAGATTAAAGAGTAAATCCCTTACTCACTGGAGTTACTGAAGACATGCTATGTGTAAGTGCTGCTCAGAAATTTCACTACTCTCTGTACAGAATTTAGGTAGCACCAAGAAAGGAGGTATACTGAGATATCAGAAGGAATCTTCCAGCTTGGTTTTCACAGCAAAATCAGCACTGAGCTTCTTCATGACCTCTGCATGACTCAGCCCATGCTGCTCTCTCTTAGCAAGGGCATAGTTTTCCTTGACATACTTGGCAAAGGGTGTGAGCTGTGTCCTGGCAGGGGTGCCCCCCCTGCCCGGGGGCTGCCTCAGGGCCAGCTGCCCCCCGCAGAAGGCGCAGACGAACCGCGCCGTGTCCAGGGACCGCGAGTGCCGCCCGATCCTGAAAGGCAACAACCAGAACCTGCATTCCACTGGGCTGTGGGAAAGGGCCCTTGCTCTGCTGCTCAGGTCTAAGGCAGCATTTTAGAACAAGGAACAATACATTACACAGTGGTACAATCAAATCTGTGCTACACTTCTCTACCCTGAACTTTTGTCCACTGCTCTTTCAGCTTGGTTCCTTCCTCTATCTCTTCTCTCAGCCTACCAGTATGAAGTGCTACAACATTTCCAACTACCTCCACAACCCATGTATCAACTGCCTCTTGGAGTTTCTCCTCAAAGATATCATTAAAAAAATCTTCTCAATGCTGTGTTGCATCTAAGCAACTAGTGCATTGCATAGTCCTAATAAACACTTTGGGGTATGTGAGGTGTTTCCTCCCAGTACTTCTGGCAGTCACACATACAATCCTGAGGTAAAAAAACCCCCATAAATGGTGTCATTATTACAGGTTGTGTACTAGTGTCAATCCTTCCCATCACAGTGCTGCTCACATCTGTGAGGGTGCAGATATAATTTAAAGTCATCAAGACTTTAAGCTGGAAGCTTGCTCTGGTAGTTTTATCTAGTATCTAATCACTCAAATATTATGTGCCCAGTTTTTATGGGGATTTGTTCCTTCAAAGCTTAGGTATGTATCTCTTACTGCTTCCCTAAGACCTTCCCTCATCACCACTGGTCCTCAGATGACGTTTCTGCCTGTCCTGACCTCTAAACTAGAACTGAAACTATCTGGAAACAAATGTGGAATCACATAGTGAGGTTCTGTGGGCTCTGAAAAACACCAGAATATCCAACCTGCTTTACTATTTCAGAGAACCCTGATTTCTAAACACAGGAGAGTGCCAAGTTAGAAAGTTAATCCGCAGTCACGTGCAAGATGAAAACATTACTCACGTAGCTTTGCAGCGACCACACTCGTAGGTGAATTTGTAATTGATCTCATAGCTGTGGCAGCGTGTCACCACTGGCAGCTCTGGATGAATGACAGCTGCTTTGTTGGCATAGAACCTCCAGAAGCGCCCGTGCCCGTCCCGCACGCCGCCGATGAGCCAGGTGGCTGCGTGGCAAACCTCGTGGATCAGCGTGTCCCGCAGGCGATCTCGGGGAAAGCCAACAAAGACAAACATCAGCCAGGTGTGGGGGGGAACCAACTCACCTGTGGTCACTGCTTCAGGCCTCTGACACTCACTCTGTATCAAGATGAAAGTATTATTTTGAAGGTTAAAATTACCGATGTCTTGATAAGATAAAATGCTCCAAACCAAGGTTTTACTTCGTGCATTTCCAGTTTTTGATCAGCCCCAATTCTGCATCCTAGTTACTCCCCCACACACCTCATCTGTTTGGGGTTTTCTGTTTGGTTGGTAAAGCTGCACCACTCCTGCAAGTATTTAGGCCAGGTTGGGCAGGGCTTGAAGAAACCTAGTTCTAGTGGAAGGTGTCCCTGCCCACAGCAGGGAATTGGTACAAGATAGTTTTTAAGATCCCTTTCAATCCAAACCATTTTATGATTCATTTTCCCATACTGGGAGGGGATGAGGGAGAAATAATAATCACAGTACCACATAACAGAACTTAATTTGGCACTGACCTGTCTTTATTCCAGCTTTAAACACTACCAACAAGGTGTCTTGGTGTGATAGAAGAAGTCAGATTTTAGACTGCCATTATAACACAGAATTAGAGTCTAACATCTAACCTGTAGGTCTTCAAATCATTAAGAAATATAAACAATAGTGCAGTTAGTGTGACTACATCTCTGATCCCACATTTTGTATATTTGCCCAGGCTCTCAGAAGGGCTGTGGAATGTGGATAAATCCATACATGTATTTATTAATTTGTACAACATAATATAAAATTTTGAAGCAGGCTCCAGTTCCAGATCTCTTAACAGATTTTTGTTTTTATCTCTAAAACTTGCTTCCTCAAAGAAGAATCAACACACCCTTTCTTGACCTACCTGCAGAGTCACAGACTTTCTCAGAGAGTTCAATGCGAGCGTAGCGCTTCCCTTCAGGGCCTCCCCTCTGCCCCGTTACACAATACCCTGCTGTCTTCCTCATTTTCTTATTCCAGATTATTTCCATGTCCTCTGGTAACTGAAAAACAAAACAGTGCATGTAGTCTGCCCTCTCCTACCTCTTCTCTTACTTTCTGGCCCTCAGGGTTCCCCTTGTATTTAGTGCAAAGCTATTCCAGGATGTCTCTGTTGGTGCCCTTAACACTTAAGATGCCAACTCCCCTCCATGGCCTCTTATTCCCACCATCAGTTTTTCTGTAACCAACAATGGGGGTTTCACAGTGCAGGGTGAGATAGGAGTCCTTAGTTCTTCTATTCTACCTCCAAGTACCTCCAGGGACAGGGCTGAAGCAGTGGGCAGTAAGATATTCTGCTTCAGGAATAGTGAGTCTGTTCAGCTCAGTTTTATGTGAAACCATGACCTCAGCCTGTCAGCTCAACACTTTCTCATCTGCATAAAAACTACTTTCCTTGCTGGGGGAAATCCCACTGGAATAACTGAGGGCAATGCCCTTCTTTCAAGGATATTTCTCACCAGAAGAGGGTCCCCAATATCCCAGATGATGATCCCAGGTCAGGACAGTTCTCTGAAACTGAGCCTTAAATCTGAAACACAACTTGTAGCTTTATGCTCACCCTAAACTGTTATTTGAAGGATCACCTTTTTAATCTGCTTCAGAAAGGCAGACATGAACATCCAATAGGAAGGAACACAGATTATGTGCAGCATTTCCATTACAGCTGGGAAAGCAAAGCCAAGCTGGAAACTGCTGCATCACAGTGGTGACAAACCCCTTCTGGAGAAATTGCCTGGACTAATTCAAACATAACCCACTGCTATAAAGCTTAAACTCTACAATGTGAAGAGGAATAAAGAGCAATCACATCAAAAAGTGAGGAGCAACATAGCAACCAGCATTTTAGAATGGCAGTTCTTGTTTTGAAACCAACCTTCTGCTCAAAGATAGTACTATTAAACAGCCTGTAGAGCTTCTGGGCCAGCTCCTCTTTATTTTTCTTGAAATACTTCACATAGTGAGAGGCTGGATTTGAAAGATCTTGCAAGAAACAACCAGGCACTGAACATATCCTGAGCCTGCAAGAAAAGCCATTAAGCAGTTTGCTGAAGTACAGAGAGATGGAAAAACACAGGGAAAAATAATGGCTACTTGAAATCCAATAAAGATCTCAGGGATGCTTCAAGTGGCATAAACCTCTCCTGACCCTTTCCACCAGCCTGCCCTCATGAGGCCATGGCTGTCCTCTTACCCCTCTGAGGGCATGAAGGGGCAAAGCTGTTGCAACAGTCCTGCAGTTACTTCATTAATTCACAAAATTAGATTACGAAGACTCCTAAGTAGGAAAAGAGATTTTGTGACACAGCAAACCACAACTATACCAAAATTTAATCAATATATGAACAGCCCTAACGTGATCATCACAACAAAGATGTGTTTTCAGAAACAGACAAAGATAGTCCAGGAATGCTCAAGAATTATTTCAGGGGAAGCAGATATTCCACCAGGATTACTAACTCCAATGCTGCAGCATTCTGACCTTTTAAAGTCTCACTTTTAAAGATATCATTTAATGGTTTGGTATTGAATACACCACTATAAAATGATTCAAGGAAACAGCACATGGCTGTTTCAGGAGGCATAATAAGGGCAGCTATTAGAAATGAAAAATGCATTCTTTTGAGAAGTCTAAGCTGTATGTACATATAGACAAAGAAACATGAATTCTTCAAGTTATAAGGATATAGATAAAAAAATCAATACACTCTTGTTTAAAAGGTATGAATTACTAATAGAATCAGTTTTGGCATCTTTTCAGAGGTAAGCAGCTGGATATATACAATCTGTAGAGCCACCACATGCTGTACAAGACAAGGAATAGCAAGAGAGATAACATTTAAAAAGAAGATTTGGCATTTGTCAGATTTATTTGTCTTCAATTCCCCTAGGCAGAGATCAGTTTATATTCTCCCTTTCACACTGGAGACTGAAAACTGTTTTCCAGCTATTCAACCATTAACAAATGCTGAATTAGTAGAAGTTTCTAGGTAGCAGAGGAATCACATCATCCCATGCAAAATGCTTAGCATCTCTTTGTCCATCTGTAATTGTCCTAGAACACAGGAACAATGGAGAAACACTCACCTTTTCTCAGTCTTTGCTGACTGTGAGCAACTGACTGATCCATTCCCAGGAATTCTTGCAGGAGTTGTTATCATGGAAGGTGTTCCTTGAAGTGAAATGGATTTTGGCTTTGGTGTCTTCACTCCCTCCCCTTTCACAGGCTGTGCATCTTTGCAGGGTGGCTTGATGTTTTCTAGTTCAACAGGAAGAGTCACAAGATTACACAGCATACATTAAAAAAAAATAAAAAAATCATAGAATCATTAGAAACCACCACAAGGATCCACCAGCTTTGCTTTCAGAATAATTTTAAAAATGAAAAGTGTCTACACTGAGAAAAACAAGCAATAGTGAAAATTTTACATCTTGATAGCACAAGATGACTTTTCTCAATGCTCAGAGGAGTAATTTTTGATTGCACCAAAATCCTTTTCAAGCTGCTGGGCTGCACCTCAGAGGTTGATGCCCCACAAATGGAAAGAACCAGGCAATTCCCACTGCAGTTAGCTCAGGAATGCTCACCTGTTGTGCTTGGCTGAAACACAGCTTTACTTGTGCTCAGGACTGGCTTGCGGGGCAGGCTTCGCTTCTTTATCCGCTCCATCAAAGATCCAAAACTCTCATCTGAGCTGTCTGATTCCACCCCTGCACCACGTCCCAGGGCCACAGTTGGCAATTTATTTTCTGTATTTTCACAGCTTCTTTCTTTCCTTCTAACAAGCAAATCTGGACTGCCTTTGAAAAGTGACTCATTCCGATTTGGTGGAGGTGAAAGGTTTATGCACTTCTGACTCTCCCTCAAGTCTTTCACTCCCTCTTTTTGGTGGTTATGCCACGGGCTGTCTACAAAGACAGAATCTTCAGTGTCACTTGAAGTGTCTGGATACTGCAATTCTTGGCAGCAAGTGTTTCTCTTCCCAGGAGTCATCAGCTTTTTCGGGGTCTGAAGATCTTTCCGTGCTGCAATTCAAAAGAAAGAGCTTGAAGTTTTGGGGACTGCATTTAGGAGATTTGCCTTTGTCTTAACACAGAATAAATCCCTTGAAAGATAGGAAAACACAAAGAACAGTAAAGCATCTTATAATTTTTTCTTATTATAGATGATTGCTTACCACTCTTGGTTGTACTCTTTTTCACCTTCAAGTCCAAGAAGAAATCATCCGAGTCATCAATGAAGTCTTTCAAACTGTAAAGAGAAAAAAAGGCAAATTGTGTGGAATAAAGGTAGGAGTAAGCAGAAAAATAGAGCAGTAAGTGTGCCTTACTAAAACAGCAATCCAAAAAAAGCCACCCAGTATAACATTATCAGCTGCTCACAGCAAATGTCACCAACTGCATCCATGAATAGGAATGGGAAGAACATGTGCACCCCCAAATATCCCTTTTTACATTTGCCCTGAACATGACTGAAGATGTAACAGGTCTGTCTGCACTCTCTCCTAGACTGGCCTATGGATCAATACAACTTTAAATTGTTTTCCTCTATTCTGATTAAATACGTAAAATGTAAATATTATACAGAACACTAAGATGTGAACACAGAAAATTCATTAATGACAGCACCCACCTTGTATCTGCCTTTTTGGGAACAGATTTGGGAGTTTTCAGTCTAGCTAAAACTGAAACAAAAGATGATTATTTAAGAACAAGGTTCTGTGTCTCTTGTTATGCATTTTTAAAAGTTTGCAACTAGTAAAAATTTGGTCTAAAGTATTTTCAAAAACCAAACATAATTATATTTACACATAATTTCAACTCTCAATTCCTTAAAGCTGACAGCAGCTTTCTAGTCTCTGGAGACTAAAAAGGAAGCAAGTGAGTGACAGGGAACAGACAAAACTGAGGCAGTAAGAAAAACATAATGCAAGGCAAAAAGAGTGAAACTTGAGGCAATTCAAGAACACTCCCTGTGGCACTGACACCAAGACTGCACTGCAAGGAGAGAATTACTGTGCAGCACAAGCAATGAAAGAAAGTAACATGTAAAAATGCTTCACTGTAATTAGACAGAAACGTGTCCTTTTCATACTCCTTCATATCACAAACCAAGGTGTCGTTACTTACACATTTCAAATTCGTCATCGCTGCTGGAAGACAAGTACAGGGCACTGCTGCAAAAAGGAAATGCAGAACTTTAGGTCACAGCAGGATCTGCATCTCTACTGGTGTGAAACACCCGTGAACACAGAACCAAATATACATTGGGAAAAACACTGAAAGTCCCAAATAGGCTGAATTATTTTAACTCTTTATAGAAAGCTCATTTCTTGTCTTACACGTGGTCTATGAGCTGTCAGAGCACATGTTATAGTAATCCCGAAACCCCAGCCCAGGCACTGATGAGTAAGAAGCTGCTTTTGCATAAGGTGCACTTTAATAGAGCTGCCATGAATATTTAGCAAAATGCAGCAGCTGTCATACTGATATTTCAAGAGGCAGAATGGAGGCATAACCACCTGGACTGCTATGCCCATGCATAAAATCTAGAGGCTGCCCCCAACATCCTTACCAAGTTATTTATTTCATTTTAGGAGAACATGAACCAAACACGAACAACTTCAAAAATACGTGATGCAGCTGCTTAAAAACCAGGAATACAGCTTTTTTTAAGATGGACATTACTTAAACCTTAAAGATTGCAATTCTGAAACAAACTTATACCTACCCATCACCGTAACACAAACGAGGGTGAAATCTAGAATTATAAATTAATATATATAATACGTACCGCATGGAATGTAGTATGGTGTATTTATATATAAACGCATGCATTATATGTATATATATGCACCTACATATATGTATATACATGTGAAGCAGAGTAGAAATTTTCCAAAGCAGAAATCCATTTTTATTTAAGTGAAATGTACATCTTTAAGTTAAGTCTGTAGCCTGCTGTTTAGTCTGCCTGCCTGCCTATTCTCATGAAGGGCCTGTGCTTAGATAAACTGCTTCAGCCACAAGACAAGAGATAA
>JAWWEX010000026.1:234795-246940 GCA_035583215.1 Arremon brunneinucha
CAGGAGAAGGAGGAGCTCTGGAGTGTTTGGAGGTGATAGAAGATGAGTCTGGATTTTCTGGGCAGATCTGTGTTAGCGGTTACCTCAGGGGGAAGCTGGATCAGCTGGAAGCTGCCAGGCCTGGTGATGAGCACCAGCCCTGCCTGAGTTCAGGGGTGCTGGGACAGTGCTTTGGACACAGGGGGGGATTCCTGGGGCTGTCCTGTGCAGGAACAGAACCTGACTGCAGTGATCCTTGGGGATCTCTTCCAACTCAGGTTGTCCTGTGGGTCTGTGAAGTGATTCTTGGTGTGTGGGCAGCAGATGGGAGCAGCAATGATTGCTGGTTGACAATTAAAAGGTGAATTCTGCCTTCTTGTCCTCTCTGAGTGCTTTGAATCCAGTGCAGTGGGATATCCACTGTGACTGCTGTGTGCCTGTGAGGTTGCCTGCAAAGGCATTGCAGTAAATGCCATGGATGCTGGATCAAAGAGACCGAGTTCGTCTGGAATGCTGCTACATATCTGAAGAACATTGTTATAGAAAGCTTTGGTGCTGGGAGCAGGGTTCACCTCTGATCTCTGCAGCTCTTTCAGCCTTATGTCCTCCCACAGCCCTTGCCATCCTCGTGCTGGGCTCCAAACTCTCAATCCCCTCCCCTTACCTTGCTGCTTTCTGAGTGCTCATCTGTGTCTTTAATGTTCAGTGTGGGTGTACTTGTGCTGGGTCAATGTTTACAATTATTAACTAAAGAAATTACTCTCGTGGTTTCCCTTGTGTCATTGGTTCCCCCTCTGAAGCTTCAGCTTTCCCCTTGTTCCTCTCTGCTTTGGTTGAGTTTCAGGTGTCATCACCTTTCAGAGGATTCCTTCACAAAGTTGTATCTGAGTTACTGAGACATTTCTGTATCCCTTTTGTATTGTTGGAGTGGTTTTTTGTGGTGGAATGAGCTGCAGGTGTCCTGAACCATGAAAATCTAATATGTTGTTGGTGGAAGGCAGCTTTGCTGCAGCACAGCGTTTGTGCACACGAGGTTTCCCCACCAGTGTGCTCAGGACTGGCTGCTCACATGCTCTGCAGTGACTCATGTTTGGGATATGCGCTGCTCCATGTGCAGATCCTGTCCTGGAATCCTCATTAATTAAAGTTAATGAGCAGAGCTGATGATTTTCCAGTGATGCTGCATGGCAGTGGTCAGGTGTGGCTCACAGGTGTCTCCACCTTCCGTGCAGGTGAACCAGCGCAATGTCCCGGGCATTGACAGCGCCTACCTGGCCATGGACACCGAGGAAGGCGTGGAGGTTGTCTGGAATGAAGTGCAGTTCTCTGAGAGGAAGAACTTCAAGCTTCAGGAAGTGAGTTTGTGTCTCCCAACAGGATGTGAGGAGCACGCCCTGCCCTGGGGTGGGATTGTGGATGCTTTTTGTGTTGATTATTGGCTGGGTTTGGAAGGCTGTGCTGTCCAAATGTAGCAAATTTGGCTCAAGCCTGGCCTGTATAGGAAATGTCCTGGAAGACTGTTGTGCTATTTCCATGAGCCCTTGTGTTCAGTTTGACTTGGCCATCAAACCACACTCTGTGAGGTGCAGTGCAGAAGGAAATGGATCCTGCCTGTTCTTAGCACAGGGGCTTGACATGTATGTGAGTGTTTGAGGGGACCAAGAAGAGAGAAGGGTATTTGGTGTAGTCTCTGATATGACATGTTTTTGTCTTTCTGATGTTAAGGAAAAAGTTAAAGCAGTGTTTGACAACTTGATTCAGCTGGATCATCTCAACATTGTGAAGTTCCACAAATACTGGGCTGATGTCAAAGAGAACAAGGCCAGGGTGAGTGCAGCCATCAGGCTGTTGGGTTCTTGTTGTTGGGTAATCAACAAGGTGGAGGGTAACGTGTCCTGCTGCCCCACAGGTGATCTTCATCACTGAGTACATGTCTTCTGGGAGCTTGAAACAGTTCCTGAAGAAGACAAAGAAAAACCACAAAACCATGAATGAAAAGGTAACTCTTGTTTTCTGTGTGACCATAACTCTTTGGAGCCATCAGCCCCTGGAAAGCCCTTCCAGCAGAGGATCCCAGAGAGAACTGGTGATAACACCTTGCTGCAGCTGCCCTGTGTCCCTGTGACTGAGGTCAGCTGCAGGTTCTCTGGGACAGCAGCTCTGTGCTGGGTGCTTACTGCCAGCAGCTCTGCAGCCTCTCAGGTGTGGTGTGACAGGCATGGCCCTGTCCAGGTGTGACAGGCATGTCCCTGTCCAGGGGCCTCACAGGGAGGGGGGAAGGTGTCTGTACACAGGAGACTGGAGCACAGGTGTGTTCCTGGACCTATGGGAGTATATAGAAACAAGCTGCCCGTAGGAGTCCTGATTCCTTACACCTGCACTGAGTAAAAGCTGGGGCAGGTATTGCTTCCTATGAGTGGGCTGTGAATCACAGAACTACAGATTGGCTTCTTGTGGATGACTTTCTCCTTTTTCTCTTGTACCTGCAGGCATGGAAGCGATGGTGTACCCAGATCCTCTCTGCTCTCAGGTACGTGGGACACTGACCTTGAGGTCCCAGCCTTTGGGACTGATGTGGCAGTTAAGTATTAGGGAGCTCTCCAGAGTATCCAGCTTTATAATCTGAGTTTCTCCTTGGTCAGGAGGATGTTGCAGAGACGACAGGGAATTCAAGTTCCATGTCAGGGGGCTTAGGAGAACTTCCACAGTGTTGGCAGGCTGCAGGCCTGTTGCAGGCAGTGGCTTCATGGATATTGAGGCATGGTGTTGTTAGGTGTGTGTGCACATTTCTTGATGGTGCAGCTCTTCTGCAGCCATCTTTGTGCAGTACAGCTGGGTAGAATGTGGTGTGGGTTTTAAAAACTCTTTTCCACCTGGGCTAGAGTTGGTGAGTATCTAATTAGAACCTTAGAAAAACAACAGCCTGTATGACAGAGCATGGCTTGCACTCCATAGAGAAAACTCTGGTGCCACTTGGCTAAATTACAACTATTGGTGAATAGTTTGGGTTCTAATAAGCCTCTGGGAGCTGACTGTCCTCATTTGTGCTAGCTGCTAACATAAACCCAAGCAGAGTGAGATGCAAAACCAGAGTGTACCTGGGACCCAGCATTGAAAAGCTTTATTTGTGCCTGCTGACAAACATGCCCAGTTGTGTGTGTATAGCACTAAGTGCCCCTTTGAGTAGGGACAGACTAAGGCTCTGGTATTTTTGGTATAAAAATAAAATTGTAACCCTTTTAGAATGCACTCAGCAGTACTGGGGTGGATGAAATCGTGTCTTTACCTCTGGTACCCTGAGTTTCTTGGGAACTGATGGGAGAAATCTTTCTCTTCCCCTCTGCCGTGTTCTGGAGATTCATTAGAGGCAATTCCTGTTTGGTTCTCGGCCAGAGGCTGATGTACACTCATGGAATTGTATCTCCCAGCTGCTGTAAATCCCTGGCATGTGCCCTTTGCTCTTCTGATGTTTCTTGACGTGGGAGGGTGTGAAGGGAGGGGTTCAAGGCCTTGACCAGTGCTCTGTTCTGCATCTGCAGCTACCTCCACTCCTGTGATCCTCCCATCATCCATGGCAACCTGACCTGTGACACCATCTTCATCCAGCACAATGGGCTGATCAAAATCGGGTCAGGTAATGCTTGCTGGGGTGCCCCTGCCTGGCCAGAGACTGCCCACACAGAGAGAGGCACCTGCTCCTTTCCAGCTCCCTGGCACCAGAGGCATGTGTGTATGTGTGCTTCTCCACATCAGGTGTGCCAGAGACCAGAATTCACTGGTGATTGGACCCCTGTCAGTGCAGCAGTGACTCTTCTGTAGCCTCTTCTTTAGCTTCTTGTCTCAAGGGGATGGCGCAGGAAATGATGCTGAAACCTGGAGGTTTTGTAAGCACATAATCTGTGGGTTCATCTGCTCTGCAGGTTGTCATGTTGATGCACAGAGTTCTTCTCCCAGCACTGTGGAGCTTTGGGAGCTGTGTTCATGCAGCCACAGGAGTGCTGCTGGTAGCAGCCCGTGTTTATAATAAAGTGGACAGACTGGCAGCAGCCAGTGGCTTATCCAGCATGCCATTATCCCATGGGACAATGGAGCTGCCTCAGGCTGCTGAGCTGCCCTCAGCCTGTTTGGCACACACAGGAGCAGCCACCCTGTGCCAGAATGGTTTATTTCATAAGTGAGCAGTGATGCTCCTGGCAGTGCAGAGCATCCTTGCATGCTCTGGCTTTTCCTGCTGTTCCCATGTCTCTAAAGATCTGTCTGCAGTCAGGATGCATTATTTCACACCTTGACATGACCTTTCAAGGGACAGCTTTGCTACCTGTTGTTCAACTTCGGCAAGTATTCTCAATCTGAGGAGTAGGTCTCTGCTTTCCTGGAGCTGTTGTCTGTGTGAGTTCTGCTTTGATGTGGAGTGTGCAGGGAGGATGCTCTGCATCACCTGTCATCCAGAAATGGCCTCTCCATCAGCTGCAGACCTGTGGCTTTTCTTCCCATCAAAGAACTCCTGTGTTGTTGTGTTGTCCCAGAACTGGGGTAGCAGGTTTGTGCTTGTACCAGGGAGACAGGATTGTGGCAGAAGGAGCCACTTCACTGCTCCTGGCCTGCCTGTGAGCTTGGGGACTTCTCTTCACACAAGCTGATGTCACCATGTCATCACACAGACTGTATTGTGTTTTCCTGACTTTGTCCAAGTGGGAGAGATTTCCAAGAGTGAGCACATCTAGTACCTGTATGCTGGCAAACTCCCTGGCATTCAGCTCAGACTGGTGGGAAGACTTGAGTACTCCAGAAATGCCCTTTTTTTAGTTTAGTTTCAAGGTACCATGCAGCTGCCATGTTTCTGCAGGGCAGCCAGTGCTGTCTGTAAAAGCAAACCCATGGAGCTGGCATTGCTTTCACCCCAGGGAGATGCTGCAGCTCCTCAGCCCTGCCGTTCCCAGAGTGTGCAGCTCCAGGGCTGCTGCTCACAGGCTGTGTGGGAAGGTGCCTCTTCAGCTGTGGGTGAGTGGTGGCCTCAGCACTGTTGCACCTTGGCTCCCCTCAGTTTCACACAGCTTTGCTGCTGTCAGGTGCAGCACAGGGACGTGTGTGTGTGTGCTCATGCCAGGAGAGGTGCGTGGCTGTGCTGTTCCAGCTGCAGGATGTGCTGCAGTGTGGCTGCAGCTGCAGTGCTCGTGTGCAGCTGTTCCTGCACAGCTGTGGGCTGCCTGCCTCACCTCACATTCAGAAGTGAAGTAATTAATCTAAAAGATTCTGGTCCTTTCCTAAATAAAAAAGGAAGTGATTGCAAGTAGGCTTGTGGTCAAAAGAGGAATCCCCCAGATGGGAAAGCTGTGGCTCCAGGGCAGGCTGGAATTGGAGTTGGCAGTGTTGCAGGATGTATTCCTGTTCCTGCAATGCCAACCAGAAAAGGCAAAGCTGCATCTCCAGGACTGCTGGTTGTGTTGGAGCTGGAGCCTTTCTCCCTGGCACTGCTGCCCTTGCAGTGCCACATGGGCTGGGTTTGAGTTCTGGGCCTGGAACAGCAGCTCTCCAGGGTCACTGACAATGCCAGGCCATGTTTGCTGCTCCTGTCCTTGTTCTGTACAGCTGGCTGGTGTCTGAGCACTTCCCTGTGTTCACTTAAAGTAGCAGGACAGTAATTTCTGTGGATTTATGGGGAACAAGGATTCAGTGCACTGTGAGCTGTGCTTTGGTGCTGTCTGTGTCCCCAGTGCTGTGCTGGATGCTGCTCCCCAAGCTCCTCTCCCTGTGCCTTTGGCAAAGAGAATACTTGCTGAATGTGGGGCAAAAGCCTGGCTAGGGCAGCTGCTGGGTGCACTGCAGGACATCCTGCTGTCTGCTGGGTGTGCCAGGGAGCAGCAGCACCCTGGAAATGCCTGATGGTGTCCCTGTGACACTCGTTGAGGGTGGGAACAGCCCTGTGCTCCCTGCTGCTCCCTCAGAGGCAGGAGCACCTGTCCTGGCTGCACTGGGCACTGGTTCTCTGTTCAGCCTGTGAATCTGTGTGCTGGGGTCAGCTGTGGGAGAAAAAGGGACTGGGAAGGAGGAAAGGTTTTGCATAATGCTTAAGTGCAAAAGCCATCCATAATCCATTCATTTGCTCATGTTTTATTCCCCAGTTCCATAAAGTGCACAGTTTATAGATTTAAGGAGAATGTTTCAAATGAGTGGAGAGCTTCAGAGAACTCGTGATGAGAATAGGAAAGACACTTACAGCTCTTAACCTTGCCACTGAGAGACTGGAATGTCCCACCTGCTCTGTGGGGCTGTGGTCAGGTGAAAGCATTCCCTGTGGTAAGCCCAAGCTGTGCCCTGTGCACTGTTCCCGGAGCCCAGGGGCCGCACAGTGCTGCCTCTGTGGGGGTCTGTGCTGCATAACAGGGGTGTTCTGGGGCTGCAGCTGCTCTCAGTGTGGGAAGAACAGCGTGTACACTCACACAGGGTGTTCACACAGGGTGCCTGTGCTGCTGCCTGCTCCTGGTGGCATTGCTGGCAGCTGTTCCTGGAATTCCCACTGGCAGCGTAAGAACCATCCACAGGTGGAAAGGAGTGATATGTTTGAATTAAATTTCCTCTTGGGCAGCTCTGGGAGTGCCCCAGCAGAAGGGAGGCCTTGGGCTGCAGGGTCTCAGTGTCCTCTGGTGCTCCTGAGACGTGGCAATGTGTCAGCATCTGCCGAGTGAGACCTCGGTGGAGCACAGAGGAGGCTCGGGGAGTGCAGTGCAGGTTGTGCCCCCAGGCATTGCTGCTGTGTGTCTGTCCTGGCTGCACCACCCCTGACTGAGCCTCAGTCTGTTTAATTGTGTCTGCTCAGGGTCTGCCCTCAGTCCCAGGCCATGGGGCAGGACTCTGTGGGTGTTAGCTCTGCTGTTTATCGTGTGGCCAGGCATGTAAGTGTGGGTTCTCCTGCTGAGATCTGTGCCAGAAGCTACTGGGATTAGAGAAAGGGAATTCTCTGCTGAAGGGGTGGGGTGGGTGGGACTGTAGGGCGCTCGGAGAAGAACAGAATTTCTGGCTCCTTGGTCTCAGTCAGCCATGATCTTCTGCTTGGTCAGAGCTGCCTTGTGTCCCCTGCCCAGCCTGGTTCTCAGGTAGAAGCCCTGATGTTCCCTAGGTAGATTTGTTTGAGGAGGTGGCTGAGGCAGGGCCCGGTGCTCAGTCCTGTCCCTGTGTGCCCTGACTCTGACCCAGCTGTCTCTATGGATGTAAGTGCTTTGCTGTTCACCAACTCATTGACTTTATCTCGTTTTACTTCCCGCTCACGGGCTGCTCTGTTACAACAGTCTTTCATAGGATATTTGCTAATGGTGAGCAAACTTCTCCGCTCCTGTGATGTGACTCCACTTATGTCATGTACATGATTTTATCTCCGTGTGTATCTGTATATATATATTTATATATATATGTGTGTGTATCTATATTTGTAACACACAGACATACACACTGATGTATTTACAGTGTTCCCTTGCTATAAGGCTGTGTGTAAAACTGTTTGGCTTAGGTGCATCCTGCTTGGAGAGCTCCTGTTGTGTGCTGGGATGCCAACAGTTCCTCGTGCTCTTGGCCAGAGCCTTACAGAGAGGGAGCACTGCCCTTTGTGAAGTCTCCTGGTTGTTGGTTTTCTCCCTCTCCGTGTTCTTAGCGTGTGCTAGTCCACGGGCCCCGTGCATGCCAGCTCCTGCATGTCAACAAGCCATGCCTTGTTCTGAGCTCTTCCCAGCTGAACTTCCCACGTCCATCAGGCTCTTCCCTGCTGCTGCTCTGCTGCCCTTGGCTGGGGCCCAGCCCTGGACTAGCCCCCACTGTGTGCTTGGCTATCCAATTGCTTGCTTGTAGTTTGAACTCCTTAGATGTGTTGGTTTTAAGATGAATGTTTCAGTGAATGTGTCTGGCTCCTGATGGCCAGATCCCTCCTGCCCCAAATGAGTCCCTGGATTGAAGTAAGCTTGGCTATTGATGTTTCCCCAGATAAATCTCTGGTTTTGGGGAGATGTGTGCATATGAGGAGGGAGTTGGGTTGGTGGGAGCCAGAGAAGGATTCGAGTGCTGCAGTTTGCAACCCTGTTGCATAGAACACCATGTTTACATTTAAAATAATTATTTATTTTATTTTTTACCATCAGGGTTATTCTCGGTGGTTAGAGTTTGTTTCTACTGAGTTGGGAACATACCAACCATCAGCTGAAGTGGTGGAAAGGGCAAGGGCCTGACCAGACGGGCTCTGTGCCTTCCAGGCTGGCAGGAGGATGTGCTGTGCCCCTTTCCAGCGGGGCAGAGGCTCCTGGAAATTCAGCCTGGGATCTGGTGTGGCTGAGGGCATGGGGATGTGGTCAGGGCTTGAGGGCAGGTGTCCTTGGGGATGGATGAGGATGTGGTCAGGGCTGGAGTCTGGTGTGGCTGAGGGGATGGATGGGGATGTGGTCGGGGCTGGAGGCCTGAGGAGGAGGGCAGGTGTTCCTGGGGATGGCTGCAGGGTGGCAGAGCAGCAGCCAGAGAACTGGCCCAGGAATGAGCCCACAGAGTGGGAACCGGGCTGAGCCTGAGCCCTGAGCCAGAGCCTGAGCCCACAGAGTGGGGACCGGCCTGGGCCTGGGCCTGGGCCTGGGCCTGAGGCTGAGCCTGAGGCCTGGGGCTGAGCCTGGGGCCAGCAAGGCTGAGGGCTGGCCAGCCCCTCCTCCAGAATCAGGCACCCCTGTGAGTGATTCTGCAGGCCACCAAAGGCCCTGGTTCTAGAAGGACAGGAGAAGCCTGGAACAGCACTCTGCAGGCACAAGGAGATGCTGTGGTGCCTCACCTGTGCTGGAACAGCATCAGATGGCCTTGGAACACTGCGCTTTCCTGGACTCTGAACTTGTTCTAACACTCTGTTGTAACAGGAGTACTGTTGATATGAGAGCCGGGCATCTTGAGCAGTGATTTGGGTTTGAAAACACTGAATCTTGAGCAGTGATTTGGGTTTGAAAACACTGAATCTTGAGCAGTGATTTGGGTTTGAAAACACTGAATCTAGGGTGGAAGGTTCCTGTTTTGCTTGAGCATTGATTTGGGTTTGAAAACACTGAATCTTGAGCAGTGATTTGGGTTTGAAAACACTGAATCTAGGGTGTAAGGCTCCTGTTTTGCTTGATCATTGAGCTGATGAGGCTGTGAGTGACATGCTTTCATAACTAATCTTATTTTAGTCATCACTTCACTCCCTTGGATTTTGTTGCCTGATCTTTAAATGCCATGCTGGTTTCCACATTCTTAACAGACACCTGAGGTGATGCAGAAATAAGAGGTTAGTAGGATATCTTGGATCTGGCTTTTTTGTTTTTTCAACTATGGCAGGTGTGGTTTTAAAAGGAAAATAATGGATAATTTAAGTCATCAGACATTAAAAAAATCTACCATAAAAATGGTATGTTAGCATTGATTTAGGAAAATATAACATGAATAGATGTAGTTTAGCTTTTTTAACTGTACAGTTTTATGTGTGAGTTGAGCACATTGTCTATCAAGCCAAACACTTTTGGTTCCTTAGAAACTTGGCAAAACTAAGGCAGAAATTCATAATAAGATTTTTCTGTGACTACAGGTGCTGCTGGGAAAGAGATTGGGCAAGGAAGTCGTTTTGAGTGGAACTTTTATATTGAAGAAAGCTCAAGGTTGGATCCAGGCTACCTTTTTGAGGGGGCTGGATTTCCTTTTAGAGGTTTGACTGCCGTGGGTCTGTGTTGTGTGTGAAACTCCTGGTGTAGAAGCCTGTCTCCAAGTGAAGACACTTCTCATTTGGCTTGTTCCTGAGAAACTGTTGGACAGGCTGGGTTGAACAGCATGGGGTTGATTTTAATGGTGGTGGTACAATGGTACAATGTAATGCTGCAGAGCTGTGGCTGCTGCTGTGGTTACCAGAGGAGCAGAAACTACTCCAGGGAGCTGCCCTGGGTTTTCCTGTGAGCACAGAGTTACAGCAGGAGCAGCAGCCATGGGGGAGTGCCATCCATGGGTTCTGTGCTGCTGGAGGCTCCAGCACTCGCTCCTGCTGGCCCTGTGTTCAGGGTCTGTGTCTGGGTGTGGCATTTTTACAGTCCACTTTAGTGGGAGGAACTGGTCACCTTGGTGGCCTTGTGGCAAAGATTCTCCTCCTTCTATGCTGTGACAGTAATGAACTCATTTTGCTTTGTAGAAGGTTTAAAAGCCAGCTCTTGCTCCTAGTACCTATTTCCCTAGCTCAGAGTACCCTGTGTGCTGCTGGGACTGACCTCATCCATGAAAACACCAGAAAGCCACCTAGACTGGTTGTTGTTTTCAGTTAAGTAAGATATTTTAAAAGGTTTAAATGTCTCTGTTTAGTGCTCCAGGTTACGGAACATCCATTTTCTGAGGTCATTGTTATTTCTGTGTTGCACTGAAGCACTGCTGCTTCAGTTTTGTTCAGCTCTGTTTTTTCTCTGCTTTTATGTGACTTTCCCAGTGGGCATGGGGATGTGAACTGTAGTCATCCAGGTCTCCATTCACCCATTCTCACATTAGACAGCAGTTGCAGTGTCTGTTCCTTCCAGGGCCCTTGGGTTGAGGGCTTTGTGAGCCTCAGCAGTTCAGGGAGCTCCTTTGTGCCATTGTGAAAGGATCACTGAGGCACCAACAGGCAGGGGCAGCCCGTGGTGCTGGCTGTGCCTGATCAGGGTGAGCTGTGCTCTGCAGAGCTCCCTGCCAGCCAGGACAGGTGTGTGGGTCACTCTGGAGCTGTGTGGGCACTCTGGCACCTGCTCCCAGGGTGAGCTGTGCTCTCCAGAGCTCCCTGCCAGCCAGGACAGGTGTGTGGGTTAGTCTGGCACCTGCTCCCAGGGTGAGCTGTGCTCTCCAGAGCTCCCTGCCAGCCTGGACAGGTGTGTGGGTTAGTCTGGAGTGTGTGGGCACTCTGGCACCTGCTCCCAAGGTGAACTGTGCTCTCCAGAGCTCCCTCCCAGCTCTGTGGGTCAGTCTGGAGCTGTGTGGGCACTCTGACACCTGCTCCCCAGGGTGAGCTTTGCTGTGGGTTAAACCTCCCCAGGTCCCTTGGCATGTTGTGAAACAATGATAATCAGAGATGTGGAGTTTGAAATCTGGGAAAGTTGTACTTGAAATTCTTGATCTTGTGGGCCCTAATTGCATTTTAGAGTGTGCATTTACATTGGTTCAGTCCCTGCTTCTGTTAAGCAGAGCTGCTCACAGCAGATGATCCTCACGGTGGTGTTTCTGAGGGCTTGTTTTCCAGTGCACATCTGTCCTCTGGCAGCAGATGGCTCCTTCAGAGTAGCTCAGTCTGTAGCATTCCGTGGATGTCTGTTCTTGGTTTTTCTGATTGCATGCAATTCTTGCACTGTGATGTGAACAGGTATATCTTTTTCATAGCAATATTGCATTGGTGCAGCCCAAGCAGGGGTTTGTTTGCATGGTCAGTGAAACCTTCGTTCTTCTGGTCTAGAATGTGGAACTCGGTTTTGGGTGCAGATTGCAGCTCTCCCAACCCACTTTGTGAGGGATGAAGTTGTTTGTATCATGAATTCTTCCAGCTAAAGTGCCGATAAGCTCCTAAGTCACTGTTTAAGAGCCTGCATGCAGCCAGGATTGACAGGTACTAATCTTACAGCTCTTTTTTATCTGTTCTTGTTTTTCCTGCTCTGCCTACTTCTACTTTCTGCTTCCATGTAATGCATGTGGTCAGACACATCAGCTTAGAGCTCTTAAGCAATCTTTAAAATGTAAAAATACCACTTGCTGCTTCATGAGCAGTGTGACACAGTGTGATCCCGTCCCTCTGAGGCTTACTGACAGGAGTGTGTGCCCTGGCCCTAGGAGCCAGTAGCTGATGATGCCCTGGGCTGCATTAGGCAAAACTTTGCCAGAGGAGGGAGGGGATGGTCCTGGCCCTGTGCTCAGTGCAGCCCCCCGTAGATCAGGCCCAGTGCTGGGTGCCCAGGGGACAGGGACAGGCTGGGGACAGCCCCCAGCAGCCCCCCGGGGTGGGGATCACCTCCAGGGAGGGCTGTGCAGGTGAGCCCCGGTGTGTGTGACACCTTCAGGGAGGCTCTGCAGGTGAGCCCTGGTGTGTGTGACACCTTCAGGGAGGCTCTGCAGGTGAGCCCCGGTGTGTGTGACACCTGCAGGGAGAGCTGTGCAGGTGAGCCCCGGTGTGACA
>JAWWEX010000026.1:255749-270475 GCA_035583215.1 Arremon brunneinucha
CTGGCGGAGCCGCAGCGCCTCATGCGCACCGGGCTGGGGCTGATCGTGCTGGGCCACGGCAGCCTCGTGCTGGGCGCCATCGTGCACGGCTCGGTGCTGCGGCACGTGGCGGGCGCCCGCCGCGCCGTCACCCCCGAGTACGCGGCGGCCAACGTGGTGTCGGTGTGCTCGGGGCTGCTGGTGAGCGCCGCCGGGCCGGGGCGGAGCGGGCGGGGGGCGGCGGGCCCGGGCCGGGCCCCGCTGAGCGCAGCTCTCCCCGCAGAGCATCGCCGCGGGCATCGTGGCCATCCTGGTGTCGCACAACCTGTCCCGGGCCGTCCTGGTGAGTGCGGGGCTGTGGGGGAGCCGGGGCGCTGCCCTGGACCTTGGCCCCGCGGCTCCTTCCGCCTCGGCTGCCGGCGCTCGGTGCCGCCCGTCCCCGCTCGGCCGCTCCCGGAGGGCGGCAGCGCCGGTCTCGGGCAGAGGCGCTTCGGGGGCCGACGCTGCGGCCGGGCCGGGGGTCCCGGGGGGCTCGCAGGGCGGGTGGGCACGGGGCGGGTGCGCCGGGCTGGGGGCTCCCGGACCCCGGCCCAGCCTGCCGGGGGTCCCCACGGAGCCCGAGCCAAGGGGCGCCGGCGGTACCGAGCTCACGGGGGGTGGAAGGATGCGAAAGGTGCGAGAGCCTCACCCGAGGGCGCGGCTGAGCCCTCCTGGCAGGGGCGGGAGGTCCCGGGTGCCCCTCGGGGCAGCGGCTCTGCACACACACGGGTGCCCGGCCCCAGCGCTTGCCCCAGCTCCTGCCATCCCGCTCGCATTCTTGCCGCCTGCAGCACTGGACCCTGCTGGGCGTCTCTCTGCTCAACTGCCTGCTGTCCACGGCGTGCAGCGTGGGGCTGGCGCTCGCCTTCGCCCTCACGGTGCACAGCCGGGGCACGCACCTGGTGCGGGGCTGCGACAGCTCCGCGCTGCCCCTGGACGCCCGTGAAGCCATCGCGACCAACGACTGTCCCTTCAACACCACGCGCATCTACGTGAGTCGCTGCACAGCCCCGCTCCTCCCAGCAGCTCCTTTCTGCTGCCTCTCCTCTTTTATTTTCACTCCCACTCTCCCTCCCGCTGCCCTTCTTTCCCCCGCTGCCCGCACAGTCTCTGCTGGGTGTGTTCAGCCAGCCTGGTGCGGTGCCCACGTCCTGTGACCCCGTCCCACAGGACACGGCCCTGGCGCTCTGGTTCCTCTCCCTGCTGCTGGCAGCTGCGGAAGCCGTGCTCTCGGGCAGGAGCTGCTTGGTGGCTCTGGTGTTCCGGGGCATCGGGCCCTGTGCACACAGCTACGGCAGAGAGCAGGTACAGCTCTCCCTGCATCTCCCCTGTCACTGCTGCCTTTGTGAGGTGCTGGGTTCTGCTGGGAACGAGGAGGCTCTGCAGGAGCAGGGGGGATGCTGACTTGGAACCTCTTCTAGCCAGCCCAAGTGCCAGACCAGCTCCCCTTCATGGGGAGTTGCAGAGGGACCCTCTTCTTCATCCCCTGGTAGCCAGGCCTGTTCTTTGTTTGTGAGAACACTGTCCATCATGTGTCCTTGTTACCCTAACTTCTTTTTGTCTTTTTTTTCCTCTCTAGCTGGCCAGGCCAAGTACAGTAATGGAGAAGCCACTCCGTGAGAGGCAGCAGCTCCTGGCAGGAATTTCTGACTCTCCAGTGTAGCTGGAGAGGTGAGTGCCCCACGTGGGCCCATGTCCACAGCAGCCCCCAGAACACCTTTTCCTAGGAACAAGGGCAGAGGGGTCAGTGATGCTGGGCCCTGCAGCACAGCCTGGCACTGACACTGCTCCTCTGCTCTCAGGTGTGCTGCAGGAGCGCTGTGATCCAGCCAGGTTGGGGCCAAGGTGGTGTCACAGCTCCTGCAGGGGTCAGGGTGTGCCCTGCCCCCAGCTCCAGCAGCCCACCTGGCCCAGACCCTGCAGGTCAGCAGGTGCCCTGCTGCTCTCCCATCCTCACCCCAAGCTGCTGGGCCCGTCCTGGTGTGCTGCAGGTTCTTGGTTTCTGGCAGCAGTGATGAGGGTGGGCAGTCCTGGTGCCACTGCAGGCATGGCAGCTGGCTGTGCCTGTGCTCAGATGTCTCAGGGAACAGAAAGGGAAGAATCCCTTTGGTGTAGGTCTCTAGTTTTCTTGAATAAATAAACTTTTCCTTTCTACACTGGCTGTTCTAAGTGGCTCTGCCAGGTGAGCAAGGCATGCCAAGGGAAGGGAAGTGTAGCTGCTCTGTGAGCCTGTCCCTGTGCCTGCCACTCCCCAAGCACAGGGATGGTGGCAGAGCTGTGGCCCCAGTGTGGCACTCACCCACGGACACAGGGATTGCAGCCCCATGTCCAGCAGCTGCAGGGTTCTGGGCCCAGCATCCCCTGGCAAACAGGAGCACTGCAGGGCTGAGATAACACGTTTATTGGATGTGGAAGGTGCTGAGGAACAGCCCTGAAAGCTACCCTAGTCCTGCTCACTGGAACGAGAAGCTGGTGCTTGGGAGTCCCCCACACCACCGTCGGAGGAACTCGATCACATCCTGGCCTGCTGGGCTGTGGGATGTCTGCAGAAAGAGACAGCCCTTGGCACTGGAAGGGACTGCACCCCTGTGCCCCTGGCTGAAGGCACCCTGTGGGCTGGCAGGGCTGGGTCTGGTGATGCCCAGCAAGCAGCACTGCCACTGCAGTGAGTGCCCTGGGACCGTCACTCCCCCAGCAGGATACTGCTGAACCCACCCACAGCCTGTCCTCTGTGGGTCTGGTGATCCATCCCCAGCAAGCAGCACTGCCAGTGCAGTGAGTGCCCTGGGACCATCACTCACCCCCAAGGATGCTGCCCTGCCAGCACGAGGGCCTGAGCCCACCCACAGCCCATCTCCCTGCCTGGGGGCTCTGGCTCACCTTGACAGCCATCACGAATTTGTACCACGCATCCTTCTTCACTTCCCGGCCCGGCCTCAGCTCAATCTTGTTTCCCAGCACTGGGTACCCTGGGCACAAAGTGACACATTCAGAACCAGCTGAGCCCCACAGCAAGCATCCCCCCACTCGGTGCCCTGCCCCACAGCACAGTGTGTAGGGGGAATAATGCTGCCTTGCTTTCTAGGAGACCAAAAGGGAGAAGGGCTGTTCAAAGTGGGGGGATCAAATGAAGATTAACGCTGAACTGCCCTTGGGCAATGACACCCAAGTGAGTAGGTCCAACAATGGCACCCAGCTTTAGGCTCTCAAGCCACAGCCCTGTTCCTGGTGGCCCTCTCCTGCTCCCCCTTCTCTGACCCTTTTTCAGTCCTGCACTAGAGAGCAGGGCCAGGTGCTGCCCATTCTTGGCTGTGCCGTGCCAGCCTGAGCCATCCCTGAACCAGAGTGTGTGAGCTCAGAACTGCTCTGGGCTCTGTATGGTTCAACCTCCTGTCCAGGTAGGGCCACACAGCCCAGGGCTGTGTCCAGACAGTTTCTGACTGTCTCCAAGGATGGCGCTGTCACAACTTCTGTGCAACCTGTTCCAGTGCTCACCCACCCCACAGTAAAAATGCCCAATGTCCTCCAGCAGAGCTGGTTCCCCACAGCCACACAGTCCCTGCACTGCTCTCGGAGCACAGCCCAGGCCCACCCTGCAGCTCCCACTCCCCGCACTGCGTCATCTCTTGTATGAGCTGTCCTGGAGCTCACCTGTGAGCAGGCAGGGCAGGGAGGCCACCCCCGTCCCCGCTGCCACCAGCGAGGCCTCGTAGGTGCCGCGCTCGTCCTGGGGCAGCGCCTGCTGCAGCCGCTGGTCCATGGACACCGTCAGCACCCAGTCCCGCACCTCCTCCCGCTGCTCCTCCTGCGGGCAAAGCCAGGGCCGGGCTCAACCGGTGCCAGGCTGAACCGGTGCCAGGCTGAACCGGGCTGCTGCTGCTGCTGCTGCTGCTGCTGCTGCTGCCCCAGGGCAGCAGGAGCACAGGGGAGAGCAGGAGCACAGGGGAGAGCAGGAGCACAGGGGAGAGCAGGGGGCACAGGGGAGAGCAGGGGGCACAGGGGAGAGCAGGGGGCACAGGGCAGAGCAGGGGGCACAGGGGACAACGCCAGTGCCAGGCTCAACCGGGCTGCTGCTGCTGCTGCTGCCCCACGGCAGCACGGAGCACAGGGCAGAGCAGGAGCACAGGGGAGAGCAGGGGGCACAGGGCAGAGCAGGAGCACAGGGGAGAGCAGGGGGCACAGGGCAGAGCAGGGGGCACAGGGCAGAGCAGGACGGGCGTGCGTGATGTGCACACAGCAACACGTGCCTGGTGCACAGCGGGGCTTGAGTGTGGGGGTGTGTGTGTGCTGGGGAGAGAGAGAGTGTGAGAGTGTGTGTGTGTGTGTGTGTGTGTGTGTGTGTGTGTGTGTGTGTGTGTGTGTGTGTGTGTTTGTGTACAGGTATGTGTGTGTGTGTGTGTGTACAGGTGTGTGTGTGTACAGTTGTGTGTGAGTGTGGTGTACACAGGGGTGTGTGTGTATGCACACAGGTGTGTGTGTACAGGTATATGTCTGTGTGTACAGGTATGTGTGTGTGTGTGTACACAGGTGTGCGTGTGCACACAGGTGTGTTTTTGTGTGTGTGTGTCTGTGTGCTCTCAATGGAGGGACAGGCAGCAGGTGCCTCTGTGTGTCTGTGAGTGTGTCTGTCTGTCTGTGTCTGTGTGTGTGTCTATGTGTGTGTGTGTGTGTCTGTGTGTGTGTGTCTGTCTGTGTCTGTGTGCTCTCAGTGCAGGGACAGGCAGCAGGGGCCAGTTCTGGGTCCGTTTCCATCCCTGCAGCCTCTGCAGTGCCAGCCTTACCCCACTCCCCGTTCAGAGCCCTGCAGTGCAGCACTGCAGAAGGGGACAGGTGACACTCACAGGCACGTGCTGATGGGCTGGAAGGGGCACCTCGAAGGGAATGTCTGTCTGCTGAAAATCAGAGTGGTCCAGGGAGTCCAGGTTCCCTTCCTCGATGGCCTGCAGAGAAGGGCAGAGCAGTGGGCAGTGCCAGCTGCAGCGCCCACAGCACAGCTCATGGCCAGCATGGCACTGCCTGCTGGTGACCAGGCCCTCCTGCCGCCCATGGCCACACTCTGCAGTGTCCCAGACTCTGCCCTGTGCAGGTGGCTTGGAGAAGGGAAAGGTGTAATTGGGTGCTTTTGTTTGCCCCCAGCTGCTGCTGACAGCACCTCAGAGTGGGGCACAGTGAGGTGTCAGCCCCTTGGATTTGGGGTTTCTGGTGGCCAGCCTGCTGCACAAGAAGGGACTGCGGGGACTCCCGAGTCCTGCATCACAGGGGACAAAGCACTGGGCCATGGCCTCCACCTCCCAAGTAGCTTTTCCTCCCTTGGAACAACTTGAGTGATCACCCTGAACGCTGTAACGGCATCTGCAGCCATGAGGATTTCAGGCCTAGATTGCCAATGTGCTCTTTGCTGCCACGTGCCCAGTGGCACTGGCACGCCCGGGTGGCCTGGGCAGGGCATGGCAGGGCCCCCCACAGGCAGTGTGGGGGTGCCCCTGGTCCAGGCACACGCTGGGTGGGTCTGGGGCTCTCCCCATCACTCCAAGCTCCAATGTGCTGCCCTGCAGGAGCCTCAGGTGAGCCTTGGCCAGCCTGGGGGTCTGCAGTGGCCCTGTGGCAGCAATGGCAATGGCAATGGCACTGTCCCCTCAGAGAGCCAGCCCTGTTACAGAGCCAGCCCTGCCTGCCCCACAGGGCATACTCACATCTGACAGGTCCAGGAAGCGGTTCAGGAACACAAATGCCATGTTCTCCCAGCTGACTGCCTGGTATGGAGAGGAGCCCTGGGTGAGAGTGGGCAGCTCATCCTTGAAGAAGTTTTTTGTAGTACTTTGAAGTGGTTTTGTTTTGTATCCCCATATTTTTCCCAAATGGTTCATCCCAGACTGTACCTCTCCCTCCCTTTACCTGTGTAATCCCTCTCCCTGGATGAGATCACCCCCAAATCCCCACCCTGGCTCTCTGTCAATCACTCAGCATCCCATCCCCTCCATCCAGAAGCTTCGCTCCAGGATGTCGAGTGATCAGCCAGAGGCCAGGGGTCAGCCCCCAAGCCTTGCCCCACACGCTGTCCTAAATGTCTGTCCCCCAGTCCCCATCCCTTAGGGTCACTTACTGGTCAGTAAAATGTTATCTCCTTTCGGTTTCCACCTCCCTTTAAATGCAACCTTGGCATCCACCCTCACAGCCAGCTCTTCTCCCAGAGCCAGGACTGGGAAGGACGTGGCTCCATTTGTGCCACAGTGCCCACCCAGCCCAGCCCATCACCACAGAATGCAGACAGGCATTATGGCCAGGCTGGATGGGGCCTGGAGCAGCCTGGGGTCGTGGAAGGGCCTTGCCCATGGCAGGGGATGGAACAAGAAGAGCTTTAAGGCCCCCTCCCACCCAAACCATTCCATGATTCTATCCCTGCAGGCAGTGAGGACATGCTGCTGTCCCTGCCACGTGTCACAGCCCCCAGGCAGACTGTCAGACACCGGGGTGATGCAGAGCAGCCCCACATCCCCACTGACAGAGCCACAGCATGGCCTCTGTCCAGCCCTGGCTCTGTAGGTCCCATCTGCTCACTGCCTGGGGTCTGGACAGCTGCCTGAGGAGCAGCCCCCAGTGAGAGCCCAGGATCTGGGGAGATAAAGCTGAGAATCCCCGAGCCAGGGGGTCCTGTGTTGTTCCCTGGTGCAGAGGCAGCTCCTACCCTGGCAGCCATGCCAGCCTCATGGACAGCCTTGTCTGCAGAGGCAGCCCTTACCTTGGCAGCCATGCCAGCCTCATGGACAGCCTTGTCTGCAGGCAGCCCTTAACTTGACAGCCATGCCAGCCCTTACCTTGGCAGCCATGCCAGCCTCACAGAAAGCCTTGTCTGCAGAGGCAGCCCTTACCTTGGCAGCCATGCCAGCCTCATAGAAAGCCTTGTCTGCAGGGAGCAGATCCGTGTGGCGCAGCAGGGAGATGGACAGCTGGGCAGCCATGGTGTCCTGGGCACAGAGACACAGAACTCAGCAAACAGCCTGGAGGGGATCTCAGGAGATCCCCCTCACTCAC
The DNA here is from genome assembly GCA_035583215.1 of Arremon brunneinucha. Lineage (NCBI taxonomy): Eukaryota > Metazoa > Chordata > Aves > Passeriformes > Passerellidae > Arremon > Arremon brunneinucha. The sequence goes on from JAWWEX010000026.1 coordinate 262,800, forward strand.
AGCAAGGGCTCTGGTCCCACACAGGCCTCACAGGTAAAAAAGGTCAAAAGCCTCAGTCCTGACCCTGAGTTCCCTCACTACAGCCCACATGGGACTGTCACCTGAGGGTGAAATTCCTCTGCTTTAGAAGTCTTGCTATTTTCCACCCGAACACCCCCATCTGAGACACAGAACAGGTGAGGTTGGAGGGCACTGCTGGCTTGACATTGCTGGCAGCTCCCAATGCTGCCCCCAGCCCCAGCCAAAGCAGAGGCAGCTGCAGGCCTGGTTCAGGAACATGCCTGCTCAGGTTCTGACCATCTCAAGGAACGGAGACTCTCCAGCCCCTCCACAAACCAATTCCAGCCACAGTCTCAATGCATTTTTTCTTGTATGCAATTATGTAATAATTTTGGAGCATGGGTGAGGAACCAAAGGGTAATTTCACTCTTCTGCTGCCAGACACCCATTGTCACACAACAACTGTCAAGGCCAGCCCTTCTTCATGGTCCCAAACAGACTGCCCAGCCCAACACTGCACAGCTGTGGAGATCTGTGCAGGGCTCCAAGACATCAGACTTGGCTCCTGCTGTCTGATGTCTCTGGACCCCCAGCATCCACACACACAGCCATGGGGAATCCCAGTCTTCCCTGTGGCTTTCACTGGGGTTCTTTTCCCTTTCCCAGCCTTCTCCATCACAGCTCTAGTGCCACATCCATCCAGAGCTCTAGAACAATTCCACAATCCCACATGGATCAAGACTTCAGCAGGGAGGCCAAGAACAAATCCCAGCACACAGAGATCACAGGGCCTTGTGGTGCCCCCAGAGAGGCCCATGAGCTCCCAAAGCCCCACAGGAGGCCCAGCACACAGCACCAGTGCCTGCTGCAGCCCTGGGCAGAGGATCTGCTCTGCAGCCCACGTGTGAAGCCCAGCAGCTCTCGGAGCCCAGGAGAGCAGAGAGGAAGCCATCCCTCTCTTGGGAACATCGGATTTTTTGTGATTCCTAATTTTCTATTAGCACCTCCGCTCTCACAAGTCATGCCAAGCAAGGATGAGCTCCTGCCCTGGTTTACAGCTCAGCCACAGAGGCTGGGATGGTACCCATGGTAAGCAGAAAACACCACCCACAGTTCCACCTGTCGTGGTGGGTGCCAGGTTACTGCAGTGCCATTCTCGTGCATCCATCATGGGTGATTTATGGCAACAGTGACCCATAACCTGCAGGTACTCATGGGGTTCCCTGCTCTGTGAGGTGCCTGGTGATTTATGGCAATAGTGACCCATGAACAGCCCCAAACCTGCAGACACCCATAGGCTCCCCTGCTCTGGGAGGTGAGCAGGTGATTTATGGCCATAGTGACCCAAACCTGCAGACACCCACGGGCCCCCTGCTCTGTGAGGCCCCTGGTGCTTTGTGGCCATAGTGACCCAAACCTGCAGACACCCATGGGCTCCCCTCTCCTGGTGCTTTATGGCCATAGTGACCCAAACCTGCAGACACCCACGGGCCCCCTGCTCTGTGAGGCCCTGGCAGAGCAGCCCCAGCCTCACCAGCTGCGGCAGGCCCTGCACGGCGGCGCGGGCGGCGCAGTAGTGGCAGATGAGCAGCATCCTCTCAAACTCCTCCTGGGCTGCAGGCTCTGCCTCGCTGCTCTTCACTAGGTTCTCACACTGAGAAGAGAAAATGAGAGGAACTCAGGGCAGGAACGCACAAGGGCACTTACTGCACATGAGACAGGGCAGTCAGCAGAGAGAAGGATCTGGAATATCCAGACACCTCTGGAGGCTGAAGGAAGGAGGCTGTGGGAGCCAGGGGAGTCACCAGCACTGCAACAACAGCCAGCACTGCGAGCAGGGGTGAGCCTGCACGGACAAAGGGAGGATTTTCTGATTTTGCTTATGTTTGCAGTAAGGACGGAAACAGAGATAAGGCAATTGTGGCTCTGGCTGAGATGTTCTGGAGAGGAGCGAGGAGCAGAAGGCTCTCAGCCTCCATGGGGAGAATTCATATTTTCCAGGCTCAGCAGCTCTGTGCTTTCCCCATGCAGGCTGCTGATTTTGGGGTAGGATCAGAAGAGATGTCACGACAGCTCCCATGTCGCAGTGACACCTGGAGCTCTGCAAGGGCTGGGGTCCAGACCCACTCCCAGGATCTGGCCTGGAGCACAGAGTCTCCTTTCTGCTTTCTCCAGCTCAGCCACATTCACTTGCCAGGATCCTGTTTTCCTGCTGCCCACACTGCCAGCTCTCTGCCCTTAGCTTGTGCCCTACAAACACCGTCCCTGTCACCTGTGGAGAGGATGGCTCCTCTCCCAAGGGGCTGGGCAGGCAGGGGAGGCAGGGCACACTCACCAGAGCCAGGAGCACGTCCCGCAGCTCAGCCCAGCCCGCGTACGCCTCGGCACAGCTCCTGCCAGGAGCGTTCACCATCTCCACAAACAGGCGCTTGTAGATGTTGAAATTCTGCCACAAAAAGGACACAAGTGTGGAAGGAGACAGGTGAGGGGCCAGCAGAGCTCTCCTGCTGCCAAGAAAAGGGCTGCAGAGGGGCAGTGCTGCAGGAAGGGGGCTGGGGACAAGGCAGGCAAACAGGGAAGGATGAAGGGATGCTTCCTGCAGCCAACGCTCTCAGAGAAGCAAATGGTTCCTTTTGTTCTGAACTTGGTGCTCAAGGTGCTCAAAACAAACACTCAACCTCCCCTGCTCCTTCCCATGGAGAACAAGCTGGGAGATTCCTCCAGCCCTCTGAAGAATCCCCTGCAGGGCTGGGCATGCTGAACTCGAGGCAATCCCAGCTCAGGTGGGAGCCTGACCCTGCAGCAGATCCTGCAGCAGATCCTGCAGCAGAGCCTGCAGCAGAGCCTGCAGCAGACCCTGCAGCAGAGCACAGCACACGGCAGCCCAGGTGGGCGCCCTCCTCACCTGGGGGTTGGCAGGGGCTCCGTGCTGGCTGTACAGGTGCAGGGCTCTGTCCCAGCAGCCCTCACAGATCAGGTGTGTTGCATACAGAGCCACGTACTTGTGCAGCACCTGGTAGCTCTGCAGGAGACACAGAAAGCAGCAGCATGAGGCTCATGGTGGGTATGGATTCAGCCATGCGTGCACAGCCCCACACACCTGAGTCCCAAGGGTGAAACAAACAGGTAACCAGAGCCAGAATGCCCCAAGCACACCTGGGTTTGATTGGGGCCCTGCTGGCACCTTTGTCTGGGCTGGCTGATGCTGTGCTGATCCTCCACACATGCCAATACAGCTGTTTTGCAGCTGCCCACCACTCCCTGCCAAACACCTGAAGGATGCAGCACCTCTATTATGTGTCAACAAGGCCACCAACTGTAAAGCAGCCCTCAGTCTAACAAAGAAAGTAACCAAAACCCTGGGTGAAGATGTTTGTAATTTACAAAGTCCATTACCCACACGCTGTCACAGCTCCAGCACTGCAGACCTTCTGCGAGTGCTGCTCACACCAGTGCTGACTCTACAGACACTGCTGAGAACTGCTGCTGGCCTCACAGGAATTCCAGTGAGGAAAGAGCTGCTCCACACATGCATAAACATAGCAATGAGAGGAAGAAAATGGCACAAAGTGTGCAACCCTGTTAAAAATTGAGCAATGGAAGCAAGTTCATGATGCAGAAGAAGGACGAGTGTCCCAGCAGATGCCCAGAACTCCAACACCCAGCTGGGTGCTGGTGAAGCACCGTGTTCAGTACAGCCTGGGATAAAGGCTGGGTCTGGTCTGTGACCTGTTTTGATAAATGCACCATTCTTGCTGTATAATCACTGGAGAGCAGCTGAGTCAGTGATTATATTCTGCCCTGGCTATGGAAAAGGATCATGCCAAGGCTCTCCTGGAGGCACGAGCAGACACCAAGATCCTCTCAGACCCAGCGTGGCCTTGTGGTGCCCACACAATAAACTGAGTCCTTCCCATTAAATGGAGTGTGCAGTTATTCTCTGGCTCCTGGGAAGCAGAGCATCAATAGGGGAGCCTCCCAAGAGAACAATGATTCAACAGAGACCATCTGCACCACAGAGAAGCCCAAGCCTAAGAGACACCAAGTCCACTCTATAGAATCCAAAGGTAGGTAATTGGAACCAAAGTTATAAACCACAGTCCCAGACATTCCCAGAGCTTTTCCAAGGCTTCAGCTGGCCTGGGTGACAGGCTGTGATGTCCCTACTAACTGCAGATGCTGTTGCCAAGGCTGCCCTGCTATTCAATGTGAACCAATATCTCACTCCAAAGAACTGCTTGCCCTTGGTTACCTCCATGATCAACAACCATTTAACCAATAACTGTTTAACAGCCAATCACCAATCAATAACCATCCCTCAAAGTACATCCTGGTCAAAGAGAGCTGTCTTCTCCTGCTACTCCCTTGAAAGAACACTGTAAAACAGTTTCATTTTGCTTTTCTCCATTTTATTGCTCTGCTGAGGTAATTTTGTTAGTTTCAGGTCAGTAAAACTGAAAAAATGTCAGATTTGCTTTCCTGACTAGGACGTCTCATTCTGACTGACACCACTGCTCCCAAGAACTCAGAGAAAGAAGGCTTTCTTCTTCAGATCCCTGTTTCCATGGCACCAATTACTTCCAGCCCAAACAACTCATTTAGCTTCTTCCAGTGCTCCATTAATCACAAAATTTAAACACAATATGCTTCCAGGTTCTAGCACTTCCCCACCCAGCCTCCCTGGCCACGGTGGGACAGAGGTGTGGAGCACCCCAGGTGCAGTGCTGCCCACCCACCAGCAGCCCAGGTGTGTCCCTAGGGCTCACACGGGCACTCACCTGCTTGGCTGCCACCTCCAGGCACTTCTCCCACTGCCCCTGCTTTGCATATATATCCAGGGCTGCCATGACATCAATTCCCACCAGCTGAGGATGGAAAAGCCATGAATTCATTGTGCAGGCCAGGCTTCCTACTCACATGCACACAAGCACCAGGTCAGCCATGTCCTTTTTTCCCAGACACAATCTCTTCCCCTCCACAGCACGAAACCACAGAGCCTGTGTGACCCATGTGCCACCAGAGGGACCTGCTCAGGCTCAGGAGGTTGGCCCAAGTGAACCTTATGGAGGTCAACAGGTGACAGGTGCTGCACCTGGGTCAGAGCAGCCCCAAACACAGAGGCAGCCTGGGGGGAGAATGGAGGGCAGCACAGAGGAGAAGGACTTGGGGGTGTTGGTGGGGAACAAACTGGACATGAGCTAGCAATGTGTGCTTGGAGCAACCCACTCTAGTGCCAGGTGTCCTGCCCAAGGGAGGAGGTGCACTGAGGTGAGCTTGAGGTGAGCTGTAAGGTCCTTTCCCAGCCAAACCCTCCTGTGGTTCTGTGCTCTGGCACGCAGCAGCCATGGCTCACAGGCACACACAGACTCCTCACTCGTGCCCACAGTCAGGCAAAAGGATCTGCACAGGCCCTGACACCCTTCCCCAGCCTGCAGACAACCCACATACCGAATCCACCTTTCCCTGTTTCTTCAAATACTCCTTGTAACGCTGGTCCACGTACTCCTCTGACCTGCGGGCACAAAGAACCCCAAAAGGCAGCAAGACTCATGGCCTGCAGCAGTGCAGGGGCTGGACTCAGCTCTGGAACCAGCAGACTGGCAGCTGTGCTGTGTCCTGCCAGCAGGCTGCTGGAGCACAGATGGACGGGGAAGGAAAGGGTCCAAGCAGCTCTTCACAGCAGAATATGTGAGGGGAACAAGGGATCACAGGGCTTTCAGAAGGAAGTGCATGCAGAGTTATGGCAAGGGAAAGGGAGATAGGGATGGGGGTGAAACCAAAGGGGAAAACAGTTTCTGTGGGATGTGTGGCAATAGGAAAGTGCCAGAATGTGAAATGGCTTGGGAAGGGTGGAGAATGGACCCTGCTGAGCATGGGAAAGCCACTGCGGGGAGAATCCAGGAAACCCAGGACAGGACAGGGCAGGACAGGGGAGCAGCTGGGGGTGGCAGGGGGAACAGGAAGGTGTAGTTTGCAAAGCTCAGGGCATACCTGGGGTCGAACTCTTTGGCTGTGTGCTTGGCTTTGCTCCACTCCTCCCCTTCAATTAAGGCATCAATGGCTTCTCGGACGAGGTCCAGGTTCAGGTAGAGCTCAGCTGCCTGCAGGGCCAGAGACACTTCCATGGGAGGCAAAACCCCACGGGTTCCCTGTGTCCCAGGCTGAAGCTGGTGCTGGAGCAGCACACAGACACCACAGAAAATATCTTCCCAGAAGATAAGCCTCTCCTCTGCTTCCTGCCTTCTCCCAAGGCCTGGCTCTCTCACACTCTTCCAGGACTTGATTCATTCCCCTCTTTCATCCTCCTTGAAGATTCTGCACAGCCTACCTTTAGATGAGGCCACCCATCCACCCATCACCCCAGGATGTGACCTGACCTCCTGCCCTGGGACAGAGCTCTCCCTTCCCACATCACTGCTCCTTGAGCAGCCCTGGGGCAGCAGCCACCCCTCACCATGCTGTATTTCTTCATGGCCACCAGCTGAGGAGCCACGGTCCGTGTCACCTCCATGCTCTGTGACTGATCCAAGAACTTCACAGCCAACTCAGCAGCCTGTGAAGAAAAATTGTCAGCAGCTCAATTGATGGAAATGGTGGGAGGGTGGGATGAAGCTGGAAGTGCTCAGTCCCACTACAACACGGACAGTTGGAAGCACTTGAGTGATTGAGGAAGGGGAGAAATGGCAAGTCAGAGGAGCAAGGCCCAGCCACTTTCACCCATGGGAGAAGATCAGACAAGGACATAACTGTAGCTGGCTCTCCTGAGCCCTGCAGTGGCACAGATCCCTGAGGGGCACTCAGGATGTGGAGGAGCTCCCAGGCAGAAGGGCAGTGAAGGGAACCCCAGCCCCTGACAGTACCTTCAGCAAGCACTTCTCCACCAGGACACTGTTGCTGGGGTCCCGCACCTTCAGGTAGCAGTCCACGGCCCTGGCGTGCTCCCCAGCCTGCTCCCACTCGCGGGCCTGCTCCAGCAGCCCCTCAGGCCCACTGCAGGAGGAACGCAGGCTGTGAGCAGCACGGGCATGCTGCACAGATCCTGCAGACAGGGGTGGGCAGAGGTGCACACGGCAGGCAAGCAGGGAGCTCAGACAGAGAGCATGGACAGGGCTGAGGAAAGAACTGACCAAGGACCCCGGGGAGATGCAATGCCAGTACAGGAGACCATGAAGATTTGGAAGTGGGGCAAAATGCCATCTGGGAAATCTTGGATGGCAGAAATAAGACTCCCAGAGAAATAAGGAAGGATGATAGGAAACCTATGCAGTAAGAAGTCCGGAGTCCTCAAGAAGGAAACAAGTGGATGTCAGGGGTCCCATCGGGCTGTCTCTGTAAGGCATCAGCAAAAGGGCCATGGGGAAGAGCTTCCGGGCTATTTCCTGCAGCCTGACCACAGCACTCCTTACCTGGAGCCTTTCTTGCCAGCCTCCCTGCCACACTCCTCCTGCAGCTCTGCCAGCCGCCCGGGCAGGTATTCCTTGCAGATCCGCAGGGCCTCGCTCCACATGCCAGCCTCCTGCACAGGCACAGCGGGGAGAAACTCCCACCAGGATCCCCCACACTCCTGCTGTCACACAACACACCCATCCCCTCCTCTTCATCTTGCCAGAGAACTCACTAGAAGAAACAACCACAGCAGCACCACCCAATTCTTTCCTCCTCTGTGTCTGTCCACC
>JAWWEX010000026.1:270575-283568 GCA_035583215.1 Arremon brunneinucha
ATCTTGCCAGAGAACTCACTAGAAGAAACAACCACAGCAGCACCACCCAATTCTTTCCTCCTCTGTGTCTGTCCACCCGCCCTAATCACCTCAGGGGAACACGCTCATCCATTCCAGCCACCTCAGGGGAACACGCTCATCCATTCCAGCCACCTCAGGGGAACATGCTCATCCATTCCAGCCACCTCAGTGGAATGGGCACTCCAGCCTCCAAATGCACCCACTTGTGCTACCCCAAGGACCAGCCATCCTCCAGAACCGTGAGAGAGCAAAGCTATGACATGAAATCCACTAGCTCAGTCTTCAGGCCAGAATTCAGTTCCTCCAGAAAGCCTGAGTAAATGGTTTAAACCTCTTTGGCTGCTAAGCTGACAGGGGGAGCTGGGAGGTGAACCTCACTCCTTCATCTAAATTGGGTTCTTGTCCAGTGAGGAAGGCAATGATGCTGCTACGGGCTGCACTCACCTTATAGTACTTGATGGCCAGCTCAGGTCTCTGTGCTCGCAGGAGGAAGGCCTCTGCCTTCTGCAACTCTCTCTGCTCAAAGGCAAACTGTGCCTGCCCAACCAGCACGTCAGCCACGCTGTCTGGGTCGTGAGCCTCAGCCACACGTTGTGCAGCATCCCAGTTCTGGTTGTGCACAAACCTGGGGATGAGAGGGACACCAGGTGGGACAACAGGGATAACAAGGAGCAGCCCAGTGCTGGGGAGGCAACCGGGCTGGCACTGCATGGAGAGAGCAGACACAGCAGGATGGGGAGGACACACACATCAGCACAGCTTCCTTGGGCTTCCCAGCTTTAATGAACTCTCCTTCAGCCTCGTCAAACTTGCCCTAGAGGAGAAGAAGGGATTTGTTTGCACACCTTCCTGTTCTGGCATCATCACACAACCTTCTCTACCCATCCAAGGCGGCATTTATGGAACACAGGTGTGTGGAGCTTGGCACTGTCATCACGGAGCCCTCTGGGAAAGCAGGGACTGCTGCAGCAGCCCAGGGACAGCTGCTCAGTTACCTGAGGGACTGGAGGACTTGCACCTGTTCCAGGGGGAAAATTACCTCATCTTCTAGGAACATGGCATACTTCAGGTGGATGTCTGGCATCTTCTGCTTCATGGAGAGGCGGGCCAGCTCAAAAGCAAATTCAAAGACCCTGCAATGAAGGAGAGAAGGACTGTGCTGTGAGTGTGTGCCTTCGTCAAGAACAAGACATCAGGTAGAGCACAAGACCCTGGAAGAGGAGAGAGGGGAATACAGGGGGCCCCAAGTGAATTAGCACGGTCTGTTCCTCCTGCTCCTGACCAGGAGCTTTTGGAGTCCCTGCTAAGGAAATCTGGCTCCTTCTCACCTGCTGTTAGAGCCCAAGGCAGGAGCCAAGAGATGTGGGAGCCTCGGGAAGAGCAGCAATGAGTGGCCATACAGGCAGACACCTGGCCAGCTGCAGAGCAGGGCCAGAGCTCTTGGGCAGGCAGTTACTCATGGTGACAAGAGGAGCACCTCCTCTCATGCTCAGAGGCTCTCACGAGCCTTCCCCTGCAGAGAACAAACTGCATTTGCCTGCCAGCTCAGACCTGGCATTTGAGAGACTGACACAAAGAAGAGAAGTGGGATGTGCCAAGGGTGTGGAAGGCCTGTGTGAAGCATGGTGGGGTGGGAAGACATGTAATTTTCTGGACCTGCAGCTGCCATGTGCACAGGTTATCTTGGCCCACACGTTTTTCTCTGCTGGCAGAGGGGAGGGATGTGCTGGGCACCTGCATACCCACTGTCTGTTGCATGGTCAATGGCCATCTCCAGAAGTCCAAATTTGCTGAGCAGTTTCACAGCTGCCTCTCCACCCAGGCTCTTTGCCCACAGATAGGCCACATGCTTGTGGGAGTTTGCACCCCCGTATGCCTTGGCCACCTGTCCAAAGGAAAGGAAATGGAAAAACCCAGTGTATGTTCCACCTTCAGCAGACTGAGCCCCTCTAACATGCTGCCTGCCAGCAGGAGGGAGCCCCAGAACCATCTGTTCCCTCCCAACAAACCATTCTGCAAGCACCACTGCCCTGGGGAGGGGACAGCGAGGCAAAGGCACACAGGGTGCAGCAGAGCAGCCTCAGCAGAGCCACATCCCTGCTGGGGCAGCAAAGGGAGCCCAGCACTCCTCAGCAGAGCCACATCCCTGCTGGGACAGCAGGAGGAGCCCAGCATTGCTCAGCAGAGCCACATCCCTGCTGGGACAGCAGGAGGAGCCCAGCATTGCTCAGCACAGCCACATCCCTGCTGGGACAGCAGGAGGAGCCCAGCACTCCTGAGCAGAGCCACATCCCTGCTGGGACAGCAGGAGGAGCCCAGCATGGCTCAGCAGAGCCACATCCCTGCTGGGACAGCAGGAGGAGCCCAGCATTCCACAGGCACACTGAGCAGAGCACTGCTGGGCGCTGTGGCCACAGCAACACCCCTGAGGCACCACAGGATGAGTGACCAGGGCAGAGCCTCGAGGAAGGAGCCCAGCAGAAAGGCTCAAACCCTGCAGGCTGGGAGGCCCATAGGGCTCCAGGGCTGGGGCAGTTCTGAGGCTGGGTAGGGCACACCAACTGTTCTGATCTTGCAGTGAACAGACACAAAGCAGCTTCCACCAGGATCCCACAGGCAGAAGCTGACCCCTGTGAGTGATTATTACCCTGTATGCCTCTTCCCACATGTCATTCATTCTGTACATGTTCACCGTGGTCTTCCAGTCTTTGGCTTCCAGGTAATGATACTCAGCCTCCTGCAGGCGCCCCTCTGCCTCCAGCTCCTGCAGGCAGAGCAATGAGGCAGTGACACTCGAGTGGACACCTGTGCATTCCCCCCTTCTCCTTTACAGGCTGCAGTGTGAGCTGAGAAATGCTTGTTAGCCCTAGGCCTTGACAGCACCACCTGGGCTCAGCTCTTCCTGAGCTTATCAGAAACACTGCCTTGCTCCAAGGAACTGCTGCTGTTTAATGAGCTTCTGTTTCCCTCATGACCAGCCTTGGAAAATGCTCCTCTTGCCTGAATAGCACAACACTCCTGTTCTCACACTTTCAAAGAAAATGCCAACCCAAACTCAGGCCAGGCTGAAGCACTGCTATGACTGAAGCCCTTGTGACCCTACAAACAGCAGTTCAAAATGAGACCCTTTGGAGCTGTCCTGGCACCACAGTGGGCACCACACCAACCTTCCTCTGGGGGGGCACCTGTCAGAGCCAGCAAACCCTCAGGTTTGCTGTTGGAGGATTGCCAAACACAATGTGTGCTGGGCCAATAGCTCACTCCCTGGGGCCTGATCCTTCACCCACGGGAGATGCAAAGGCCTCCAAAGTGAGGATTTCACTGACCTCTGGGGGGAATTTTTCACAGGTACCTTGTAGGCACTGACTGTTTCTGTCTGGGTGATAAAGATGCACGTATGCTATGGCAAATCTGTGGGAAATGTGGTTTTCTTAAATGCTTCAGTATCTTGGATATCTAAGTAAGTTAGGCCTGTAAGTAAGGTTAAGTTATAGTTATAAACTTATTTGAATGCTGCTAAGTGTTGTTCTTTTGCAAAGTTGTTAAACATAAGTTATAAGCTAAGTGTTGCAAAGTGTTACTCTTCTGCTGAGTTGCTAAGTATAACTTCAAAGCTTTAAGTTAGGCTAAACACTGTTAAAGTGCTATTCCTCTGTTAGATTGTTAAGGTTAAGCCATAAATTTAATCAGATGTAAGTTAAATGTTTTCCTATGTTAAATTGTTAGCCTTAAGGTGTAAATTAAATTAAAGTACTCTTATGTTTGAGTGCTGTTAGGCTTTTAGGCTGTGCTCTTTTTTATCTTTGCCCACACTGTCTTTTGTAACACCCACCCACCTACCCCCACAGATAGTTCTTGGTTAATTTCTTCTTTGATTCCCTGCACTTTGTTTGGTTTTGTTGTTGCTAGTTTTTCCTTGTTGTGCCTTAGCTGTCGTCTAAGTAGTAGAGTGAATCTCAACAACAAACTTGTTCTGCTTTGATACTTAATATTAAACCTGACTGTTGCTCATACCCTTGCCACCGATTTTTTAAGCGATCTCAAAACCCTGTCCATAACAACAATCTTGTCCCTGCTTGGTTGAGCTGACCCCCTGCCATGAGATGCACTCACCTTGCCCAGGTGCAGGTGAGTATCTCCAAGTAAGTCCTTGTGGTACTTGGCCACCAGGCAAACCATCTCATCATACATCTTGCACTTTTTGTACATGGTGATGGCCAGATCAGGTTCATTCACAGTGATGTACAGCCTGGCAACACGAGCACACCCACACAGCTCAGCCAAGGACAAGACTAGTCCCTGAAACCTTTCCACATCCTGAAATACCAGCTTCAGCTCCCCGTGTGTGGAGAAAGCTCCTCTGACCATTCCAAACCAGTCCCAAATTCTCCCTCTAACCCAGCAAAGGGCTTCTCCTCACTGCAGCTGATTTTCCAGGGCTCACTCTTGGGCTGACAGCAGTACTGGAGGAAACTCACCTCTCTGCTTCTTTGTACTTGCCCTGTCTCTCCATCTCCTGGGCCTGGGTTATGTACAGCACTGTCACCTCCTCCTGGCTCATGCACTTGAGTTCCAGCTGCCAAAAGGAATGCACAGGGGAGAAATGCACAGCAATTTCCTGACACGTGACAGGAGAAGGCAAAACATATTTCCTTCCCATCTGACAAACAGATATCTGTGCTGTATGCTCTGCAAAGAATGGGCAGTCATTTGTCACTGTCACAAAGCAGACAGGACCAGCTCTTGGAGAAGGCCATTTGTGCCAGAGGTGCACCCACACGGGGCTGTGAGAGGGAGAAGGCCAGGACAGGTCAGGATGGGAACACTGGATTTTTTCTGGCTACTGGATGTCCCTGCACATGCATTTGGGAAGAGTCCTGGCTGATCAGGTACTGGTGCACAAGGCACTACCACCTGCTGATGGAAGATCTCACCCAGTGGGGTGAGGCTCACAGAAGCTCTGGCTGCTGCCTCACCTTGTGAGCCTGCTCCCAGAGCCCAGCCTGCGTGTACATGTCGATGGCATCCTTGGTCTGGCCTCCCTTGATGTACAGCTCCTCTGCAACCTGCCAGGAAAGGACCACACTCAGTACAGCCCAGGGACACGCAGAGCAGAGGTGACACTGTCTGTGCCTCACCTGATACTCCTGCAAAGCTGCATAATGCTGGGCAATCTTCAGGTAATATTTGGCTGCTGTCTGTTTGTCCTGCAAGTCCAAAATGTAGATGGCCTTCTTCCACTGCCGGGCTCCCAAAGCTGCCTCGAGGGCCTTAATTGAGCACCTGGCACCAAACCATGAGCCTTTAGAGCCAGGCAGCAGCATCTCCTCCAGCTGCACCGTGCCAGGGAGACTAGAGTGCTCTGCTGCTGCCTGATTCAGCTGCCTGAGTTAGAGCAGCACAAAGCAGCTGAGGAACTGGCAGTGCTGAGGGGCATTAAAGGACTGGGACAGCAGGGAAGAGCAATCAGCACTGGGAGACCTTGGGAGAGATGTGGGGAGCCACCAATGGCTGCTGCACACAAGCAAGTGGGGCACTCTAAGCGGGGTAGTGGGGCTCACTCAGGCAAAGCCCCTGCAGGTACCAACTCCATGCCCTGGCAGCACCCTGCAGCTTACCCAGCCCTGCCCTGCTCCCACCTGGCCTCGATGTAGTGGTTGATAGCAGCATCCAGCTGTTTCTGCTGCACCAGATGGTCTCCCCAGGCCTCCTCCAGCTTCACAACCTCTGCAGGAAACGCCAGGCGAGCCAGCTCCACGGCTGTAGGGGGACACAGCAGCTGTAATGCTGAGGCCAGCAGGGAGCTGTGGGGCACACATGGCCCTTGGAGCTGTACAGGAGGAGGGCAATGGTGACTGCCTGAGCCTCTCCAGCTCCCATGGGCTCCCCAGCAGCCCAGACCCTGTGGAGAGCTGGGTCAGATCCCTGCTGCTGCAGTCAGCATGGCCAAGGGCTTGGCAACAAGACACTCTCCTGGCACTGCATGTGCAAGTACAGCTATGTGAAAATACACTGAATGACAGGATAGGTGGGAGCTGCAGAGCACCCAGGCATCTCCAGGCTCCAGGGCAATATTTCATGCTGCCACCAGGCCAGAGTAGCCAGGCTCCTGCTGGAGATGAGTGGAGGAACACATTGAGCACAGTACCTTTCAGGAAGGCACTGCCCTTGCCATAGCACTCCAGAGCCTTTCGTGTGTTGCCAACCTTCTCCAACAGGTCTCCAGCCTAGGACAGAGACAAGAGCCAGTTTCCAGAGCCACCAACCCCACGCCATCACACCCCACCAGCTCCATGTCCTCCTGCACCAGCTCTGCCCTCCCAGCTAACCAAGTGCATGGGGAGTGATGAACCACCAGGAAAGACAGCCAAGACCACTGTCCTTCCTGCTCCTGACCCCAGCACAGCCATCCTGCAAGACCAAAGGCTCATCCCCTTCAGCACTGAACAGTGCCAAGACCACACATCTAAAGAACTGTAAAAACAGAGCAAGTATATCCCAGCCTTTCCCCTCTCTGTCCATCTCTGACAACCTGCACAGTAGAAGCTGCCTGACTTTGTTGTGATGCCCTCACATCATTGTATTTAATGGCTTTGGACAGACTCTACCTCCATGATTGGTCTAATAATTCTTGGACTATTTACACTTTTGATGACAACATCCAGTAGCTGGGAGCTCCAGTTAGTCTTTCAACTGAAAGCTTAAGAAAAGATGACAGGTTTGAAAAAGTACAAAGTTGCCTTGTGTTGAAATGGCCAGAAAATGCTGAAGATAAATTGAGACTAAAGAAAGGTAATTTACAAAGGAGACATAAAACAAGCTAACAAAAAGCAAAGGTTTTTTTCACACAACATCTAACTGAACTGGGTAACTCATAGCCAAAATTGTAACTTAAAATCTACATGTGGTTCAGGCAATAATTTGACAAGCTCATAGAAGTAAAGTCTATCAAGAGCTCTCAAACACAGAAGCAGAGCTGTTCAGGTACATTACAGGCTTCAAACTGCTGAACCCCTAGTTCAGTTCAGTGAAAACACACTAGAGGAATTGCCACCCTGTATTTGCCTGCCCTGTTCTTTATTTTTTATGCTTATTTTAAATAAGTGCCTCTAGCCGGTGCTTATTTCTTAAACCCCTGCCAGAGGCTCCTGTTGGCCAGGATGCTGAGCAGTGGGCAGACTCAGCACTGCTTTCCTGCATTAACATAATGTGCTATGGAAAAACACCCTTTGGTTTTAAAACTGTCACCTCACAATAAGTTACCCATTTTTGGTGTTATTAGACACAGAATAATCACATCCCTTCTTCATGATATTCATGGCTTTACAGACAGTCTTCAACTCTTTGTTTTCCTTCCTTAACTCCTCCATTTAGACCATCCTTACACCATATTTTATTCTGATATGAGGAAGCACTGATATTTCCACAGTGATATCAAGGTTTCCGTTTGATTCACAATTCTGTTCTGTTCCAAATCTTCCTAAGGCCTCCTTAACTATTACTGACACTATATTCTGGATACATGTCACCAATCAGATGTGACCTTTTTCCTGATTATTAAGAGTAATTCTAGACCTCACTCACGTACAATGGGTACAGTGAGGATTTCCTCATAAATGTTAACTGCAACCTCATTGACCCAGAATTACCTCTGCTACTTTCCAGCTCAGTGCCCCTGTGTCTCACAGGTGAGAGGATGGGTAAGGCCTGATGCCCCTAAGCTGGAGGCCCAGAGGGAAGGGCTCACACTCACCTGTTCATACAGTCTCACAGGTGACAGGATGGGGTAATGATGCCCCTAAGCTGGAAGCCCAGAGGGAAGGCACTCACCTGCTCATAGAGCTCCCCTCTGATCAGGGCTGAGGAGATCCTGTCGATGACGTCCCCGCTGGTGAGCAGCTCGTCCCTGCTCATGGCCAGCCGTGCTGCTTTGGCTGGCAGCCCTGCCCGCAGGTACAAGCTGATGGCTGCCAGGTAGTCACCCTGGCCCTCCTGCACCTCCCCAGCCTTCTCCTCCTGCTGGGTGTCCAGCAGCCACTGGTAGTAGCCCCGACGCAGCTTCTCCAGCATTGGGTGTCCCTGTGGACAAACACACAACTGGGAGTCCTGGGGAGGATGAGATATTGTCCAGCTCGTCCTGCAGGCTCTGAGCAGCTGCTCACAGCACCAGGCCTCTTGTTGCCCAGTTATCAGAAACTACAATGCCAGCCCTGTGTACCAGTGGGCACTACCCATTCTTTTTTGAAGCACAGATACTCCTAAACCAATTTCAGTAGCTTCAGCTAGCTCTGTACTTACACCAGTGCAACCTTCCCTTCTACTTGGAGCCCTTCTAAGCAGAAGCAAGGTAGGGCAGGTGAAAAGAACACAGACCTCGAATCCCTCAATAGACTCCCAGAAGATTTACCAAGCAAGAGCAGCCTACAGCTACTGCAGCAGCACTCTGTACCTTGGCCTTGGCCACCACAATGCACTCATCCCACATGTGCAGCTCCTGGTACATGTCCATGGCCTCCTCTGGGGCGTTCTGCGTTGGAAAGCAAAGTGTTAACCCCAGCAGACACATTGCCAAGGAGCTCTCACAGCAGGCAGGGTGAGACGTGCAGAAAACACTTGGAAAAGTGTACTGTCCCCATTATTTGGATATACATCCTCCCTCACACTCTTCCTACACATCAGGGTAATTCCACACCTCAGAACAAGGAATACCTTTTCTACTTCATGGGGAAAATTCTTCTGCTAGGAACAAGCAACATCTCCCTTTCCTCTTACAGGAGAGGGCACACGCCTCCCCACCCAGCATTAAACGGAACCTTTTCCACTCCTTGCTCCTTCACTCACTTGCTCCAGAAAGATCATCTCTGCCAGCTTGTAGTTCTTGTCCAGCATGGCCAGGCGGGCCCGCACCAGGTAATGGTCTGTGCCATCCCCACCCTGCAGACAACACAGCAAGCTCAGTGTGCTGAGGGAAAGAACAGCTCTGGCATGGAACATTCTAGAGGGCACTGCAGACAATAGCAGCAAGCTCAGTGTGCTGAGGGAAAGAACAGTTCTGGAATGGAACATTCTAGAGGGCACTGCAGCTGGAGGCTGGCTCACTACAGAAACAAAAGACATTGAGAATCACAGCAGTGACAAGCCAGGACAGCATAAAATGGTCAGCCTTGGACAGAAGACAATGTCAGCAGTTTCCACATGAACAGATACTCATCTGCAGCATGACACTGGTGAGCAAGGACACACAAGGTCATGTGCATGCGAGTGTTTACAGGGAAACTGCTGCTCTGCAGAGCAGGAAAAGTTTCACTTACATGCTCCTGAGCTGCCTGGTCAGCAATGACGTTGGTTTCATGCAGAAATCGAGCCTTTGCCATGTTTCCCAGAGCTGCAAAGCACCTGGAAAATGCAAAGCAGTTAGTCAATACCCAGGCTTTGTTGCCCACTTTTGGTCCAAGATAAGAAAATAGAAACCAGGCAGCAGGCTCAGCTCAGCAATGGGAGAGGTGGGGTGGCCCTGGCTCAAGAGAAGGATTTTGCCAAGACCTATGTCCAGATGTGCCTTCTGGCCCTGCTCCATGGGGGAATCCAGGAACATGACCAGGGCTCATGTTCCACCTCCCCAGGCTTCAGCAGTGCCCCAAGCTTGTTGATGTCTGTCAGCTCTGTGAGTCCTTGCTGCACACAGCTTTGGGCTAACATCAACAAACATTTATGCTACAGACAGAGGGGTTCCCAGCTCCTGGCACTACCAGCTGGGGTGAAAGGCAAAGCCATGGCCTGGCACAGAGAACAGCTAAGTCTCCAATGCAGGGAATACTCCAGACCATACACAGAGCCACATCTTCAGCTGGACCCTGGTTTCTGGGGTTCAGCAAAGAGCACGTTGAAGCCATGAGGGTGTGATGTACCTCTCTGCAATGTGCAGCTGTCTCGCTTCCAAAGCCAGTCTGCTGAGGGTCTTCCACATGGCTTCAGTCTCGGTGGACATCTCCAGAGTCTCCAAAAAGGCAGCAGCCCTTGAGACAGAGATTTGCAGACTTTCAGTGACAGAAGAGCTCTCTGAAGAAAATCCCAGACTGAGACAGGAGCTTCCTAACCAGAGTGGCACTGAAACCAAAGCCAGCTGGGTGCCCAGCTCTGCAGAGTGTAACACAGAGCTTGACAGAGCAGGGGGAAATTCAGACACCCAGGTTATTCCTACCTGGGCTACGGTACTTAGAGGCAGATTATCAGCAGAAGGCTGCAGCAGTGTGGGACAAATCTAAGGTGCTCTGTCTGATACAATCCCCACTGAGAAAGTCTCTGAAGACACAACAGTGCTATGAACAGGTGAAGTTTTCTTCCCTGGTCACTTTTAAAAGCCCTCTAAGAGTGTCAGCAGTATCCAGGCAGCTGCCATGAGCACTTCAGGCAGTCAATTTTCACTCTGCACAGCTCCTAGATGTTTCCATGATACTGCCAGCATCCCTGGAAGGGCAGCAGTAAAAGCACCCAAGCACCATTGCACATCTAGCTGCTCTGGAGACTCTTATTCACTGCAATTAACTGACAGCTACCTTCTGCAAAGCCCTCTTGATGTCTGTGGGACCAGACTGGCCAGTCTCTCCCTGAGTTTGAAACCACAAAGTTGCAAGGAGGCAAAAGCTGAAAAATCTCTCCTGAAGGACTCTGGTGTTCATTATAGCCAGACCCGGCAGCAACATCATGCTGAGAGTCTGAAGTTCAGCTCTGGAAAGCTGTGCTGCTGCCATTCATGGGTCATTGATTCCCAGGTGCCTGGCATGTGCCATGAGCCACCTGCCACCCCCACTGGCACATCCAGCACTTACCTGTGATAGTCCCCATCATCAATGGCAGTTCCAAATTCTATAAGGCCTTCATCCAGGGTGTAGGGCACAGTGTTCACCCCTTCAGACACTATCACTTCAGTCTTTCCATCATTCCTTTCCAGGCCTACGATATCCCCCTAGAAAGAGGACCAGCTGTCAATACTCCCCTGCTTATCTGAAGTGTGGGGGTTTCAGGGGAGTGAGGGCAGCACTGCAACAGCTCTGCCAGTCATGGCTCTTTGGAATGAGTGAGCACTGAGCCATGAAGCAGCTCCTTGCTCCATCTTCTGCCAGAAATATCTGCCACAAAGCTGACAAATGAGCTTGTATTTTGTCCAGAAGAAACTAACAGTTCCCTTCTGTCTCCCTTCTGCCATACCACCCTTGCTGCTCCCACACACGTGAGGAAGAAGAAGAAGGAACTGCAGGAGGCAAAGTCTGCAGTTTTACCTTCAGAGGAAACATGGTGACCCGCTCTGGAGCGTCGATGTTGTACCAGATGCAGAGGCTGTTCCTGTTCTGAGCCACCACCACGTCGCTGCCCGGCACCCACTGCACGTAGGAGCAGTAGTTCAGGATGGTGGTCTTGGTGCTGCTCTCGATGTCATAGAGCTGCAGCTGCAGAGGGAGGGAGCACAGCTGGGCTCTGGCAGGCTCACCACAGGACCTGGGCTGAGCAGCTCAGGAAACAGACATCACCCACCAGGAAAGAGACCTTTTCCAAGACACATGTCCTAAAATCTCATACTTCTTTACACACTCCTATAAGACCTTTTTAAACCCTGGCAGCATTTCAAACTCTTGCCTCCCTTAGAGCTCGGCACAGACACATATCAACCAGAATATGCCTCATGCTACTTCAGCTGCCTCTCAGCTGCAGAGCTGGAACAGGAAAATGGGCTCTGAAGTCCTTAATAGAAACAAACTAAGAGACCAAGAAGGGCCTTCCTCTGCAGTTTTGGGCTGAACTCTCCATCCCAGGCACAGTCCTGTTGCAATGACTACTGTCAATAAGGTGAGAGGTCAGTTGTTTGTGGAACACACTGCCCCAAACCAAACACAACACTTTGGAAGGTGTAACCTGACTATGGCATAACTTTGCTATATATATGATGTCTTGTGACTGAAAAGTCCCAGACTGTCTCTATGTCTCTATTCCTCGTCCTCACCTAGAGAAGATGAGAAACAGAAGAGAGAACAGTGCTAGTCTCATGAAACACCTATCAAAAGAGAACGAGAATGTTCCTGTTTCAGTCTGTACCAAAATGGCTGGAGAAACCATAGAACCCCAGAATGGTTTGGGTTGGAAGGATCCTTAAAAATCATCTTGTTCCAACCCCCTGCCATAGGATAGGCAGGGACACCTTCCACTAGACCAGGCTGCTCCAGGTCCTGTCCAACCTGGCCTTGAACACTTCCAGGGATGAGGCAGCCACAGCTGTTCTGGACAGCCTGTGCCAGGCTCTCAGCACCCTCACAGGGGAGAATCTCTCCCCAGTATCCCATCCAACCCTGCCCTCCAGCAGTGGGGAGCCATTCCCCCTTATCCCCTCACTCCAGGCTCTTGTCCAAAGCCCCTCTCCAGCTCCTTTGGAGCCCTTTGGGCACTGGAAGGGGTTCTAAGGTCTCCCTGGAGCCTTCTGTTCCCCAGGATGAACAACCCCAATTCTTTCAGCCTTTCCTCATAGCAGAGGTGTTCCAGGCCCCTGACCATCTCTGTGGCCTCCTCTGGACTTGCTCCGGCAGCTCCATGTCCGTCCTGAGCTGGGACCCTACATCTGGAAGCAGCAGATGGGGGTCTCACCCAAACAGGGCAGAGGAACAGAGCCCACCCTCCCCTGCTGCCCCCACTGTGGGACTGGTTCAGGACACAGCCTATGCTTGGCCTTGCTCCATCTCATGGGATTCCCATGGGCACAGCTGGGGAGCTGGCCCAGGTTCCTCTGGATGGCCCCGTCCTCCAGGTGTGTCACTGCACCCTCAGCTTGGTGTCACCTGCAGGCTGCTGAGGGTGTACTCAATCTGTACTGGTGTCACCTGCATGCTGAGGGTGTACTCAATCTGTGCTGGTGTCACCTGCAGGCTGAGGGTGTACTCAATCTGTACTGGTGTCACCTGCAGGCTGCTGAGGGTGTACTCAATC